>RCSZ01000012.1:1800000-2228965 GCA_014898425.1 Botryotinia globosa
TTTCTTTTTTTTCTAAATTCTAAAATAGTATTTCTTCATGTATTCTTGGTTGGACGGGGAGCTGGCGGCGGCGACAGCGGCAGCGGCAGCAGAGGAAGAGACGAAGCCCGGGAAATCGCCAACCCATTCTGTCGAAAGAAAAAGGGGCAGCACAAACTACGGTGAAATTGGTGGCCACAGTGACCAATGAAACCTTCCTCGATACCCTCGTTCACCAATTCCTCTCTATTCATGCCCCCTCGTGGTATATAAACTCAATTGTTTCTGTAATTTCAAAAAATAGAGATACTTATAGTACTATTAAAAGTAAGAGTTATTATCGAACATACTCACCGCACACCGTGATCTTTTGTAACATAATCCCTGCAAATTTTATGTTTTTCTATATAAACTAAAATACTATGTGATAATTATCACAAATATATTAAATTGTAAAAACTTTTTATAAAATAATTTGAGCTATAATCTATACGAAAAAAATTAAAATTTATTTTTAAATATTTTTATTGGAAAATTATATAAGCTTTTAATTGAAAAAGTTCAGAATTTTTAACTTGTAACACTTTTCCCATATAAAATAAGCGAATTTTTCAGAATTTTTCGAATTTTCAACTTAAACCCTTTAAAACTATCACTATAAAAGTATTTAAAAATAAATTAAATATTTTCCTCAATAATTTCAATAATTCTACATTATTTAGCAATACTATTTCTATTTTCGTATTCTATTATAATAAATAAACCAGAGTATAAAAATTTAAATAATCTTATAATTTAGCTAGAAAAGCGTTACATGTGCGGTGAGTAGGTTCCAGAACTCTTACAATGAAGTTGGAGTTCGCTCCTGGTCTTCTCAAAATTCTCTCTGATCCCTCCCGCCTTCTCTTTCCATTTCCCCTCGAACAATCTCGGAAAAGGGTAAATAAGTGCCCAAAGACACCCAAGGTAGCTCTGAACGAGCCCATGGCATAAAGCCAATCCAGTTCCAGTCCATTGCGTAGTGCCGGGAGGCGAAGAACAAGCAGGTAAATATGAGTACATACTCAACAAGCCACCACCAAAACCAAGTGATATAGAAGAAATCGCCAAAAGGTGAATGATTGAATTATTGTTTTGTAGGAGAAAACAAAGCGGGAGCAACGTTATCGTTGCATGCGACCAAAATCTTCCTTCCACTTCTGGTCTTGCTCGTCAATTCTTGTCACTCCTTCCATTTTTGGGGTGGGAGGGGGGATATTGATATCTTAAATTGGAAAGAACGATCACGATATGACGATATCATTCATCCTTCTTGCCTTTCCAATTGACTCCCCCCCTCCCCCCTGGCTCAATGCAGATATGTGAGATTAACCGAGAGTTTTGATTGTCTGAGTTGTGGTCGGATTATGAGGGGGCTTGGATTACTGGATTTTGTTGGGGGAATAGAGAGGGTTTGATTGTTGAATATATTTTAAACATTGAGTTCATTTTGAATATCGAATGTATTTCAGATATTGAAAACATCCTAAACATTGAATATATTCTAAACATTGAATACATTTTGAACAATAAATAAAGTTTAAGTATTGAATACATTTTAGATATTAAAAATGTTTTAGATATTGAGCATGTTCTAAATATTAAATATATTCTAAATATTAAAAACGTTTCAGACAATGAATAAACTTCAAACACTCACTCTATCTTAGACATCCAATCCATCCTGAAGACTGAAATAAAACACTTTCAATCAACTATTTTCAACATTTCTCTCTTATCCCCTAATGTTCCCTACTTACTTAATCACCTACTCTCTTCCAATACACTCGCGCCATTGAAGTCCCCATGGTCATTCTATTTCCTATATCTTCAATACCCTTCTCCCCTTCCCATCTACAGCATGACAAAATCGCCAGTGTCTTGAATTTCGAGATTAAATCTCACAGTCATCAATTTTACCTTTTCTGCATCACTTCTTTTCTCCACACTACCTCTTCCTCGTCATTCCTTTTCTCAACTTCCTGATTCTCGCCTGCTCCGACTAGATACCTCACTTCAACTATCTCGTCCTCATCTTCTTTCTTAGATACAATGTAGGCATTAGTATACTATAGTATTATGGTGGTGTGTATGAAGCTTTTGATACAATAGATAGTGTATATTAGAAAAATGAATATTTATTGCTGTAAATAATATTCAAACGAATATATATAAAAATATATAGAAAAATTGAAATATAAAAATTTAAAAATATTTAAAAGATAATGTTAAAATCAAAACTAATTTCAATAAAACTCAAATAATAATAAAATATTATCTAAAAGAGTAATTCCTATCTTTTATTTATTCAAATTCTCGAATTCTATATCATTTTTTATTTATAAATCCAAATCTAATTATAATTTCAAATATTCTATTCTTTTGATAGTTATAATTTAAAGCTTATTTCGTTTTGTAATGATAATAATCTTTATAAAAAAAAATAAGCATTTGATAAAAACAAATATATTAAAAATATTAAGTAAATTAAATACTATTTTGTTTAAATTAAAGTATAATTATTATTATATAAAATCAAACTATTATTTGCAAGGATTTTGAATATATTTAAAAAGGGAAATAATAAGATATTTTGTATATTTATTTATTAAATAACAAAATACTTTTCTAGCTTGTAAATATATAATTAATATATTTGAAAAGGTTTTTTTAAATATTAATTAAAATAAATCTTTGAAATCTGGTTTATAATACTCCTTTCAAAATCTTTTGATATTATTCTTCCATCTTTCAATTTATAATAAATAAGATTCCTTTCAAAATTCTTCAAAATATAATTATTTTTAAAAGGGATTTAGTATAATAATAATAATATAATATAATGATTTGTTGATAAAAGAATAATATTTTTCGAGTTTTACCTATCTATTATTAATACAAAAACTCAAAAATGAGTTATTTGTATAAATAATCTAAATATAATTAGATATAAATAGAATAAACAAATAAAAAGGTGTAGAATAAAGAATTATAGAATAAAGAGGTATAGAATAAAGAATATATGAATAAAGAATGTATAAATAAAAAATATAGATTATATCTTTCCCTTTTCAAAATACTATAGCAAAAACTCTATTATAGAAAACACTTTCTTAAAAATAGCATTATTACTCTCAGTAAATTCTATTACATCTTTTAAAGTATTTAAAAAATAATGAATATTTTGTAATTAATTAAAATCATTATTTATTAACTTAAACTTTATAAAGAGTTTATTTAGATATTGAATCCATCATTTCTTATACATATAATATATCTAGAATACAAGAAATATTGAAAGAAAATTATCAATAGAATTCTATTAAATTGAATTATCTTTTATAAATTGTTTTTCTATTAATTTGTTTTATTGTTATAATAAATAAAAGAAATTATTGATTTTGATAATAAAATTGTGATATTTGTTTATTATACCTCTTTTTTTCTAATATTTATAATCGAGTTTTGAAATTAAATTAATACTATATACAAAAACTTCAAAATTATAATTTAAATTAAAAACTTGATTTTCAGGTATAAAATCTTCAAATAAAAATATTTTTGTAGAAAGATTGATATTATATATATTGTATTGAATTTTATTTTATATTAGATTCTATTCGATATTGTTTTTATTATTAAAATCTAACAAATATATAAAAATATTAATAAAATTAAGAATAAAATATAAGATAAAGAGAATAAAATTTATAATTTGAAAAATAAATATATAAAATATTATTATTCGATATATTATTTATCACTAAATATTCTAATTTATTTCTAATTCTTTATTTATCAATTTCATTGAATAGGAGTTTTATAAGATTTTTATTTATATAATACTCTTCAATTTTTTATAGTATAAAAATAATAGTTTGCAATTTGCTTATTTTATTAATAAATTAAGTCTTAGTATTAAAAACATTATATTTATTAGAGAAGATTTAGGTATTACAAATAATATAAATTTTATTATGAGAAGAATACATTTCTTGTTTTATTTTGAGCTTGTTTTTATTGAAATTCTAAGTAATCTATTTTGAAACAATATAATAAAAACTAGAAATCCAAATATTCAATTATTTATTGAAATAAACAAAAAAAGTTTGGAATTTATTATATTCGAAAAGATTAAGGGACAAAAAATATCAAATAAAAAATCGAATTATAAGAATTTCAAAAATTTGAAAATTAATAATATAAGATTCAAATAAATTATTGAAATCTTTCTCCTTATTAATTATTCTTTTACATTTAAAAAAGATAATTTTATATATATTAAAAAAAGTTTATTCAATAATAGTCTATATACATTAAAAATGCTTTTTTCAAATTGAAATATTAATAATTTGATGTATACTTCAAAGATATATTAATATAATATAAATATTATTTATTTCAAGATATTTAATTTTATAATAATTATATCTCCATTCTATTTTACTCTTTTTAATAAGATATACTATTTGAGGATTCTTATTTAATATATATTTCTAAATCTATGCCTATCAATAATAAACTATTAATATTATAGAATTTATAGATACTTTAAAACCTTTGATATTAGATAGTGATATAAATAATGAAATTAGAGGATTGAAATTAAAAAAGTCATTTTATAAAGATTTAATAGATTTGATTTAAATAAGGGTTTCAATAAAGGGTAGAAATTGATTAAATTAAAAGTTTTTTTTATAAAAAATAGAATCTATAGAATTTAAAGTATCAAATATATAAATAAAAGATATTTTAAAGAATTAAAAATAAAATAGAATAATAAAATGAATAATTATCTATATAAAATTAAGGGATTTTATATAATTAAATAATAAGAGATTCAACAAAATCATTATTTTATTAATTATTTTTAAAACTTTCAAAACAATTAAATTTATAAAAACAATATTATAATATCAATATTTATATTCAAATATATTAAAAATATTAAAATATTTGATAATATTAATAATTTATTATCAATTAATAATAATTCAATTGAATATAGAATTTGATATTGTTGAAATTTGAGAATAATTTCAAATTTATATATTTCGATTTATTTTATGTTAATTAGAAATTTATATTCCCATATTTTATTAATGATATTTAATATTAGAATAATATTGAATATTCTTAATAATATTGAATTCTATACCACATATATATATATTTCAAAAAAATTCGATATATACCATTAAACTAACCTGTATACGGAATACGGGAAATACTATTGCCTACACTGCTTAGATATAGTGAACTCCTATTAGTTTTAAATTGAACCTTCAACCCCTATACCCATCCCTCATTATCTAACCGAAATCTATACAACCAAGGACTCTCTTATTCCCTCTAACCTACCATCCATCATCTGTTATTTTGATATCCAGTCCAATCCAATCCAATCCACTCTCATCTATACAAACCTACTCAATATCCCATCCATATATACGCCCACTAACAAATCCCAATGCCATTCCACCTCATATTCCCCAATTCCTCTTCACACTCCCCACCTCCTCCCCAGCCATCAAGAACCTTCCAATTCCTGTCCTCGAGTAATGCCTTCCAATAAACAAAATACTCATAACAAGCGAAACCTGAGAAAGATAGCAAGGCCCTTATAACAAAATATCCAGAAGAATGCTTAATTTTGATATCCAAAAACTATCTAATATCTCCCCCCCCCTCCCCCGCAATCTATTTACCTACCCACCATAAAAAAGCAAACAAGAAAAACAGCACTATCGAATATAGAATATGAATCGGAGAGCTTCTTCATCTTCATCTTCTTCCTCCTCCTTCATCTTCCTTTTACGATGCTTGATGTGTGTAATCTGACTTGTGAATTGGATTGATTCGACACAAGTACCCTACTTGAGTACTTTCGTTCGAGTACTTTCGTTCAATATATCTACCTACGAGGTATATACTTCACAATTTTACCTGCTCATCACAGATATCCATCCATCCATTCCTCACAGTACAATACCCACAACACCACTAAGTGCCGATACCCCCCCTCCCCTCAAAATTCAAATTTGAATTCAAATCCTCATACCTACACCTATCAATCTATATCTACTTATTACTATATGAGATATAGTATAGTATAAATATTTTATATATCGCGAATAATAAAAGCAAAAGAAACCCAATGAGAAAATAATATATATAATAAATACTTAAATAATATTAATATTTAGTATTGAAATTATTAAGTACTTTTATTAATAATACTAGGGGCCTGCGAGCCCCCGGACCCCTTGCTTTTTAAGAAGGTATTATATAATTATATTTATTATTATAAAAATCTAAAAAAGAAATTTTATTGAAAGCTTGCAGGCGAAGTTGGTTTACTTTATTATATTACTTTTTTTCATTTTTATTTTTATTTTTTATTTTTATTTTTATTTTTTATTTTTATTTATATTTTTCATTTTTATTTATATTTTTCATTTTTATTTATATTTTTCAATTTTATTTATATTTTTCATTTAAGTGGATCATTTTACTTCGAATTATTAATTATACCACTGAATTACGAAAGCTATAGTATTAAAATAATTTTTATTAATTTTAAGCTCATTATATTCAATATAACCCTTTTCTAATTGATTATATAAGCTTCAACTATATCTATATTAATTAAACTTCAATCTTTTGGAAAACCCTTAGTTTTAAAGCTAGCAATATAAAAAATATATTATTTAAAAGCTCTTAGCTTTTTATATATAATTACCACTTTTCTTTTTTTTCATTCAATTCATATTAGTTTGAATAAACTAATTTAAATGATTTCGTTGAAAAAGCCTAGAATTTTATATTACAAAATTTATACTATTTCAATTTCAACCCTTTATAAAACCCTTAATTTTAAAGCTAGCAATATAAAAAATATATTATTTGAAAGCTTTTAGCTTCTTTTATATAATTATCATTTTTGCTTTCTTTTTATTTAATTAATTTAGATAATTTTATTAAAAAACTAAGAATCTACACTATAATCACAATATCAAGGAAATCAAGTTAATTAGATCGCTTGAATTGAGTCTCACTAAGCAAGAGTTCTCTTTTTTCGTGTGTATATATACCTTTGGCCCTTGCGGGCGACAAGAATATTAAGAAGATAAACCTCTAATAATCTTACTTTATATACCTAAATATCTAATAAGTCGATTACTCTACTTTTAAGCCACCTCTTTTTTAGACCACTCTTTTATATTAAAAACAACTTTTTTAATCGATTAATATTTTTTATTAATATTGAATACAATTTAATAAAAATTTATATTTATATAATTCAAATCATTTTAAATTAATTTTAAAAAATTTAGATTTTTAGGATTTTCGTAAATGAATTTCTAAAGTTTCAAAATATTGATTTTTAATTTACATAGAAATGATATATAAATTGAAAACTTTATAAATAATAACTTTTGTGAAAAATAAAGTTTAAAATTGTATTATTAATTTATAAAAAATTCAATATAAAAAATTCCTTATAAATAAATATTTAAAAAAAATACCTGTGAATTATAAACAGAGATTATTTATATTATTTTAAATTCTGTTAGAGTAGATAATAGTGATGAATCAACTTAGTATAATATAGTACAAAGAATTTTCATTTTTTTTTAAATTATAAAAAGTATACAATTTATATGTGAGCGGATTATTTTCGATATAAGAGCTTAACGTATAAGATAGGCTTTTGAAGTTTTTCAGATTAAAGGGGTTTGAGATACAAAGTAAATCCGAAGGCCTCTCATTATATGCTCAGAGCCCAACCCTTACGTATCTTATTGAACCCTATAATCTTATAACCCTGACAAATTCATTATATATTATATTTCTATATTTATTCATTTTTTGAATTTCTTTTTGAATTTCTTTTTGAATTTCTTTTTGAATTTCTTTTTGAATTTCTTTTTGAATTTCTTTTTAAATTTCTATATAAATTCACATTTGAAATCTTTCAAAAGAGTTTTTTTAATAATTATTATTAAAAAGTTATTAAAGATTATATAAAAGTTTTGAATTTATATATAATTCTTATATAAATTTAAAAATCGATATTTTAAAATTCTAAATCTCAATCCAGAAAAATCCTAAAATTCTGAAAACTCTAATATAAGTCTAGAATGATTTGCGTTATATAGATCTAAATTTTCATTAAATTATATTCAATATTAATAAAGATATTGATAAATCAAAAAGTGATTTTTGGTGTAAAAGGGTGGCCCGAAAGAGGAGTGGCCCGAAAGTGGGGTATTCGACTTACTTTTCCAACTAAAATATAAGACTATTCAACTTTTGATACCCTAGTTTATTTATCATAATAAAAGATAAACTATAAATTCTTTTAGAAAATATTATTTATTTATTTAATTTTAGAAAAAAAATAAATAGAATATTTTTTCTAATTTTTTAAATAGAATTTGAAAATATTAAAATTGAAAATTGAATTTTTTTTATAAAATTTGTTTGTGCATAAATATATAGGAAAAATACTATATATTAGAATTTTTAGAAATTTTTGATTTCAATATTATATAATTATTTAAAAAAAAATAGAAATTTTTTATATTTCAATTATAATAATTTATTATTTTCTATTTTTTGAAAAAGAATATATAAAGATTTGAATAAATATTTGATATAATAATTTGTATAGAAAAATCTTATTTTTATAAGGATTTTGTTATATTTGTTATAGAGATATAGTGAGTAATGATTGTAACTCTTATAATCGAATTCTACTCTACTCAACTCAACCTAACCAACCGAAGCTTATCGAACTGCACTTACCTAGGTATACCTATAGGTACCTATGTAATAAATACACCACCACCATCACCGATATCACCAATATCAAGCGACATCCTACCGGAGAATTACCTCCAGAGAGTTGGGTTTATAGGTATGTGAGTGAGCGAGTGTGATAGCATTCACATGAACATTCTTTATTTCTTTTATTTTCTTTTCTCATTTACTAGATTCTGGAGTAGATATCTAGTATTTCATCGTTTTTTTCTTGGTTGGGCTGGGGTTGAATGGGGGGAAGGGAGGGATGGGGATGGATGAGATGAGATGAGACATTGAGTAGAGGGTGGCTTGTGGGACATGTGATATGTGAGATGTGATATTGGTAGTGTCGGGTAGGTAGGTATGTATTGAAGAAGGCTTTGTGTTAGAATAGATGGGATGGAATGGATGGGATGGGATGGGTGGGTAGATGTGTGGCTAGAGCGGCTGATTAAAAGGGTAGGTAGGTAGCGAGCGTTGAAGAGATGAAAAGATGGGATGGATGGATGGATGGATGGATGATGTGAGAAAGAGGTTGAGGTTGAGATTGAGATTGAGATTGAGATTGCAAAAAATGTGGCTGATGATTTGAACTCGATGACATATGTTATGATTCTTGGCTGTGTGGTTCAAGGCTGGGATGGGAGTGTGCTCGCTTGATTGGATATATACATGACATACCTAGGTAGGTAGGTATTATTAGGTATTTGGGTGTATATGCTAGGTAGGTATCGATATCGCTTCGGAGAAATCGAGCTCGTTTAAAAAGGTTTAGATCAGATCGGATTTATATCATCTGATACCATACCTGGGTTCCTGCCATTCTCGGTGCTTTGGAATGAATGAATGAATGAATGATGTTACTAGGTAGGTATTCGGATACGATGGGTTCGCATTTGATGAGTATTTGCATTGTTTTAAGCTTCTCGTTTATGCGTTTATGTAGATAGGTGCCTAAGTAGGGAGAGAGGCGGTATGTATATATTCTGTACAGGGCATACTTCAGCCATGCAGGTCGATAGACAGGCAGGAGAAACATGAAAATGCAATCTCCAGAGGAACCAAACGTGTGAATCATTGGTCACGAACCCCCAACTCCCATGATGGGAATTCATGGAATGGGATAGAGATGAATGTGAATGTGAATGATGGATGGTTTCGTATCCGTATTGACATTCTGAAACACTACACCCACTGCGCTATCAGCGGCTAGGAGATTCGGACCTACCGTCGCAAGTGATGGTTTACTTGGGTATCCGATTAGGTGGGAATATTGATCGATCTTTCTATTCTGGTATGGATGCTATGTATGTCTTAGTTGATGAAGATAGAATTGGATCTCTTTAAGAGACGTTTTTTGTTTTGGAAAGAACGATGGATGGGGGATATCATGAAAAGATGTATTGAGGCAGTTTAATTGCTTATCTGGTAATAATTGATTAGATTAATTCCTGGATCAGTAGTTGAAGAGGTGGTTGGTGTATGATGATATTGTTGCTGGAGATTAGAAGTCACGGGGTCGGACTGACCATACCATTCATACCTGCCGAGCCTGCCTAGGTACCCAGTCGATAGATTTGATGTGTTGTATTGTATCAATGTCAACTAGAAAATTAATAAGTGGTGAGACTTGCTTTTTATTGTTTTCTTGCTAAAGCGCTTTTAGACACCGAATTCCTGTTTGGGACGGTGAGATGCTTGATGAGATGTGCAGGTCCTAAGTAGGTAGACGCCGCCACCCGGGACATTTGATTTGAATCATCATTCTCTGTCCAAGAATCAAGTCAGATGGAATCTTTATGAAAAATCTTGGTTGCGATTATATATCACTCCCCTGCTACTCGATTCTCAGACTGCAATGAAGTACATATAGTATCTCATGGCCAAATAAGTCTTGCTTTGAACTCATCGGGAATGATTAAAACCGTCGACCAGGAGAAAGCAAGAAAGGCCCAGACCCAGATCCTCGGTTATCAAATTGTATTACCCCCATTCTCCTCCTCTAAGACTACAACGTAACCTTATACCTATTCTTATGCAATTATCAGGCGGACGGGGGATCAATGACTGAATATCTATTGCGCTATATCCATCAATCGTGAACCTTATACTCAGGTTACCCAAGCAAACTCGAAACTCGAAACTGGAGACTGGAGACTCGAGACTCGAGACTCGAGACTCTCCTCTTTGTCAGTCAGGTCAATCGAGATTGGGGAAGAGGAAGAAAATATCAAGTCATTGATTCAAGGTTTCATGATTACTCTATTAACTTTACAACAAGGCTTGTTTTTCCCCAGAAGTTAAAGGTTGGAAGTTGGAAGTTAATAATTGATTCAGCCTCGACACTCTTAGAGGGATTCCAAGGTTGAATACTCGATATTCTACTCTGCCCAGGTGCACCTCATATTATACATATTATGATATTATATCATATCTCATCTGGGTATCATTTATCTATCTATCTGACTATCTCATCCACCATCCATAAATTGAAGATCAAATATCTACCTATATCATCTACCTACCTAGTATCTGATTTCTTCAACACCCAGACAACACCAAACAAGACGAGGACTCGAAAGAATTGGAAATTAAGGAATGAGAAACCTATCAAAAACAAGAACTTGCTTACTTGTTATTACTACTTGTTAATTATTTATTATTATTACTACTATTATTATTATTATTATTATTACTACTATTATTATTACAACTATTATTATTACTACAACTATTATTACTACTACTATTATTATTACTATTACTACTACTATTACTACTATTACTACTACTATTAGGGCCCATTCGGATCGATCTGTTTTTAGATATTAGATTAATATATTAGCCCAATATAGTATTTACCGAATATAATATTGAGTTCAATATATATTAGATTATATTAAATCTAATATATAGCTGAAATATTTCGAAATATTTTGAAACGAATGTAATATTTGAACTAATAAAATATTGAGTCAAATAATCTTAAAGTAATAAATACAACAAATTTTCTCAATTTTTTTTATATAATAATCAACAACAGTTTTTGAGGTTTAATTAAACTAATATATTTGAGAAAAAGTGTTATCTTTTTCATTTTCAATTCAATTTTTTTATTTTCAATTCAATTTCGTATATCCCAATATTACCCCAAATATATTAGCTTTATTCAAATATCAATATTTCCAATCCCTTGTTATTTTATTATTATTAGAGATTTCATTAATAAAATAAAAAATCGATTCGAACGAACTCTTACTACTATTACTATTACTATTACTACTATTACTATTACTACTACTACTACTACTACTACTATTATTATTACTACTACTATTACTACTATTACTATTACTACTACTACTATTACTACTATTACTATTACTACTACTACTACTACTACTACTATTATTACTACTACTACTATTACTACTATTACTATTACTACTACTACTATTACTACTATTACTATTACTACTACTACTATTACTACTATTACTATTACTACTACTACTACTACTACTATTACTATTACTACTATTACTATTACTACTACTACTACTACTACTACTACCACTACTACCTCTTTCCACTATCAACCCTTTCCTTATCCTCTCGCCTCTTTTTTTCTCTCCATAAGATAGAGATAGAGAGAGAAATTCAAAGCTAAAATCAAATCATTCAATCAATCGCTCAATCAATCTACTCTTAAACTAATAAAACTTCCATCCTTCTTTTCGTTCTTCTTCACCACACACGACCCTCGATCAATAATTTCCCCCCCACCATCCACCATCCACCATCCTCCATCCACCTCACCTTGTCTTGTACCCCGCCGACCGCATCCATCTCTTTTCAACAACAACATAAACTTTCCAATCATATCTACATTCCATTTTTCTAAACTCCATTCCCATCCAACAACATCTCGGGCATGGATACAATGTTGGGTAACGGAGCGCCACAACCGCCGCAGTCGCAGCATATGCGAAATGGCAGCAGCTCCAACACTCATTATCCTCGTCATATGAGCACAGGCAGCTTGAATATTCCTAACGGTAAATCGGGTCCTGTCAATGGCGGTTCTGCTAGAGCAGATGGTGTTGCAAGAAGTCCTCCTACTAGACAAAGTAAGAATCGAAAGCTTCCGGGGAGTTGGTGGTGACGAAGTTACCTACTAATGCTCGCTTTGCACAGATACCGGTCATGTTCCGTGTAAATTCTTTAGACAAGTGAGTAGAGTTCCAGCTTCTAATCTATTAGAAATGATCGAGTTGCCGATTGCTGATGGTTGGGAATTGTCAGGGTACTTGTCAAGGTATGTCATACAATCTGAAGCATCACCACCGGGAGCCTTCGACTAACATGTCATCTACAGCTGGCCAAGCTTGTCCCTTTAGTCACGATCTAGCTAGCACAACTGATAATGTCTGCAAATACTTCTCAAAGGTATTAAATTCTATTCATAAAGTCAAATCGGGATTCTAATGTTCTGCGAAGGGTAACTGCAAGTTCGGACCTAAATGCGCAAATATACACGTTCTCCCCGATGGAAGACGAATCAATTATAACAAAAATATGCCACCGATGGCTCCGGGACTAAACATTGGAGGACGAATAAACCCAGATCCATATCATGGACAAGGCTCGGCTTTGACCACTTCCTTTGCTCGAGCTCAAGGCGTACCACCTTCACCATACGGTCAACCTTACTCACCTTTTGCCATACAAGAGGATGGATTTGTTCCCATGATTGGCAGACAACAAGGTATTGATATCGGTATCCCCACGATCGAAGCGAGTTATGCGTCGCATCCCGGATCAAATTATGGATCGCCCAGAGATGATATAATGGATCGATTTGGTGGGGGGCTTTCGCCAGTTGCAGCAAAAGGTTTGAGTGTGTTGGATGCTCCTTTGCCAGCTTCGTTCGATAGCAATGGTGTTTCATGGATTGCAAGACATGGAAAGATAGCATCCTCAGTTCCTACGACTTTTGGTATCGATTCTCCTCCAGCATCATCAGTCGGTGGGGGAAAGCCATCGGATGCCTTGAGAAACTTACACAGTTCTGCATTCGGAGATGACACCAGAGATCGATTCCATGGCATTGCATCATCTCCACCATCCGAAGAATACTTTGGGAAGCGCACTATGCACTCTCAACGATCGACCAAGCCAAAGATGATATCAGCAAGTCTTCCCAAGGGACGCGAGGAGCAAGATTGGGGTGAGGCCTTTAACTTTGAAGAAGATTTACTGCCAGAATCTCTTAATGATCTTATGACACCAGCAGAGAAGGCTAGAAGAAATTCTCGGGCAGCCTATGACGAATCGAAGCCACCTCGAGGATTCTACGACGAGATCAGATCTACATCTTACACCCCAAGCAATGATACCCCGACAAAATTCGGCTCTCCATCAAATGGAAGTCCTTCTAGGTGGAATGCTTACTTTCAATCGAAACCCAAGGAAGAAGAGATTTCTCGAGCGTCAGTATTTGGACATGTTGGCTCTCCACTTCGTAACTCCCTTCTTCATGAAGGAGCAAGTCCTGGCTCTAGAACAATTGCTCGACCTAATACATCTGGTGATGCATCTTCATTTATTGCGTCTCCTCCACGTCATACCCCTCTGTCTATGATTTCCCAGCAACTCCAACGAACTCGCCTTTCCGGAACTGAACCTATTGGTAGCGGATCCAGCCTTCTTTCATCATCATCAGCGCGTACTACAACTACCCCTACAAGTTCAAGTCGATCGCCTTTTGCCGCTGATAGACAGACTAGCTCAAGTAGTATTGGTGGCAGTGGCAGATTCACAACACCTATCGACGAGGAACAGGGTGATTTTGTCTTCAACATGGAAGGTATGGATGATGATGAGAGAAGTCAAAAGAAAAGCAGTCCTTGGAACATTGCAGGAAGTGATAAGAGCCCAAGTCTCGCCGCTATTGGTGGGGGTCGAACTATTCCAACAAATAAGACCAACGGCAGTGGTATCGATGGAATGTTTGGTGGACAATGATTTTGACTGTCAATTTTGGGGTTCAATTCGCACTGTCGATTAACCAACTACTGGATCTTTCGGACTTCATCATACGTAAATCGAATTGCGATCTTCACTTCTCTTGTACCCTTGGTTATTCGGTTCACATCTACACATCAGCGCTCAACATTCGACTTATTTGCACACACATCTCCGAACATATCACGATTGTATCATAGAGAGTTTGACCTTGGGGTTTCTTTTAATACAACTGGAGTTGATCACAAAGTTCACTCGCTCTTTCTGCGATTTTGCATAATAGGGTAACGACGGAAATTTGGGAAATATGGGGGTTTGTTTTGTCCTTTTCTTCATTTGGGAAGCGGGGAGTTCTTTTATGAGGTAATATGATCATAGCAAAAGGCAAAAGATCATTGCAAATACTGCTGCATACATACTAGAATGGTTTTGAATGACTGGAAGAAAGAATAGCAATGAGAAGTTTGTAGATTATGATATGATGAGTATCTTGGTTGTGAGTGGTTGTGAGTGAGTGATTCATTGACTCTGATTGGCTTGTATTCACGAGTAAACAAAACAAACCAGATAGGCAACAGAAGAGAATCGATGTCCAGGTGGATATAATCCCTATCCAATAATTGTATGAGCTGAACTTACACATAACCCAAAAATGGAAACCAATCAGGTGCCCAGGTGATTTCAGAATGAGCTTTGACCAGCCTCAGGCTGTAAAGTATGACTAAGCATCTTAAGGTTGCTTCCATCAACGCGGCTCCATAGCTACCTTGCCATCTCCAAAAGCTTCGAATTACAATTATACCAACTTCTTCGCCCGATCACTCAAACAACCCATTTTCTCTCCCAATTTTACGACCAAATAAACAAATCTACTACTTGAACAATCAAGATGTCAGAACGCGACCTTCAAACAATCATTCAAAAACTCAAATCTCCATCTACATCCTACCAAGAGAGCTCATCACTCCTCTCCAAAGCCAAACTCACCCTTCTTAAATTAAATGCCTTGACTCCACAAGCATCAACATCACCTTCCATATTATCCCTCGCTCGCGAAGTCTTCGAAACCGGTGCTCTAGTTTCCATTCGGGCAAAGGATCCAGCTGGTTTCACACGTTACGTTCATCAATTAACTCCATACTACGAGCTTCCCGACGACAAATTTAGCGCCAAGAGCTCGGGAGAGAAGAATAAGATCACAGGATTATATCTTTTGTTGTTGTTGACACAGGGAGATTATGCGGGCTTTCACACGGAATTGGAGGGCTTGGAATTGAGGGAGGATGGTGGAAAGAGAGTTGAGGAAGATAAATATTTGGGATATCCAATTAAGTTGGAGAGATGGTTGATGGAGGGTAGTTATGATTTGGTTTGGAAGGCAATGGAGGGTGGTAAGGTGCCGAGTGAGGAGTATGGGGTTTTCAGTGAGGTATGTTGGTCTAGTTGTTACGTTGTGTCATGTTTGTCCAATCAGCCGCACGGTTGGAAGAGAGTGCTGTTGCTGCAGATTCCAAGAAGCTTACTGACTAACGCTTTACGAATAGATCTTGATTAACCAAATTCGCTCTGAAATTGCTTCGTCTTCCGAAACAGCATATCCATCCCTACCTATTTCATCCACAAAGAACCTCCTCTTCTTACCATCAGAAGGAGCAGTAGTACAGTTTGCGCAACACAGAGGATGGTTGATTGAAGATGGACGGATATACTTCCCTAATCAAAAGTTGAAGAATGGTGTTAATGTGGAAGCTGGAGAGGTTGCCGAGGAGAAGGAAGTTAGTATGACAACTATTGAGAATACCCTTGGTTATGCTAGAGAGTTGGAGACCATCGTATAAGCTGGATATTGCGTCTGGCTGTGCATGATACTTGAATGATGGGAGGAGTGGAGGGATGGAAGGGTAGAAAATCATATGCATAGATGAGGGAGCATAAGAAATCATGAGTGTAACTTTAGATGGCGGGCATGGCATAATATCCATATGACATTTCGATGACTTGAGTCATGCTTGCATATTCTGCCTCTAGGACTGATCATATCAAAGGTTGTCAAAAAGTAGCTCCTGGGAGATTCAAGAAGTGAATTAATACAACCGTATCTCAGCTTTAGTGCCTTTTCTGTGTCAACGAGATAATAATAAACTCCTATCCATGGATCTTTTAACTACTTGCATGGACGTATACAATTTGCGATGTCATCAGACTTTTTATCAATCGATCTCCCAATAGTAATTACATGGAACTAGATGCTTACTTACTACGTAGATATATCCACTTGTCATTCATAGATTACACTTTGCGCCAAAAGACGTGACTTCGCGAATCGAAATTTGGACAAAGCGCGTCTCCCTTGAAAATACTGGGGTAAACATCAATATCATCGTGCCACGAGCCACGAGCCACAAAGTAAAAGATTGATTGAAAGGAAACTGGGTATCTAGAGACTCACGAACTTTTTGCTTTTAATTCTTGAGATCTTGCTCGAGTTTTTTTCTGGAGATTGATCACCGGACTCTTGATTAATTTCCCAAATCATCTTCATATTTCACAACAGGCAAGCAATGGATCTCCCCAACAGTACCTCGGATATGGATACGCAGATTGAAATCCATGATGGGAAGAGAGATTTTCATCACCCATACACCCCGTATCCGATTCAGGAAACGTTTATGCAAACGGTGTGGGATGTTTTGGAAGAGGGGAAGATTGGGATTTTGGAGAGTCCGACGGGGACGGGGAAGAGCTTGAGTTTGATTTGTGGGGGGGTGACATGGTTGAGGGGGTGGAAGGGGAGGGTTTTTGAGGGGGTGGTTGAGGGGAATGGAGGGCAGGGTCTCACTGGCTCGGGGCTCGCCAGCTCGTCGGAACCGGAGTGGGTGATTGAGGCGGCGAGGGAGAGGAGGAAAAGGGAGTTGGTTTCTAGGAGGGAGGAGATGGAGAGGAGGTTGGAGAGGATTAGAGAGAAAGAGAGGAGGGAGAGGGATAGGATGGCCGGGAAAGGTGATGGGAGGAGTGGGAAGAGAAGGAAGATTGGGGGAGATGGGGATGAGGATATGAAAGGAGGGAGTGCTGGTGGGAACGAAGACGAGTTTCTATTAGAGGACTGGGATAGTGATGGGGAGGCTGGTGTTAGTGGGAAGAAAGGAAATGGAGATGAGACTATTTTCTCAAAAGAAACGTTAGAGTTGAAGAAGAGTGTTGGGTTGTGGAGTAAAGGAGTCGAAGATGAAGATGAGGAACCAGATGATGAGATGAAGGTTTTTATGAACTTTGATAATTTCATGTTAATTACTAATAGGTAACAGATATTTTACTGTTCAAGAACTCATTCCCAACTAACCCAATTCATCAACGAACTTCGACGAGTAGAATTCCCACCATCCATACCTCCATCAGACACACCCTCGAAATCATCAGACGAAAAGAAAGAACCCCTCCACGAACACCTCAAGCATCTAACCCTCGGTTCCCGCAAAAATCTCTGCATAAACCCCAAAGTAAATAAACTCAACTCCGTAACCGCGATCAACGAACGTTGCGCCGAACTCCAACAATCTTCAACCCCCAAAGAACAAAAATGTCCTCATCTACCCAATAAAGATAACAGACCTCTTGTCAACACCTTTCGCGATCATACACTCGCTACGATCCGCGACATCGAAGATATGGGTTCTCTGGGGAAAGAAATCTCAATCTGTCCATACTATGCTTCGAGAGCTGCCATCAAACCCGCGGAAATAGTCACATTGCCTTACCCATTACTTTTACAGAAGAGCGCGAGAGAAGCGCTTGGGATTAGTTTGAAGGGACATGTGGTGATTATTGACGAGGCGCATAACTTAATGGATGCGATTGCCGGGATCTATGGGACGGAAATGGAGTTGAGGGAGTTGAGGCTGGCAAAGGAAATGTTGGGGAATTATTTTAGGAAGTTTGCGAAGAGGTTGGGGGGCAAGAATCGGATTTATGTGGCGCAGACGATTAGGGTGGTGGATAGTTTGGTGGGTTATTTGGTGAGGATGTTGGAGGGGTCGGTAAGTTTTGTTCTTCCTAGTTTGGAGTTTGGACTTGAGTTTGAGTTTGGGGGTATGAAGAAGAAGCACGAGCTGGATGAGTAGGTACACGATAGCTAACAAATAAAATAGGCAATAGATGGAGTCGTCTCTCAAAAAGATCTCCTATCCGGGAAAGGGGCCGATCAAATCGATCTCTTCAAATTAATCCGTTATCTTCAAGAAAGTAAACTAGCACGCAAAGTCGAATCCTACACCGACCATATCCGAACATCCCAATCTCAACCACAAACTTCCATCTCCTCATCTAAAGCTCAAGAATCCCCCAAATCAACTCCTATCTTACATAGCCTAACATCTCTCCTCCTCGCTCTCACCCACCCCACATCCGAAGGCCAACTCTTCTTCCTCAAACACGATACCGACATCACTCTCAAATTTCAACTCCTCAACCCGGCCATCCACTTCGACTCCATCGTTTCCTCCGCCCGCGCCGTCATCCTCGCAGGTGGAACCATGTCCCCCTTCTCAGACTACACATCTATCCTCTTCCCCTCCATCCCCGCCCACAAAATCACCACTCTCTCCTGCGGCCACGTCATCCCATCCCGCAACCTCTTCGCGAGCGTCGTCTCCAAAGGCCCCACGGGATACCCCTTCAAGTGGACGTTTGAAAATCGCGCAAACGCGGAGATGATGGATGAGTTGGGCAGAGTCCTCGTGAACGTTTGCACGGTGGTTCCTGGGGGCGTGGTGGTTTTCTTCCCCAGTTATAGGGTTTTGGATACGATTCTTGCGCGCTTTGCGGTGGTGAGTCGGGGGAATGGTAGTAGTGGTAATAGTACCAGTAGACCCAAATCCATCCTCCAAAGATTAGAAGAAAAGAAAACGGTGGTGCGGGAAGCGAAAGAGGAAAGTGTGGAAGAAATACTCAGGAGATATGGAAAAGCGATTGAGGAGGGAAAGGGCGGGTTGCTGTTTAGTGTTGTGGGGGGAAAATTGAGCGAGGGAATTAATTTCTCGGATGAGTTGGGGAGAGCGGTGGTGATTGTCGGGTTGCCGTTTCCGAATGCGCGGACGGCGGAGTGGAGGAGACGCTTGAGGTTTGTGGAGGAGAGTGCTGTTGAGCGGTTATCGGGGGATTATTCTTCTTCTCTGAAGGGGCTGGGAGATGGAGGGAGTAAAAATGGAAATGGAAATGAAAATGGGGATACAGGAGGCAAAGAAGGGAAAACGGAAATCGAAACACAGATTCCGAAAGAGATCAGAGAACAAATCGCCCACAAAGCAAAAGAAGAAGCGAAGGAATTTTTTGAAAATGTATGCATGCGAGCGGTGAATCAGAGTGTAGGCAGGGCGATCAGACATAAAGGAGATTGGGCGGGGATTTTGATGGTGGATGAGAGGTTTAGGGGGGAGAGGGTGAGGGGGAAGCTGGCCGGCTGGATTAGAGAGGGGGTTAGGGGGGGTGGGGGAGGGGGAGGGGGAGCAGGGGTTTGGGAGGGTGGTGGGGGCTTTGGGTGGGTTTGTTAGGGGGAGGAGGGGGGGGGTAAGAGAGGGTTGGGGGGGGAGGATAGAGTAGATTAGGATGGATTTTTATTGACTGAGGTTGATCAAAATGAGTATACAATTATAGAAAACTTTGAACTTGTAATAACCTCTTACATACAAATACATATATAAGATTACATACACACTATAATTTAT
This sequence comes from Botryotinia globosa, assembly GCA_014898425.1. NCBI lineage: Eukaryota > Fungi > Ascomycota > Leotiomycetes > Helotiales > Sclerotiniaceae > Botryotinia > Botryotinia globosa. Next base: position 1,820,574 of record RCSZ01000012.1, read on the forward strand.
TCCCTCCCTTTACTTATCTTATCATATCTTATCTTATCAGATACCCATTCATAACCATAATCATAACCATAACTACAATTAACATCTCCCATCTCCCATCTCCCATCTCCCATCTTTCATTTCTCATCTTTTATCTCCCACCTTTCATCTACTATCTCCCATCTCCCATCTCCCATCTTTCATTTCTCATCTTTTATCTACCATTTAATATCTCCTATAAAAACTATAAAATCATTTCAAACACCTATCCATTTATCCATCTATTCATCTATCCATCTATCCATCTACATCACCTAATACCCACCCAATCATTCAAAGATCACTCAACAATTCAGACACCTAGATAATAAGAAATATCTCGCTTATTTTCTCGCTTCGAGTTTTAAGTTTAAGTTTGAATTTGGATTTGAGTTTATCGAGAATTAATTGATTTCATTGGTTTGATTTGATTAATTAATCTTTTTATTAAGTCTTATATTTTTATATATCTATCTATTTATTTACTTATTTAAATACTTAATTTAGATATTTATTATTGGAGGTTTATCTCCTTAATATTCTTATCGTCTGTGAGAACCGAAGGTATATATACACACGAAAAAAGAGAACTTTCGCTTAATAAAACCCAATTCAAGCGATCTGATTGGCTTGACTTCCTTGGCATTGTGGCTATAGCATAGATTCTTAGGGTTTTTCAACAAAATTATTTAAATTAGTTGAATAAAAAGAAAACAAAAGTGATAATTATATAAAAGAAGTTAAGAGCTTTTAAATAATATATTTTTTATATTGCTAGCTTTAAAACTAAGGGTTTTATAAAAGATTGAAATTAAAATAGTATAAAATTCTAGGTTTTTTCAACGAAATTATTTAAATTAGTTTATTCAAGCTAATATAAATTGAATAGAAAAAAAGAAAAGTGGTAACTATATATAAGAAGCTAAGGGCTTTCAAATGATATATTTTTTATATTTCTAGCTTCAAAACTAAGGGTTTTTCAAAGGGTTGAAGTTTAACTAGTATAGATATAGTTGGAGCTTATATAATCAATTAGAAGAGGGTTATATTGAATATAGTGAGCCTAAAATCAATAAAAATTATTTTAATATTATAGCTTTCGTAGTTCCGTAGTATAATTAATAATTCGAAGTGAAGTGACCCACTAAAATATAAATAAAAATGAAAAATATAAATAAAAATGAAAATGAAAAATATATATAAAAATGAAAAATATAAATAAAAAATGTGAATAAAAATAAAAATGTAAATAAAAATAAAAAATATGAATAAAAATGAAAAAAAGTAATATAATAAGGTAAACCGACTTCGCCTGTAAGCTTTTAATAAAATTTCTTATTAGATTTTTATAATAATAAATATAATTATATAGTACTTTCTTAAAAAGCAAGGGGTCCGAGGGCTCGTAGGCCCCTGGTATTATTATATCTATTATATTGTATATTTCTTAGCTAGCTTAGTTCAATTCAATTCAATTCAATTTAATATAAATCTCTATAGTAAATTGAATAAATGAATAAATGAATAAATAAATAAATGAATAAATGAATAAATGAATAAATGAATAAATGAATAAATAAATAAATGAATAAATGAATAAATGAATAAATGAATAAATGAATAAATGAATAAATGAATAAATGAATAAATGAATAAATGAATAAATGAATAAATGAATAAATGAATAAATGAATAAATGAATAAATGAATAAATGAATAAATGAATAAATGAATAAATGAATAAATGAATAAATGAATAAATGAATAAATGAATAAATGAATAAATGAATAAATGAATAAATGAATAAATGAATAAATGAATATATTATTTTATTTTCTTAGATTAGTTAATTAGAAAGAGATAGTAAGAATGAGAGAATAAGAGTAAGAGATATCGCTTTCTTATATAGTTATATAATGAATAATGAATAAATAAATGATATATATAATATAGATGTTAATGTTAATATTGATTTTGATTTTGATTTTGATTTTGATTTGATTTTGATTTTGATTTTGATTTGATTTTGATTTTGATTTTGATTTTGATTTTGATTTTGATTTTGATTTTGAGAATAAAGAATAGGAGGGTATCTGGTTCTTTTATTATAGATGATAGGGGTGAAGGGTTGTTTATTTTTAAGAGGTTAATTAGGTGTTCTGGATAGATTTTGGGGAATTGATGATTGAAATCGGATAAGGAGAGGGTAGTTTTAAGGGGCTTAGATTTGGATTTGGATTTTGAGTGGGAGATGAGAGGGTTTCGGTTTTCGGTTTTCGGTTGTGGATGATAGTGGGGTTTGATTTATTATTATTGGGTGTTTGGATTAGAGGTTGTATTTTTATAGAAAGCTAGGGTGAAAAAGGTGTATTGTGAGGATGTATTATTGAATTATTATAATATCTAGAAAGCGACGAATGTAATTGTCTTGTGAGCTGAGTTTATATGGCACTGGTGGACCAAAAAGATTGGTCAAATCAGATACAGAGAGAAAGAGAGTCCTTCTGGGACTGGACAAAGAGTCTAGTAGAAACATGATCTTTATTACTAACAGGGTATTAATTAATATCAAAACTATATAGGGTCATCAGCATAAGGGGGAGGTGCTTCCTCGTCGTATTCTCCAATATTAGGAAGCCCAGCATTATTAACCAACCTATCCGCTGCATTCAACCTCTTTTGTTCCTCCAATTTCACCACCCACAATGCCGATCCAACTGCTGAAGTCAGTAGGAAAAACATCGAAAGCACAGGTACAAGTTGTAGTAGTAAAGCAACTGTTCCAAACCTATACACTGTTAGTATATCTTCGTTTCCAATGTGAATATCAGAATAACGAACCAAGTATATTTCCACTTCCTACTATTGATTTCTCTTTTTCTTTCCTTCTTTGTCAAACCCCGCAATTTAAAATATCTCCAATGATGTAAAGGACCAGCTCTCGCACCCGTCAAGACCAAGAAAGCAGGTGTTCCAATCACGGGTATAAAATTAAGAGGGAGGAATATAACAAATTCCGCTATTTGTCGAAAAGAAAATGGCGAGTAAACGGCAGATGTGGTTGGTTTTCCGAGCATTTTAACTTCATTCTGGGCATCGTGATTGAGCATTCGTGAAGGAGATACGAGATCAATGAGTCCCTCTTTAATAAGTGTTGCCTGTTTATGTTCCATTAGTTCTGCGAATTGAAGGAAGGAGGAATACATACATCGAAAACGTCAACCAATGTTTCATCTACTAATAATGCTTCAAACAATAACGCGATCAACACTTGTCCCTCTCCGAGCACCAGAAAAACAGCATTAAACCATGCTCCTGGTCTATGCCATATCGCCAGAAAAGCTACTTGCGGTAGATATGTAAAAGTAAATAATAGACCGAGAACAACAATTGATGTTATGGTGAGGGGAATCAATCGTTTGCCAAACAGAGGATAGAATTGGCGATCGGAGAGGAAATATAAGATGCCTTTGAAAGGATAGAGAAAGGATGCGCTGACGACAGTTTTGATGGGAAGGTATGCGAGAGAAGGGTCGAAACGAGGGTGAGGCATTGGATTGGAGATGAAGATTAGAAAGAGTGTGGTGGAATGTGGAATGTGGAATGTGGAATGTAGAATGTGAAGTTGAATTGATAGATAGGAATTGTGTATGTATGTATGGTGTTGTCTATGATGATAATAGTTCCCGCGAACCCGTAAAAACGTTGCTATGACGCGCAAATCTAATAGTGATTATGTAAGCGATCAATGCAACATGGATCGCCAAGTATGGGGAAGTCATGTACAGTGTAACACTACTGCGAGGACCGTTGAATGTTGGCGGGGCAGCTGCAGAGATCAGAAGTATCATAAGTATCATCAAGAGTATCAAGTTGGCGGTTGAACGGATTTGAGTCGATTTGTTTGTTTACAGAGTGCTTGTTGTTTATAGGTTAGAAAGCGTAGTTATGCTGAGAATATGTAAGTTATTTCCTTTTGTTTGATTGAAGAACCAACAAATTCTACAAACAACATCAACATCCTCCCCTCCTCAATCCAAACAAGCGAAAGCCCATCTCTAATCTTACCAAATAGGATTGAAACCACGATCCGTCTTCGTCGCGCAATCCATACTCCCGATGCATCTCTCGTAAAACGAATCCTCAAATCCCATCCCAATCTCCTTCATAATCCCGACATCTCACCTCACGGTCTCTCAAACACATCTCTACATCTAGCCTCCTCTCTCGGGCATCTAGAAGTGGCATCTCTCCTTCTCTCTCTCGGTCATGAATCCTTATCCATTTCACTCAATGAAGAACATCAAACTGCGCTCATGCTCGCTGCTAGTGCCGGCCACACCGACATTGTAAATCTTCTCTGTTCCCAAGGTCCCTCCGTATCTGGTATTCTCAGAAGAGACATCCGAGGTCGAGATGCAATCATGTATGCCAGTCGTGGAGGTCATGATACTTGCTTACAAATCCTCTTGACGTGTGCTGCGGTGTACAAAGATCCGGAAGCAGTACTTGCCAATGCTGATGTGGACGGAAACACGGCATTGCATTTTGCAAGTAGTAATGGACATATGCTGGTGCTAAGGACATTGTTGGCAGCGGGTGCGAATGCAGAGATGAGAAATGTGTGGAAGTGGACTCCGATTGCTTACAGTGCTACGATACAAGCGGAAGTTTATTTTAAGAAGTTGGTGAGTGAAGTGGAGAAGAGGAAGGAGATGAGAGTGGAGGTCAAGAAAAGTCCCACCCCGTCTAGTTTTAGTTTTGGTAGGGGGGAGAAGAAGGGGGCGGGCGTCAGGATTGTGACGGTTGATGATTGATTGATGCGCACACAACTTTGTGGGGATAGCAACTGGGCCCGGATGATTGATGAGTTGAGATGATAACGATCATGATGATCTATATGGATGGGAAGGCAAATGGGCGCATATATGGGATTTGGTGTTTGGGATTTTGCATGTTGCCTGCGCTTTTTGCATGATGGATCTGTTGAACGTGACTTTTTGAGAGACTCTCCTTTGAACAATGTGTGTATAGCATTTGCTTATGCTTACTCTAGTATTTATGTATCACTTCAAATACAAGTACTTTCAAACAGATGCCATTTTCGGCACACCTCAATGCAGGAATACAAGATTCAACCATCTCTCTACTGAGATGAAGATTAATGAGCAAAAATTCAATACCTTTCTAGCGAAGGAGGCAAAACACATGTCAAGCAGGCAGTCAATGTCCAGTAAGATATATTTCCAAATAAACTACCGAAGTTCAAACGAGAGAACTAAACGAAGCCATTCAATCAACAATATTCAACATACACCAACATAAATTGCAAATCCACTCACAATACCAAAAGACAACATACATAACATCCACCAAACCAAAAACCGAACGCCACTCTCATCTCTACCCAAGACCTCATCCTCGCCCCAAAGACCAACAACAAGCACCCACGCCATCCATACCGGTAAAGCCATCAACCAAACCCCTCTTTCTCTTTTCTTGTCACCTTTCATCTCACCCTTTACAACCACAAAACCCCCAAACTTCCCACCAACGCCAAAGTAGTAATCGTTTTCAGCCCCATGTTTCCTCTCTCCTTCATAGCTCCAGAGTTGGACGTTGTACTTTCAGCAGTATTGGCGCTGTCGGTTGCAGATCCTGTGGGAGTGGACTCTTCAGGACCACTAGATTGCCCAGAGTCTTCAGATCCGCTTGTCTCGGCTGCTTGTCCTCCTGTCTCGGTAGGGTTGCTACTACTAGTTGTAGAAGCAAATATTGCGCAGGGGTTGGTGATTTGTTGATCTGTTGCTGTGGCGCTGAAGGCTGTTAGGCTGCGAGTGAGTTCTGGTGTTTGTTAGTTCGGGTATGGTTTAGTAATCACTTCAACTGTTTTTTTGTTCTTGGTGGATATGATTCCAATGATCTGGCTTGAGGGTTGATGTGCAAGATGCGTGAAAATAACTCACCTTCTAGATTCAAACAATCCGGTGCATTACTGCTATAACAATCTCCAACACTAGTCGCAAAGGCGCTTAAAGAACCACAGCAAGGCTGGTCAAAACTAGCAGTTTGTGTTGCGCATGCAGGGAGTCCGCTGCCGGTGATGGGACATTTGGCATCGAGGGACATGAAAGATGACTTTGATATGACGATACTGTTAGTAACTAGACAGTTTCTAGAAAAACAAAACATATGACTGAGATCGACGAAAGGAGAAATAGCAACATACAATAGGACAACCAAACACAGTCTGACCTGCAATATCACTCGGAACAAACGTAGGAAAAAGTCCTCCCCCATCAGTTACACCGCCAATTCCTGAAGCTGCTGCTGTAGTAGTCATATTTGCCGAGATTTCTTGATGTGCAATAAATTTACCTTTTGCCATGGATGTCTGGAGGGACAGTTATCCTGGGCTTATATTATCGGGATGGTAATATTGCATTCCTGGAGTGAAGTCTGTGGAATTTGATGGAGCAAGGGAGGGGAACGCGTTGGAATTTTTGGAAATGTTGTAATCATAATTGACGCGGATGTAGAGAATAATGTGCTGTTTATTGGTAACTGATAGTAATATCGTGTATTAAAAGCCGTTTCATTATGTTTTGGTGATTTGAAAGTAAATGACTGGTCATCGGAAAACTCGGGAGGAGAATTCTTCAAAATAGAGGGGTCTTCATTTCTATTGATGGTTTCCATCCCTAGATTGATGAAATTGATACTTGAATCCAGTGATTCAATGATTTTCATTCCCTTCTTAGTGGGTTCAAGTCATTTTGATAAGCAAAATATTTTGAAGATCTCATGTTTTCTCTGAAATTTTAAGGTTTGCCACTTTTCTCGCCGTTTACTATGAATCTGGACTTTCATTCCCAAAGACTTAATTAACGAATACAATTTCTTGGAGTAGACTCTGGTTCTTTGCATCATTCCTTACGGATGATAGTGTCGAGTTCGTCTGCTGAAGTTTCATATGAAGGATCAGGCAACTTAACGTTGAAATGACTGTATATTTTGGGTGGTATGCACCAGGCCTAGCTTCTACTATCTCAAGAAACCGTTGAAGGGACAAAACTTCATTCTCCAGCATCCCGAATTCTTTACCTCTGGTTGGAGTTATTGTTCACCCACGTCTTGATCCATTTTTCCAACCAGGTATCCTCGATCTTCCCCAAGTCTCGGAGCTTTTCACTCTGCATCTGCGCTCTTCCAGTTTCCCACTTCTTGCCCTCCTTTTTTCTTTCTTCTGCTCTGTAAAAATGAGTTAGTTGGATTGCTGGGTTTAATTCTACCAGACGATTAAAATGTGTTTCCTTGTCGTTATCCTCTTCTATGCTGTGAAAAGATTGCTGATCCGTTGTCCCTTCCACCTTCTGGATCCAGCCCTCGAAGCTTATTTTATCAATTCCTGTTTCAGCACTGCTGCCTGAAGAGAGTAGTTTTATAACTGTTGGTAGAAGATTTCCCCACTCTTCCTGGTATGGATTGAGTAAATTGAACACTTTTGCGCCATCGATCTCTCTATTATGCTGTGGAATTTGGCAAAGTTCGACAAGTATCTCGGATAGAGCATCCACAGGTATCCAATCAATCCTGTCCAAATCCAATCCCAGAGAATCCGGCACCGCACTCACAAAAGAAGAGGAAATTATCAAGCTTGGAAACCATTCATGTCGGCTCCATACAGATGGCCCTTGGATAGGACCGGATATCTGACCAACACATGCAATGTTAACTTGGAGTTGAATTTTTTGCTCGCGTAGTCCAAGATTCGTTCTGATAGGTATTTGCTCTCACCGTAACCCATCGGCTCTGACGCCAAGGCATCGTGAATGATTGCTTCTGGGATCCTGCTGACTGAGCTATCGACGGAGGTGAAGCTGGATACTGCACTGACGGAGGAAATATACAAAAGTGATGGCGACCTGGAAGTTTCACTCGCAAACTTGGCCAAGTTGACGACTCCTAGAAGGTGTGGATGGTATGACGATAAATTAATATGAAAATTGACCGGCCAGGCGTTGTGTATAATTTGCGTAGCATTCTGCAAAAGACCATTGTAGATTTCATCCCCAAGCCCTAGCTTAGACTTTGAAAGATCGGCAGAAAGAAATGTAACGCGATGCTTGAGGAATTCTGTAAGCAAGTCTCGAATCCTATTTCTTTACATTTCCGTCGCCATTGAACCACTATAACATGTGAGCTTGAGATTTAGTGAAAGCTGTACCATTATGGAATGTGGACATCGCATTGAGATTCAATATCCTCGAAGAGATAGTAGAAGAGAAAACTCACAGGATCACCGGGCAAGTAGTTTGGAAACTGTGGCTCGGGCATAATACGATAGAATGTCCCACGAATCTGAGACTGGATACTTCCCTCAATTTCCAGGTTATTTATCTCACCCTAGAATCGTACAGGGCGCATGAACCCAGAGAATTGCGGTTCATTGAAGGCTTTAGGAGATAGTGGTAGCGACTTGAATCCATCGCTGTTAGAAGCACGTTTGGCGAACATTTCTGGTGTTGCTTTATAGTGACCTGCCATTGCTAAAGTTCTATTGGAATGGGAATTCGACTGAGGATTTCTGAGTCGGCCGTTGCTCTGTGAAATTTGAAAGAATATTTAATGTGTTAATAAAGAAGGAAATAGGACGTGTTGACACTGCTATTAAATAGAGAGCTCTGCACGAACAAATGAGTTTCCACGACATTATTCCCAAGCCTTTATGCTTCTTCCTCCCTATTTGGCGCATTCGCTCGTCTACTTACCGCGTGAGTGCGACAAGTCGCCAGCTTACGCAAGTTGTAACTCACAATCATTGAAGATTTCCTTTGTGGGGTGCGGGGAGGTCTCTCGCAACCTCCCCACTAGGCTGAGCGGAAATTAATCATATCTGCGAATATCCATAAACTGCTCCGTTCTGTAAGTCTTCTCCCTCATTACTCCTGTGACCAGGAAATATGCAACGCTCCACCCAAACCTAAATATGACCCACCAACAATCTTGTATTTTACCACCTTATGAGACGTGCCTGTGAGTGGAGTGTGTCATACTTCTGACTGCACGAGTATCCGGTAATCCATGGGTCCCGTTTCAAAATTCGTAATTTTCCCTGCAGATGAAAGGTTCATTTCACCGTCGCTAGAAAATGAAGATATACTATAAATTGATTGAAATATCCAATAAAACTAAGGGGAAAAGAGGGAGGGGCAAGCGAATTGAAAAAGAAAAGAGCATTTTCAAAGCCTAATTGTACTTTAAATCACTTGCGATGAAAACTGATGAAAGTTCACTCACTCGTGATAGATACCACATACAACTTATATGTGAATAGCAATTGAAGAAGTGGAAGTGGAAAAGAAAGTAGCTAATCACATAATTGACCGCTTAAACCACGGTTAGCCTTAATTTGAAGCAATTGAATCACAATCTCGACGATTTATTACAGTTTCCTTGATTCTGTAGATCTTCATACGAGATGAACTATTTCATACAACTAAATGCCATACTACCAATCTCGGGCTTTCACTTGGTCAGTCTTTCCCACCGGAACCTTAGTATGCGATTTTGTGGTTTCGCAGCTTATCCAGTGGGAGATTCTTTTTGCCTGTCGTCTTGTGGAACCAATGGTAACATTGATAAGGGTCAACAGTTTGTTTTCGAAAGTAACGATTCCGGGGAGTAGCTTTTAAGATCGCATGCGTCCAGACTTTTTGTGGCATAGGACCTGGCCAAGTTGGACTTCTGTTGGACATACGCCGTGGACATCCAAAACATGAAGCCAAAAAAGAGACAATGCCGAAAGTTCATCATGGTGAGCAATCCAGATTCTATTATAGCTTCTCCTGGTTGAGTGAAGCAGATGTCGTTGGAAAACATAAGGGAACTATTGTTTTTCGCCGAAGAAAAATTACATCCAGCGTGTATCGAAAAATACACTCTATTTTCTAAGATTAATTCGATCCCGCCATGATAATCTAAGTAGACAACTCTTTATTCTGTTTTAATTGCGCTACAGCTGCGAGTCTTGGGAATAGCTTGTGCGCGTTTTTGTAACAGATCAATTCCCTCGTCTCGTCGCTGAGCTTGTACTCGTCCAGCCGTTTTGTAAACATCTCTCCCACAACCGCAGGTGCGTACGGAAAATCGCTCCCATACAAGATATGGTCGTGAGGAATGTGATTAAGGAGGGTATCGAGAACGTGGCTCGAACTGTTCAGGGCAAGGTCATAGTAAAAGCTTTCGGCGTCCTCCATGACCGATTCGGCTGATTTGCTTCCTCGACTTGTCATACCTATGACACTGGATGCACGGAGCAAGAGGAGTGGAAGCATTCCTCCGGCATGCAAAGAATGACCTTACAGTCTGGAAAGTCACGCTTCGTGTTGGTGCTGATCATGTCAAACGCGGTACGAGCCGTCTCGTGTGGATAATCAATAACGGGTTGTGGAAGAATAGGATTCCATATATCAGTATTGAGCGAGTGAGTTGGATGGATGAATACGACAGCTTTGCGGCGGTTGAGCTCCTCCCAGATAGGACGGAAGAGCTTGTGACCGAGACAAAAGGGGCCATTTCCATATCGGGTAAACAGCGTGATACCATCAGCCTTGAGCACATCCAACGCGTAAGCTATTTCTTCAATAGCAGCCGTTGTCTCATGTAGTGAAGGAACCGTAGCGAAGAAACCCACTCTAGGATTTTCGTCTCGGAGCTTTGCAGCAGTCTCATTTATTGATCGTGCAAACTTTGCTTGTTCCTCGAGTGGTATGATCTGTACCCCAGGGGCTGTCAATGACAAGATAGCCGTACCCGAGGCTGTTTTGGTCCATCTGCTCAAAGGTCGCCTCGATAGACCATTTTGGAGTAGGGAAGCCAGATGGGTCACCATCAGCAGCTTCTAGAGCTAGAAGCAATCGATTAGTCCTGCTCCACAACACAAGATGAGAAATGTCGTGTGCAACTAGGTTACTTGCCATTTGCATAGAGGGGAGGAACAAAATGGTGGTGGACATCGATCTTTTGGGCGAATGTTAGTGACATTGTCTTCATTAACGTTGTTCAACAAATGTGAAGAAAATGCTCGCGGGGATATTTTTGAAGAAGATAGTGTGGCTTGAAATAGCAATATATTAATGACTACAGCCTTGAAGCACAGAACGAGGGGAGCTACATCACTGACCTGTTGAACAAAGATGTTGAAGGGGCTGGATACGATGAACGAGATAGAATGAGACCAAGCTATAAGTCTTACCAAATTCGGGGAGATAGCGGGGTGGGAAAATACCCGCAACTTGAGTGTCGTATTCTTACTTACCGTGTAAGGTTAATAGATATCGCTGGGTACCTGCGCAATTTGATATGTATCTCAAAGAGCCGCAAGTTTATGAATCAGCTGTCAGAAAGGCATGGTATCAAACGGTACACCAGTCACGTGCGTGGTATGAATCCCCTTTTCCCACTCAAAGTATATGTTCGGCTCAATCAGGCAAGCCCTTGACAGGTGGCAAGATGAAGGAGGTTGATGGAGGCATTCTGAAAAACTTTCGGGATGCCGAGTGTGTCAGTGGCCTTGAGGTCAGCTGTTCGGATCCATCTTTTGAGTACACTAGGTTGGAGATCAACTCGGCATGGCGGTACGTATCGTGTCGTTCATGGCGAGCAAATGCGTTAGAGGCCAACAAACTAATTTCTGGGGATAGAAATCAAGATGGCTCACCAATCCCCTGGGCAGTCTTTCGATCAAACCCCGCCAAGTCATTGTAGATGATACTATATCCTACAAGGCTTTACTGCAATTGACAGAGATGACGAAACGTATCTTCTCGGGAGATCCAGATGCTACATCGACAGAATTTGGTCACGTGTGCAAGTATAAAAGCTTGTATTCCGCTAATATTCAAATATGTCTATGGCATCTTTTTGGGACAAATAGTGACGAAGTCCATACCTTTAGCTCTGAATTCTGACTATATGAAATGCTTTCCCCATCACTTCTCCCATTTGTTCAACTCCTTATCTCGCCAACCTCACCGAAATAATAGAAAAATAATTCTTCCCATAATAAACCTCGGAAATCTCCAACTTCTTATCCGCACCCCTTATCAACCCGGCAAACTCTTCCAGGGTCCTCTCCTTTCCACCTACACTAATCATCATAGCAATATCTTCTCTCCTCAACATCTTGGTCTTATACCTCGTATCGCTGCTATTCCAAATCGGCATTAATTTCTCGTTAATGAGTAATCTTGCTTTGGGGTTATGTTCGAGACCGGGTATCACGGCTTTGATCATCTTGATACAGTCATCATCTGGATTGTTATGGAGACAGCGGCGTAGGATAAAAGCATCCGCATCGGTTCGCGTTTGAGGGGTATAGTAATCGTGAGATTCGAATTCGACGCGGTCGTAGAGGGATTTCTCAGTAGGAGATAAGGAGGCAACGCGTCGAATTTGATCGGCTGTTACTTCGGGGAGATCTTGACTGACGGTATGAAGATGCGGAAATTTCTAGATTGTTGTTAGTTATGGGACTACTAGGAGAGGAAATGAAAGCTCATACCTTTGCCAAATGAACAACCAAGTGTCCGGCACTACCACCGATATCCACGATCTTGTTAAACTTTTCCCATGGAAAGATGACTGAAAGATCTTCAATCTCTTCAATTGAAGAAATGGCCATGGACTTGGCCATACGTTCTCTATCAGACTTGGGAATCTTCTCAAAGTATTCATACATAGGCATTCCGAATCTCACTTCCCAAGCACTTCTCTTCCCCGCATCAATAGCATCCGAAAGACTCGAGGATGCCTTGAAAACACCATTGAAGAAACTTCCTAAACGAGCAGAAACCATTTCATCTACCATACCTGCTGATAAAGGAGTATGACAGAACACCTTTTCGTCAATTTCAAGAAATATCTTATTGGCAGCAAGAAGACGCATGATACGAAGTAGAGTATCTGCCGGTATCTTGACCGATTTGGATAAATCTTTGACATGTATCGAAGCGCTTGCAGTATCTTCTCCATTGCTTGGAACATGTTGAAAGACATCGTGGAGAAAGGCAGTCTGAAGAGCTGCGAAGTCCGGAGGAGCAAAAAGTGTTCCGGGCCATCGCATAGGACCTACGAGATCTGCTCGCATATCATCTAATGCATCGATAAGTTTTTCGAATGTCTCTATATCTTCACTGCCCTTTTCCCGCGCATTCTGAACCTCGGACGCTAACAATTTTATCGAAGAAGCGAGAGATTTGAGAGATTTTTCTGTCATTGTGATGGGTATCTTTGTGTCAATTGAGATGTTTTGCAATTGACCTCGAGGAAAATGAGGACACGATTCTACTGGTAGTATATACTCGAGCAGAATTCGATAAGTTTGGTGTTCAATAAAGACTCGCGAAGATGTCTGAGTCCACGTAACAGGAGGCTGGAATACACAACATAATTGACAAATTCTGTGCTACCCATCTAAGACCTGTTACTCGGAGTAACAAGATTGCCAAACGAGGATTCTGATGTTTCCCGAAAACACCACCATATCTATATAATCTCTGATCACATCGAATGGCCATCTGGTATGTAAGATACGATACTGAGACGTGTTTATGGTACAATCATGGCGGAAAGGTGGAGAACCAGTCCACTTTGTCATATGCATGGGAGGTATACATTGATATCTTAAGGAACAAATTAAGTTAACACTATCTCTGCTGCTTCAAGAATAGCATCTCCGTAAAACTCAACATCCCTCTTTACTCGATCCGGCAAAAATGGATATCATTCATATCGCCATGAGTTCCATTTGGGTAAGTCTTTGCGTTACCACTCTCTTCTACATTGTCCTTCTCTACCTCTACCGAATTACGTTCCATCCACTCGCATCATCTCCCGGTGCCAAACTCGCAGCCATAACCCTCTAGTACGAATTCTACCATGAATTTTTCCACGGCGGCCGATATATCTTCACAATCAAAGAAATGCACGACAAATACGGACCCATCGTACGGGTAACCCCCGACGAACTCCACGTCAACGATCTATCATTCATCCCCGAATTAATACCAGCAGGCTGTCGTCGCCGCAACAATTGCGTACGATTAATGCAAATGTTTGGGCTTGTGAAAGCGAGCGCTGCAACGATAGATGATGATATACATCGAATGCGACGGGGCGCCCGGTCGAAATTTTTCTCGAGGGAGTCGATTTGGAGAATTGAACCGATGGTGAAATTGAATATTGTCAAGCTATTTGTGAGGCTTTGGGAACTTCGGGGACAGGCGAACCGATCAATTGTTTGCCGATATTTGGGACTTTTACCATTGATCTTATTTCGGGATTTACGTTGGATTTGATCCAAATTGGTTGGGTGCGCCGAATTTTAATGCTGCCTTTTATCATATGGTGAGAGATGACAACCATATAGCTGCGAACTTGCATTCTAACTGGGATTCGATGGATGGCTTCCATCAATTCGGTCCAACGCGATGGAATGGAAGGGAGGCGATATCATGAGATCAAAATTGTTTTGTATGATGGCTTAACCTATATAATCTGTACTCAAAATCTCAAAACCTCTCATTATAACTCACAATTTATAGCTTACAAGTCACATGTTACAGCTTCGAAATATCCACCCATATATCTATTTATCTATCTACCCAGGAAATCAGCCTGCTCATCAAACTTCCTTGCTTTATATATATCAACAAAATACAAAATACAAATAAACACTTACCTCTCACACCTCTCACACCTCTCACCCCTCAATACCCCTCAATACCCTTCCCACAGCAAACACTACACAAACAAACAACACAACTCCCAACTCCCCAACTCTCCAACTCTCCAACTCCCCAACTCCCCAACTCCCCAACTCCCCAACTCCCCAACTCCCAACTCCCAACTCCCCAACTCCCCAACTCCCCAACTCCCCAACTCCCAACTCCCCAACTCCCCAACTCCCCAACTCCCCAACTCCCCAACTCCCCAACTCCCCAACTCCCCAACTCCCCAACTCCCCAACTCCCCAACTCCCCAACTCCCCAACTCCCCAACTCCCCAACTCCCCAACTCCCCAACTCCCCAACTCCCCAACTCCCAACTCTCCAACTCCCCAACTCCCCAACTCCCCAACTCCCCAACTCCCCAACTCCCCAACTCCCCAACTCCCCAACTCTCCAACTCCCCAACTCCCCAACTCCCCAACTCCCCAACTCCCCAACTCCCCAACTCCCCTCCAACCCACCCTCCCAAGCCACACCCCCAAACAAATTATCACAACAATTATCCAAGAAACTCAATCTTACCACTTCGACTTTCTACACATAGACATACACATAGACAGACATACACATTTATTATAATTTTTTTCATTCACATCAATCCATCTACCGAGTATTGGTCTGTCAAGGGATCCAATTTAACTTTGATAACAATATTTATTGATTGAGTGATAGATTGCCTGATTGACTGGCTGGACATTTGTTTATACCCATCTTCCTATCCATCTAGGTGGACCACCTTCCCATCTCATTCAAGCTCCATTCTCATTCTCGTTCTTAATCTCTCTCTCCCCTCCTCTCCATCCCTCCTCCTGCCATCTCCCCCATCTCCCCAAGCAATACTAAAGTCATAAACACGCCGTCAAAATCTCCAAACGCCATTCGAGACTCATATGTCCTTCCATCCAATCACCCTCGAGTATCACCTCCAAGTAAGTAAGTATGCATCCTGAATGACATCTTATTACATTCAAATCCATGCGCATAAGTATACGTAACCGAAACCGATTCTGTACCCCTTTCACAGAATCCCTGTCATTTTACAAACAAAATGTAAATGTCACCCCATCATGCCCACACATCTAATTCCACACCCAGAAATACAGACCAAACCCACCAAACTCCCAATGCCAATCCATTTTGTATGACCCAAAAGCATATTGATGCTCTATCCTATAGCCACCCTTTAATCTTCTCTAAGCAGTAGGTCTCTTGAAAGGATGTGCTTCCGTGTTCAAAACCCACTCATCAAGACTAATAACATCTGGCGTAGAGAAAAGTAGATAGAAATATTTGAGCGTTTCCGCCAACCAAAAACTTTCCATCTCATCCACTTGATACGTCTCTTCTGCTGTAACATCAAAGATAGCCGAATGACCATTCTCAGTTGATGTTTCTCTGATGACCGCTTCGAACATCTTCCAACCTTTGTCTTGCCAGGTTTTATCACCCGTGATACGGTACATGTACCAGACAGATTCGATGGCTTCGGGTCTAGGTATTGACATTAGTATCCTATCACTCAAAATTATTCGAGTGGAAATTTACCTAAGAATGTATTTTCTGGCATGTATACTTGTAAATCCAGGCGGTAAAGCTTCTTGCTTGATACGACCTTCAACATATTCCTTGTGAGAAAGTGGGCGTAATGGATCTGGTAATGTTTCTGCGGGGAGTGGTTTTTGTGATTTGGTACCCTTCTCCAATTGACGACCTCCAGCCATACTTTCCAATTCCTTTTCCGTGTTTGCGGATTTCAGCTTAAACATGTCCTCCTTTTCAGGACCATCAGCGGCACCAGTTTGGCGTTTCGTGAGCGATGCAGCTCCATCCTTTGGCTTGAAGGCACTTGCGTCTTCGGATTTTGACTCTGCTGAGTCTTTTACTAAATCAGGAGTATCTTTATGACCAACATATCCATGAGGTCCACCAACAGCCTCTGCTTTTGCCAAAGCGTTCTGCTCACGTGCAGCATCTGTGGGGTTCAAGCTCATCTCCTTTGCTTCGGCATCAAGTTTCTCCTTGTTTTCGATATACTCCTTAAGATTCGCATCTCTGTAGGCAGCTGAAGTATCTAAGCGTTCATAATAGAGGGTTTGATTCCAAGAGCAATTTTCAACACTCTCGCATGCCATAACTTCTGACACTTCAGGCATAATTCCTGATGGGGTTGCACCATACGCCCAAACGCAACCATCTGTAAGTTTCTTTGCAATCTCGAGATCTCCTTCGATGCCAAAAACCTTCGCACTCATTCCAACCATGCCTCCAATGAAGCATGTTAAATGTGTAATCTCTGGAATCAATAGATCTTCCTCCCGTATGCCATTGCTCGAGACTTTTCCAGAGATAAGAATGTCGTCATTTCCCGGAATCATTGGCCGAAAGAGCATATGCTCCCGTATGGCAGGGATGGTCTTCATGTACAGTTTTTTGTAGATTTCGTCAAGACCACCTAAAAGCATATATTGCTGTAATTGTGTTAGCTATTTAGAATGATTTCACGAATTTGATCCATACCTTGGGGTAATACTCATACGTGGAATCTTGCCCACCACCCATCGAGAACTTCTGTCTACCGTGGACGATATACGACTCCAGACCTTGCTTGACGCAATCCCATTCACTCGATGCCCCAACTATTGGTAGGTCTGGCGCAACTTGATGACTAAGACCACTGCCAGTTCTACTTACTGGAGGAAGACCTGCTGCTGGCGCAGGTGGTGAAGATGCCGTGGTCGAGCTAGTTGATGCTGGTTCTTCCAGATCTCTTTTCATCACGCCTCCTTCTTCCCACCCCTTAATACGCGCTTTTCCAGGCTCACCCGGAAGAACATGCATCTCCAACATATTTTCTTCCGAGCTAGGCCTCTTCTTTGGCTTGGGCTCCTTTACGTTCTCTGGTGAAGGCGGTTGATATCCCTCGGCAGATTCGTGCAAAAGTGCAGTCTTTGGATTGTTGAGAGCGAAATCCTTTGCCAATGAAGCCTCCAGCTTCTCCTTTTCTCTTTCCATAGTAGCCGTACGATTACAACCTGAAGCATCGACATCCTCTGTGAAAACTCCGGGAATGTTAGTCGTATTACGATCCTGCCATTCCGATAAAGCAATGGTGACTCGAGCTACAGCATCATAGTAACGTTGTTCGCCTGTAAGTTGAGCAAGACGGGTAAACTCCATAGACAGTGATCCAAGTTCCGCCAAATTAGATCTGGAACTGGCACGATGAGGTTGAGACGCAAAGACTGGCTTCCATCGATAGTGAAGGACCGGCATTCTGTTTGGGGTATCAAAAGCGCCCATCAATATCTCCGCCAATTCAGTAGCTTTATCCAAGAGAACCTGGAATTTTCCTCCACTAACATCATATGCAGCTAAAAGACCACCGAGATATCTAATGGTAGTTTCAAATACTGGTATTTCCATCCTTGGAGTGGTGGTGAAATCAATCTTTTCAACAGCATTGACAGCCTCTTCGAATTCGTCATGAAATCCCATAATATATAATGTATCCAAACCATCCACCAAAGTTGCTGCCCATCCGCAAAATGGATCTCGAAATTTGGTTGACACGGGGGAAAGTTCGTCATGACCCCATGCAAACTTCTTGTAACCTTTCCATGACCTCAGGAATTCCTCCTTGACTTTATTTTGCCTCTTCTCCCGAGAGATTTTTGCGTCCGTTGTCTCGTCATTGAAAACATGTTGAATCTTGGGAATTGAGATTGGCACACCAGTTGGCAGATTGATAATACTTTCAGTAGGGACTGGGAAATGTTCTGTTTGCTTCGACCAGTGAATTGTAGTAGGTGCTGCCGAGAAAACAGGCAAGTCCTGTCTTCCATCTGGCGCAATTGGATGAAGATCTTCAAACCCTGTACCCTCGTAGACACCTTGGGTTGGTGGCTTCCTGTCTGGAAGAGCATATTTCGGCACAGTTGTATCTATTGTTTGAATTGCAATAACATTCGAAGTAGTCGATGTACTGCTAGTTGTGGAGGATGTCTTTTCTGCTACCTTTGGTGCCGGTTTAATTTCAACCTCTGCAGGCTTCAATGGCGCTTCTGATTGTTCTTTCAGAGTTTCTGGTGCAATCGGATGGCCTCCATTTGGTGTATATGTGTATGGCTCTCCCTTTGCTGATGCGAATTTCGAGTCAGGGATGTCGACAGGGTCTCCTACAGTATAACTTTCCCAATCCCTGATATGTGTAAAACGAACGAGAATGGCTGTTATGAAGACAGCAAAAATAAGGAGAGCTCGGTATCTGCGAATTCGCAACATGATGCGAATTGCTACTTCGTGGTCTCTCGACCAGAAGTTTTAGCAATTGGAAAAGAGAGAGTGGTGGTACTTGGGGGGAGCTGGAGGGGAGAGTTAGAGGTTGTTGTGTCGCGTGTTCAGCGTGGAATAAAAGTTGATCGGGTTTGAACCAATAATATCCTCATGACGATTTCAAGTTATTAATACGAGACAAGCAAGGACTTTGACTCTTCATAGGTGTTGTGTGAACTTGTGTCTCAAAGAATGTTGGTGACGAGGACTTTACTCCAATAGGAATTAACTGATCGAACTCCCGTCGTGTGAATGTATAGGAGGGATTGTCTACTTTGTAGTTGCTACATTACATTACTTGTACTCTAAGTCTCATGGCTCTTGGCGTTTGTTATACAGTAGTTCCTTTAAGCAAGTGGAAGTCATGGACTGACTCATGGTAAGATAAATATTGCTTTTGATATCAATCACAGAGATATTACTGGTAAAAGGGGTGGAGATTAATTTGATGCTTCAATTCAGGGAGGGCACACCTCACACACAGATCATCCCATTCGGGAGACGGCCACCTATGCCGCAAATCATCCAAAACATCCACTGCCACTTCTTGGCACGGCAGAGCTGATCCGAAACAAATATCCATCCATGACCAAGACAAGAAATGCGGAGAAAGTCAGCCCTTTTAGGCATAATTCTCGTAAACTACCTGGCTACATGGACATCATAATCATCTTTTCATCAAATCATTCATTTCATCTCTATTTACCTAGGTATGAATATGGTAGACACTCTACATGACCTCTCTAGATACGGTAATAATATACAGAGTTACATCTCCAAACGAATGAGATGCGAACCTATAAGAACACCATGCATGTATTGTGTCTATAAAGTCGTTACAAATGATCATTAGGCTTCTTTTATTCATGACTTTATCCATCCATATCACCCGGTCCCTTTGCTCTACCCATTTGACGTGCCTTGAGCAATTCATCACAAAGCAAGAGATTGGATGCAATACCAGAACTCGATGCAACACAATTCCTCAGGACACGGAAAGAATCATATACACCCTCCAAGACTGGATCCATAGGTTCACCGGTTTTGAGATCAAGACCGACAACGTTGCCTTCTGCTTGCTCATCTTGTAAGCTAGCAACTGTGATACATATTAGCGGTATGAACAAGGTTTGGGTGGAAATGTAACTTACGGGAATCTTGAATATCATGACCAGCATTTGCTGCCAAAGTTTTGGGAATAACGAGAAGAGCATCAGCGAAAGCTTGAACACCCCACTTCGCCTTACCCTTGACAGTCTTGCGGAAAGCTTCGCTGTTTAGATGTGCTGCGCAAGCAACCTGGAAAGCACCAGCTCCTGGTACAACGCTCTTGTCTACAATCATGTTGTAAACACTTCGAAGACCATCACGGACTGCATCGGTGATTTGAGTAATGGTGTGTTGATTTGGTCCCTTGATGAGAAGGGTCACAGATTTTGGCTCCTTTACATCCTCGATGAAAGTGTACTTCTCCTCTCCCAATTGATGCTCATAAACATTTCCAGCCCATCCAAGAATTTCAGGGGTTAAATCATCCACACTGTTCTGTGCTGTACCACCACAAATTAATTGTAATCTTTCCATGTTTCTTCGCTTAGCTCTTCTCAGAGCAAAGATTCCGTTCTTAACCAAGACATCGAGTGATAATGGATCAATACCCTTCTGGTTGATAATAACGAAGCCTTTCTTGGGGTCGTTTCCGCAAACCTCCTTCTTCAACTCAACAATCTTTCTTAATTTCTCGTCAACAAAACGACGCTCGCTCTCTACGAGTTTATCTCTTTGTTCCGCGCTCGAATAGTAGAAACCGGAGTTGATTTCGGACTTCTCGTACTCCAAACTGACGTTCAAGCTGAGAATAAATGCGTTCTCGACCTTCTTTGGCATATCTGGATGTCTAGCGCCGTGATCTAACGCAAGACCACGAATCAACTGAGTCTCTGAGGCAGTTCTGTGTTGCATCTTCATAATTTCGACCATGTGGAGATCAGGCTTTGCCGGGGCTTGGTAAATCGATAGGACCGCATCGACGATATCAGGAGTGAGCTTTTCCGCCAGAGTGTGGTTAAGTTTTGTAGAAAGGGAGGTACGCGCAACACAAAGTAAAAGTTCACGGTCGACTTCCTTCTCAATTTTGAAGGTGTCCAAGAACTGCAAAGTGTCAGTATTACCCCGCCAATAATTGATATCCTACCAACCTTCAACGCCTCTGTCTTTGCAATTTCATAACCATCTGTGATAATTCTGGGATGTAAACCTTCGGAAATATATCTATCTGCTTGTTTCAAAAGCTCTCCTACGAGAAGAACAACTGAGGTTGTGCCATCACCGCAAATATCATCTTGTGCGGTTGCTGCTCGTGCAATCATAACTGCCGTAGGGTTTTGTATTTGCATTTCACGTAACAGAACGTTTCCATCCTTTGTAAGTTTTATCTGCGGAACGATCATTAGAGGGTTGTTTTCGTTGTTGCATCAAGAAGGCTTTCATACCGCTCCAGCACCGTCAACCAACCTTTGGAAACGTTAGTATATTCTAGGCTTGGTGGGAGGATGAAGACTAACATTTTTATGGTTCCCATAGGACCCAAGTTTGACTTTAAAACATCTTGTAAACCTTCACCTGCACTGATATTGACTTTCAAAGCTTCCCCTCTTCTCTACTACAAATCAGTAGCTGCATCTCAAATTTGGATAGGTAAAATCATACTCTGGACTCCGCCTTTGGGTTCAATAGTTGTGCGGCAGACATTCTGACAGAATACAATAACTTCGTATGTAATTAAAATGAAGTTATATGGCGTTATCGTGGCGAGAAGCTGTGTATTTTGTCCCTCAACGTCGCGAGCTTTTTTTTCTATGGGCGACGTGAATCCCACACGAGGTTCACGCTAGACTCAATTTGGTACTACGGCGAGGCTACCACTTTAAGCTACAACCTGGAAGGCATTCCAGGTTGTTTACGCTGACCACGAATCTGATAATATAATCCCATCAATTATTTGTTCATTATTTGTTCAATATTCTCAAAATGTATCGAGGCTGGAATCTCGTATTGGCAATCATTGTCACTCTTCTCTCTGGAGAAAGTCTTGGGTTTGGGTTTGGGTTTTTGTCATGGCCATTTAAATTTCAAGCTGTCGCTGTACAAGAGCCTATCATAGAAGCAACAACGTACGAGTATGCTGACAGTCATGCAAAACGAATTGCAATTATTGGTATGTATTGATACTTCATTCCATACTGTTATCATCAATTTTGCCGTGTGCTCCTCCATGGTGATCTTCCCTTTATTGACTACAACTTTCATTATTATACCTATCTTTCAAAAGGGACCCAAAATAGGGGTATTGCCCCGTCCCTTCGCTGGCTACTATCTATCTGTCTCCTTCGTTTCTCTTGCATATTACCTCGAGGTTCATGGAAATCTGCATACCCATCAGATATCCTAATGATATGTACTCCTATTTAGCATCAACATACAAGTAATCTCCCAATTGCCTCTCACTAACAGAATATCAGGTGCTGGAGCAGGCGGGTCTTCCTCGGCATATCATTTACAGAAGTATGCTGCTGAATCCGACCTTGCAATTAATGTCACTGTTTTCGAACGATCCTCTTACATTGGAGGTCGTTCGACCACAGTGAATGCATATGGTAATTCGCTGGAGCCCGTGGAATTGGGAGCCAGTATATTCGTTGATGTCAACGCAATTCTAAAGAATGCAAGCCGAGAATTCAACTTGCATGCAAAATCGTCCAATACCGAAGTCGCTGAAATCCTTGGTATCTGGGATGGCGCAGAATTTGTTTTTACTCAGAAAGATAGCGATTGGAAATATTGGGATATTGCAAAGATGTTTTGGAAATATGGATTTGCCCCTTTGAAGACTCAACGCTTGATGAAAACTGTGGTTGGGAAGTTCTTACAACTTTACGAAGCACCATACTTTCCATTCAGATCTCTCACGGAAAGGATAGAGGAATTAGACCTCAAAACTGTGGCATCCATAACGGGCGAACAATTTTTGGCTCAAAACAACGTGAGTCTAACTAACTGTATGTCCTGTCATAATGAAACTAACAATATTTAGATTGAGGGCTCATTCACAACTGATCTGATTCAAGCATCTACTCGGGTCAACTATGGTCAAAATTTAAACGTCATTCACGGCGTAGAGACCATGGTTTGTATGGCAATCGACGGTGCAATGCAGATTCAAGGCGGCAATTGGCAAATCTTTGACAACATGATTCAATCCTCAAATGCCACTGTTCGTCTAAACCACACCATTACTGAGATTTCGCAAGTTCGGGATCAAGAAAGGTACAATGTCAAAACCATTACTACAGATGCTATCGGTGTTTCTCATATTAATGAAGAACCATTCGACACCATCATTATCGCCGCTCCACTTCAATATACCGACATCAAAATGTCGTCTGACCTCCTTCAACATACCCCCGACGAAATCCCCTACGTAACCCTTCACGTAACCCTCTTTACCTCTCCCTATGGCCTCAACCCAGCCTATTTCAACATCGGTCCCAACGAGCAGGTCCCCACCACAATCCTCACTACTCTCCCAAAAAACATCCCCGCTCCCACTGATCCCAAAGACTTCGCCGGCCCCGTTGGCTTTTTCTCCATCTCTACTCTCCGCAAAGTTATCAATCCTACCACCCTCGAATACGAGAATCTTTACAAGATTTTCTCTCCTCGCCCCTTGACTTCCGAGTTCCTTTCCTCAATCCTCAATAGCGAAGTCCCTGTCCCTGAAGACCTTACCACCATTTCTCCCACAGCAAACAACACAATAACATGGTACCACCCCCACGTCTGGAACTCATATCCATACGAATACCCTCGCGTAACATTCGAAGAGATTCAACTAGCGCCTGGTATTTACTACACTAGTGGTATCGAATCTTTCATCAGCACTATGGAAACAAGTGCATTGATGGGGAAAAATGTCGCAAGATTAGTAGTTGATGATTTCTTGAAAAGTACAGAAACCAACTCAGAGGCAGTCGCCGAGGAAATTGAAGTAGGGAATGTAATTATCGAATCAGAGATTGGTGTTGGTAACGACATGCCTGTAGTTGACGAATTATAATTCTATGTTATTCATGGGATCTATAGAGATAGGCGTTTGTTCTTTCCAATTCCACCTCGTCTTTTCTATTGGAGAGATGCCTAGTTTTGTATTACTTCAACTAAAAACAGCCAAGGAGAACGGATTTTCACTGAAATCTAATACTATACTACCTATCTAACATTACAATAAGATACAAACTTCAATATACTTTCACTGTATGCCTTCAATATAGCAGCTTGACTAAAAACCTCAAACATCCCTTGAACTCTTACCATTCACGCAGAAGCCCCCAAGCTCAAGGATCAATCTCTTCTTCCTTTATCAATGTGCCACCCAAAGCAATCGAGCAAGTTCGGTCCACAACCTTGAAATCCATTCCACATCTCAAGCATCATTATACCAGTTATCATAGTTTTCTTGTTTCCTTCTCTTTTTCGGACTCGGTCGATTCAAAGCCCACGGCGTGCTCCTCTCCACCTCTATTTCTCCCGAATCAGGCGAAGGTCCCGCCCGCCGAACCATCAGTTTCCCCGCAGTACTCATTTTATATTCTTTTCCAAGAAACTGCGGAGAGCCAGGGCCCTCTACTCGTTGTCTCTTTGCATCGCGATTAGGCGCCACAAGAACTGGTGATCTCCTTTTAGGTGGGGCTATTCGGCGTTTGAGTTTTCGAGCTTTTCTTTTCGGGATCATTCCGACAGGAGGAGGGGTCTTTATCCAGGGACGAGCTTCTTCTTCTTCGGGTGTGCGCATTCTTTTTACGCCCCGCTCGATGGCCAATGCCCTTTCGAACATTGGCGCTGCTCTTCCTTTTCCTTTTCCTTCTTCTTTTGCCTTGTTGTAGGCGCGTTGATCTTCTTCTGTCGGTACGTATCCTGGATCACCTGCATCATCTTCTGGGTCGTCTGCATCATCCTCTGGGTCATCTTCTGGATCATCAAAGTCTGGCGCTACAGGATCTCGCATTGGCTTTCCATCGGGTCCGACTGCTCTCCAATCAGGAAATGCCCTCTGGCTTATGGGCTCTCCCAACTCGAACGGCATTTCTCTATATCCCATTTGAAGCGCCTTGCGAGTTGGAAACAAAAGATCAACATCATCGTAATCATATTCATCTTCGGCCCGTTTCCACCACCTTGGATTACTGTAGTCTGGTTTTCGTCGCTGCCTCTCCCTTTGCAACTTGATTACCTCCATACCTTGATCTTCACTCGATCTCCGAGGCGGGTCCGGATATTTTTCATCCCACCCATATTCCCCCCCATAAATGCCTTCCAAAAATAAGTCATGACTTTCGCCAAAATTCCAGAAATCTACAGATTCTTGTACCTGTACTAGTAAATCTCGTACATCCGGACGTGCTCCGGGATAATATGCTAAAGATTTTAGAATCAATCCCCTAAATCTCCTACTATAAACTTCTAGTTCGGGATGCAAGAGCCATTTGCCCATGGTCATGAATGTCTCGGAGGGGTCGGGGTCGACTCCTGTCTCAAAGAACTCATTTTCGGCTACGTGATTGTTATTTACCAAGCATTGGTAAATAACATTAGCAACATTCCACAAGTCGGTTGCGGTGCCTATTACGCGGTTTGGATTGGCGACCGAGTATTGTTCCTACTAATGAATTAGCTGGAGTGACGCGAATCGTGAACCTGATCGAAAGCGGAGATTGAAAAGCAAGGAAACTAATAGGTAAGGTTCATACAGGTGCATGGTAGGTGTTGCGTCCTTGAGCTATCTTGAGCCATGCTCGCCGTTTGGCAGTACTCCTTCTCAATACTTCGGCGTCGGGAACTTCAAGTGCGAGCCCGAAGTCAGCAAGCTATGGTTGGCCTTGGGTTAGCACTATTCGGGTTCGAATCCTCAACATTTGAAATGGCGAGATTTGGTACATATCTGCATGTATCTGTACGCACCTTGTGAACTGATATACGTTCATGGCCTGGTCGAGGATTGTCACCGATTCTGTATTGCGAGACATTTAGTATTCAGTCCTTTGATAGAGATTCTGTATATCTTTAATGCACTCTGTTTACATTCGTGTTCCTTGTCTCCAATATGGAAAAGATTATGTGTACGAAGACTTTTACTCACAAGACTATATGATGTTAGCACCGTTGCTGGCAAGCGAGCTCTGCTTCTAGGGGCAACTTACTATTTGGCCCCTTGATATCAAAATGCGCAATTGGTTGATGCTGAGGATCCTTTGGCTCCTCTTCAAAGATTGTATCATTTGGATTCTCTGTCCCATATTTCAAAACCATCAGTGCCTTCAACAAACATTCCCATATTCTAAAAATATATTCCTCTGGCGGGCGCTGGTTCTCGCAATTTTCGTTCATCCAACTTCCTAGGTCCCCTCCAGATGCAAATTCTAAATAAATCCTCGCGATATCATATTTTCGCCTGAGCTGTACCTTAATATTGGCGTCGCGCTTCTTTTCGTTTTCCACCCAATTACCATAATCCACAATAGCCCGGTCCGTAACGTCGTTTGTCCCCTATTTACGACTGTATTAGTGAAGTATAATACCAGGGCATCTTCCACCGCAAGCAGTATCTCCTGAGCTGAACCATAAAAAGAAGCAATAGCTTACCGTGCCCATAGTCCGATGATAAGCCTTGTATATCTTGACGATATGGTCACTGTCGTACTTCATAAGACTTTGCATCATCCTACTCTCCTGTTTCAAATTCAAGCCTGGGCCTCCTTCCTGTTTAACCACTAACCTCCGCGGCGATACATGTGGATTATTTCCTCGATATTCAAACAGGGTAGCTATGCCATAAGAACCTTCACCCAGACGCTTGACGGCAACCCAGTCTTTACCAATGTGTACTGGCGCCCATCCTTCGCTTTGTTTGAGGTATCTCTGGGCCTCTTCCATAGCTGGATCGAAATTCATCTTGACGTATGATTGTAAGAAATGGCGCTTCAAAGATCAATACATGTGATTACACATCAAGTTGTAGAATTTTGAATCTTGGATTCTTCCCCCCTTAATGCCTGTCGATTTGTTGCTTTGCGATTTAATAAGCGCACCTTGAAATTGGAAGGCTTTGTTCGGTGTGTACTTTCCGGCAAGACAAAGAGAGCATTCATGCCGGTTGATGCGTTGAGGTAGTTTCGAATCATTACAACAAAGAAGATTGTGCACTTCAACCAAACCAAATGATGGAAATTTGTCGTTTTGTGAAACACGTGGAACAGCACCTCCATGGGAATGTAGATAATTTGACTTTATATAGAGTATTGACTACTCCATCCTCTCCATCTAAGAGTGTTTCTTATATATGCAAATGAGATACCACCTGGATTCCTGCCCCTTGACCAGTTCTCAAGTACCCCGACCCATTCACCATCGACTTTTCTCCAGTATAATGCCAGCAAAATATGAATAAAGAAAATGAATAAACTCCACTCTCTAGTCGCAGAGCAGTACATGCTCAACTTAACAAGAAAAGGGTAATAACTACATATTACCCCTACTGTAATCACAATTCATAAAATCCGTAAACAAGAAAAAGGTTATCGCTGAAAAGCATCGCGCCAGTGTGCATTCAAAAATGCATCCACTTGAAGAATCGAACCACTTCTTCCCCAGTAGCAATTACAAATTATGATCTCACGCTTCCATCCCAATTCAACTCCCTTACACTAACCTTCGTCCCTTCCCTATCGACATGCTTCCCCCTTACACTTCCTCGTCTCCAATCCATCAGACTCGATCGCTTTGATCTTGTTGACGCCATTGTCTTTCCCGTTGTATCTTTTGAAACTTTGCTTCCACTATCACCGTCGCCTGCTGTGCAGTTTGCAGAATATGTGTCGTTTGCAGAGTAGTATTCGCCATCTACATATACTGCATCGGAAACAAATGTGCTGCGACGGTTTCGACTATTGATATATCGCTTCTCAAGTCTGTAGAGCTCCAACTTTTGATTGATCATGTCGATAAGCTTAACCATGGTTGCGTTTGTGTGGATTTTGGGGTGTGGAGTGGTTGAGTGAGATTGATATCGCGGGAGGATTGGCCGTCAGGCAAAATGAAGGAGAAGAGAAGCGAGAGACTGAATAGAGCGGCTGGTTCAAAGAATGATGAATTGATTTCGGAAAGAGTATTCTGAACCTGTCAGAGGCGCTTCGTCTGTATTATCTGCGAAACGAATACAGGAATGGCTATTCTTATCCGCCAAGATCAAATATCAAACAAGTCGTGAGATTTCGTTTGTATTAGGTGAGTAGATGAATGAAGAAGTACGATATTTACAACAGTCGATTAAATTCAAAACTTGAAGATGTTTATGTGCTTGTTTGTATATACTTCGAATGTGCGTCGAGTCAGAAATTCTCAAGAATGGATAGATGAAGATGAACAGACCTTTACTACACCGAGTTGTTGAGGCAAGACAGAGAGAAAAGAATACCTTCTGGTCCTTGGCGATAAGCCATATAGAAAGCTCTAGTCTCTACAAGTAAGTGTGCCCCGTAGCTCTTCATCCACAGATTTGCATTTCTGCACATTTGTTGTATACCCTGAGATTTCCTCGAATTTGGATACTGCTCCATCCCAATTATTCCAAAATCCACAAGAAATGAGTGAAATACAAGGATTCTACATGAATTATCATTTTATCCATGACAGTCTAAGACAAATAAAGCTGCGTTGATCCGATGAAAAGTGGACGCTTCTCATGGGGAGTGGCTCGGAAACTGGCATGGTCTGACCATTCAGATGGAAAGTATGGATCTTCGCCTAGTATCCAATAATATCAGATCATGATCGGAGGGTTAGACTAGAATAGTACAAGCTTCAAGGCACAATCAGCCGTTGGCACGTTTTCTACATTGAAAGTGGTCAGGGTAGTACAACTTCTCAAGCAGCCCCGGATGTTTCCCTGGAAGAATTCAAGAGCATGGAAGACGCCATCTGGACCCATCACTACATGATCAAAGCGTTGTCAAATCAAATTTCCTTTCGGGAAAAGGTCTAACTAAGTGCTAGAAAGGCTCCTGCCAGTCTCGCCTTCATTCCCCAGCCGACTTTGTGACTCTTTAGGTCTTTTTTTCTGGATTTAGAACCCGTCTTCCCGAGTAATTCTAACGTGGGTGCTTGTCTGGATCAATTTCGTGCAGCCCCGAACACAATCATCATCATGTTTATTCAATTCCATAAGTTGTACATCTGATTTCATGAAACAGATGTAAACAATGCACGATAATGCCTTCACTTTGTAAGTTGATGCTTGGTGGTCTGTACTGTACAGTGGTTGAGGGGTAAATGCTGTCCAGTGTTACGGGGGTTCGAAGCACACAAGAAAGTCTAGTCCCGCTTGTATGCAGCCTCGATTGGTGGGACTTTAAATGTGAAAGGGGGTTTACCCTGCGGCATGTATGCATCTGGCCCATTCAGGATAACAATTTCTTATCGATCAAACCTATCTACTCTCCTCTTTCGAGACGTCGGGAATATTAACCTCGTGTTCTTTACCTTTCTCCGTTTCGGCAAAAAGAGTTTCTTGTACTATAACAATGGTGAGACAGAGCACACAATAATAAGGATGAAATAAGATGCTTACCACTCCAGAGATCGGAATATACCCCACCAGTATCAACCAGTTCTCTATGCGTCCCACTTTCAGCCACAGACCCCTCCTTCAGTACTATGATTTTATCGCTATCAAAGATTGTTCGAAGCCTATGGGCAACGAAAACGCTAGTCCTTGATTTCTCTTTCAAGATGCTGTTGATATTTTGCATGAGTGCCTGTTCCGTATGTGTATCCAATGCAGATGTCGCCTCGTCAAAGAATAACAGCGGAGGGTCTTTCAAGATGAGTCTTGATACAGCCAATCTTTGCTTTTCTCCTCCAGAAATCATCATTCCCCGCTCACCAACCATGGTTCTGTAACCATCGGGGAGCGTTGTGATAATGCTATGAATCTTTGCACGTTGTGCTGCTTCTTTGACTTTTTCGTCAGATGCCTCCAAATTACCATATCTAATGTTGTGTTCAATGGAATCATTGAAAAGTGGTGTGTCTTGAGGAACGACGCCAATGGCTCTCCTCAGTGACTCCAAACTCACATTTCGGATGTCTTGGCCATCAATCAAAATTCTTCCCTCTTGAACATCATAGAAACGGAATAAGAGTCGCAGGACTGTTGACTTTCCACAGCCACTAGGCCCAACAATAGCAATCTTTTTGCCAGCAGGAATGGTCATGCTGAGATTCTTCAGGATTGGACGGTCTGGATGGTAACCAAAGGTTACATTCTCGAATGTGATCTCGCCACCTTTAGTCAGCTGCAGGGGCTTCGCATTCGGAGCTTCCCTGACAGCCACATTAACCTTTTGCAGGTTGAAAAGCGTTTCCATGTCCAATAAGGATTGTCGAAGTTCTCGGTATACTGATCCAAGGAAATTTAAGGGAACCGAGAGCTGAAAGACCAATTGGTTGACCATTACAAGATCACCCACTGTCAAGTTTCCTGTAGCTACACCATCTGCGGCTAAGTACATCATGGCAGTTAATGCACTTGAGAAGATCAAGTTTTGTCCACTATTGAGAAATGCTAAAGATGTTGCGACCTTGATGGATGATTTCTCATAAGCTTTGAGTGCCTGGTCATATCTACCAACTTCGTATTTCTCATTATTGAAGTATTTGACTGCCTCGTAGTTGATCAAAGAGTCTACAGCGACTGTCGAACCTTTGTTATCGGCGGCATTGGCAGCTCTTCGGAATTTTGTTCTCCAAGCAGTAGTCGAGATGGTAAACGCTGTATATCCCACCATGGTGAGAGCTGTGATAGCCGCAAATTTGGCACCATATTGATAGGTCAAGATACCGCAAACCATAGATATCTCTAATACTGTCGGGAAAATGTGGAAAACCATAGATGTAAGCAAGAAGCTAATACCCTTTGTTCCCCTATCGATAGCTCTAGTTAATCCACCGGTCTGCTTCGAGAGATGGAAATTGAGATCGAGTCTTAATAGATGATCAAAAACATTGCAAGCTACCCTCCTAATAGCCTTTTGAGCAACACTAGCGAAGACAGCATTCCGTACTTCTTGAAACAAAGTAGCTCCGATTCTGGTAAGTCCATAAGCCAATATCATTGATCCGGCGACGGTTGTAGCTGTGCCTCCAAGAGCAGCAAAATCAACATTCATAGCGTCGACAATGCTTTTGAAGTAGAAAGGTACTTGCACATTCAACACTTTAGCTCCAACTAACAACCCGAGGGACAATCCAACACGAACTCTTGTTCCCATATTGTCTTTGGGCCACAAATACTGTGACATCTCTTTTATAATCGCCCAGTCCGCCTTCCTTTGCTCCTTATTTGTTTTGTCATCAAGGGCCAATGGATCTTTTCTTGCCGTTGTCGGTATGGCAAGAGGGGCTTTTTTTGCCGTCTCAGGCGTCGACCCAGGTATATCGTCCGCTGATTTCGCATTCCTTAAAGATTGGCTCTGGATAGCACTGCCTTTGGGAATGTCTTTCAATCGTCGATTGGTACTTGTGAATACCCTGAGGCCTACCCCCGGCTGTGCCCATCGTGGATGTCGCAATGAAGCTTTTGCATATATGCAAGAAGCTCCATGGAAGCTGTGTAAGCTTCGGAAGCTCATCGTAAACCAAATCTCTTCTCACTGCCCATAGATCATCGACTGCGCATGCCTCAGCTATTCCAAGAAGACCCCCATGTATAAAGTTGTAGCTATCGATAAGGAATCAACAAACAGCCAGAATTTAGAGATTTGTCCAATATGAAAATGCTGTCAAAATGAAGTGAAAGAAGCACAATTGAAAGAAATATCGTTTCCTTTAATCAAAAGAGAATCAGATAAGAATGAATTACTTACTAGAAATTCACCAATATATAGAAACAGTTCGTGAGCACCACAATGTACGAAGCTATTACGACATTTCATGTTGCAGCCTCGCCTAAGGATTAACAAGGCAGAAAATTGCACATGCAGCCTACTCCTGCAGCTTTTCTGAACGACAACGGAAGCCCCTCTCTTTTTTCCCTTTGAACATCAAAGAGGAACAGCAGTCATGATTTCACGATCATCTGTAAGCCGCGTTGCTCGTGGTGCGGGGCAGCTCTGTTCAATTAAGAAAACGCCTGCTGCATGTAGAAATTTTCAAATCAGCGCATCGGAAGCTCCCTTGGATGGCGATCTTTTAAGCAAGACTCTTGATTCTACAGATCCTGCTGGTATGTTCAAGCCTCGCAACGATACTGAGGTTGAAGACTAAAAAATTGTTACAGATGCAAGATTTGAGGTCATTGGAGCGCCTTACTCTCTTCTTTCAGTCTCATTGTCCGCATCGCAAACATTATACACCCGACGAGGAACGTTGGTTGGAGTGAGCGGAAAAGCAGAAAATGTCAGCATGCTCGAGGTGAAAGCATTAGGATAGGAAGGATGGCTTGCTGATATATTGGGTAGGCCCAATCAACATTATCGATCCTTGAACCATTTCGACGAGCTCCTCTCGGAATTCCTTTCTTATATCAAAAAGTCTCCTCGACGAGTCCCATAAAAGCACTGGTGTCAACGAAAAATCCGATCACATCTATGGAGGTATTACATTTGGATGGAAGAGAAGATTGGATGGTCACTCAGAGAGATGCATTGCTGGCTTGGACTGGCCATAGGCTATCTGTTTCACCAACAATGAACAGAAGAATGAGTATCGCCCACTGGGGGAACACACAAATTACTGGCAGAGGTCTTGTAGCTTTGGCTGGAGCAGGTAGAATCTACGAAATTACCCTGAAAGAAGGGGAGGAATTTGTCGCACATCCAGGAAATGTCATGGCATACACAATGAACCAAAATTTACCTCTTCCCTACCGATTAAAGGCCTCGATCTTAAAATTACAAATCCCAACCTTGGGATTCAGTAAGCTATTGCCAGATATCAAATTCTTCAGGGTTATGCAACAAACAGATTCGTGGAATTTTGTGAAGAGGATAGCTTTCACTCTGAGAACTGCAATGAGAAGGACTATCTGGGGTGATAGGCTATTTTTACAATTCAGAGGACCAACTACACTCTTGATGTCTACAAGGGCGACAAGGATTAGCGACGTTTTGACGAATAAAGATATCAATGAAATTGCGGATGCTCCACCGGGTGCCGTAACAGAAGCTATTGAATCGGCAAAGGAACCCAAGTCAATTTCACAAGTTACGAAGCAAATTAGGGATGTACCGACTGGTTTTCATTATGCGGAGGTTAACAAAGTTGGGAAAGTGAAGTTTGAAGATGCTCCTGCGAGGTAGTAAGGAAAGGATGGTGTATCAGTAGTGGAAAGGGACAAACTGTACGAGTAGGTCCATATTCTGGACGGACGAGGGGCACAAAACATACGAATATGATACGATACCTCAACTATAATCTGCCACTGCCCGTCTACCATATGTCTGCTTGAGAAAAATGTGATCCTTTCTTGTGGATTATGCTGAAGTCAGCCTTCGCCGAGACTAGTTCTACTGTCCTTACAATCTACAATTATTCCTCTGGTGAAATGCATATGGCTCCCATTCTGATTTCATAATCTTACTTCTTATCCCAAAGACATGAACATCTTATAAAAGCCATGATTGTTCCCGATAAAGGGGTATATCGAGTCTTAGGCCGTATTGATTTCGATGGAGACAAATACTCGGTCCGTGTAGCTTCTAATTTTGAGTCCTGACATCATGAAAATGTTTGGAAATTTGAGGAGGTTTGAAATGAGGAGAAGAATGAATGATCTTTCGTTGCCGTTTTACCCTTGGATTTTATTATAGATACACCACATTTATTGGTTCGCTCATCATCGCTGTTTGCTTCCGCTGACAGTATTGTGTAGATCAAACAACTAGTTTGGAGTTAACTTTTTCAGTGTTATATATGGCTTGATTGTTGAAATTTTTGGCGCAAGGGTTCTGTGTCATCTCTTCATCGTTTTCATCTTGAGCTTTCCCTCGCTCTATCTCGCTCGTTGGTGTTTCTACAACTCCTTTGCTCCGTGAAATCTTCTGCTGGGTTATGAGTTATATTTCTTGATGTGAATAACTTGCTATTGTCTTGAGCTGTGATGCAAAGGTTTGTATCTCCATGATTGCAGAACGATTATGATGGAATAGGGTACAGCAAAGGCCTAGGTATTTTATTAATCAGGCAAAACTGAATCGTGAATGATTGTCCCATTCACTGTATTACCCGAATTCACATATGTTGATTAAGCCCGCAAGATTTCCAGTCTTTCCTTTCTCGCAGCTCAAAAGTCTTAGGCTCAGACACTCACGACATGCGAGAAGCATAAATTTTTTAGTCAAAAGAGTACCGACGATCGACAGACTATCCAGAGAATTCTGGAAAGAAGTCGAGCAGTGTGAGCTAGTACCGTGCAATTTTCTTTTTACCTAGTCCCCGTATCCTACATCTCAATGTAGATTTCCAACTCTTCAGTTGGGCAAGTTGGTGAATTAATACAGAGCGCGATGCAAGAGGAGATCGGTGACAATAATTATTAAGTAAATAAAGGTTGTTATAAACAGCAGAAATGCTTCACTAATGCTGTCGAGACTGTGTTCAACTCCACCAGAGAGACTTCGCATTATCACACCTTTTCTCATTTAAGCTAATTATGGAGTATGAAACAAGAAGCACAACGTCGGGAGTCGAATTTCAGATCCCATCAAATGTTCCTTCTGGACTTCTAATGATTTTGGTGGATCAGGTCTTACAGGAAACCACTTCCTTATATACATATCGCCCTCGCTAAAGCCTCGGCCATCGTTTGCGTCCAAACAATGCCACTGCATTATTTCTAGCTGTATTCTAGCTTTGTTTTACTCTGTTATCCAGGCACAGATCAAGCTGGGCAGGCATGAACAGGTGCTCGTGATCACGCTTGTTTTATTGAATGGAAGGCGAGTGGTAGACCTAGAATTTAAAGTCTGGACTTAAAGGCATGTTTCAGAATTCCAAGAACTCGGAGAGCGCAAAGGCATGATTTTGAGGGTCGTTCTTGCAAGAGATTATTGTCCAGAGTGTGGGAATAATATCATCTCCTCGTGAATGGACGATGAAAATGTTTGAGATGCGGCGATGCTTTTACACCTTCTGGCTGTTGTTGTTGTCGTTGTCGTTGTTGCTTCTCGTTCATTTCTGTTCTATATGGTGCTGAAAGTTCCCAGGCTTCCGTGTCGTCTTCTGAGTTCTGTGTAGAAGTCTTCCCAAGTTTGACTTCTAGACCATCTTCCATTGTATGCATCTATATCCATGCCAACCAACGTCCTGGGATCTCAAAACATTCGCAACTTTTTTGCGTGATATTTTGACTGAGACTATCTCGACAGTTTCTTAAATAGCAATACCGCCAACTTTCAACTCAACACCCTGCTCAAATTCCCTCGAGGCGACATCGGAGAAAATATTAAACACAAGTCCTGTGATACCCACAAATTCTCTTACCCCTCCCTTTTCACGCAGTAATCATGTACAACCAACTTTCTTAGTCTAAGAGTCAAAACTGGCCCAAGTGAATAATGCGGAGTCCAAATCACCAGAAGATCGATCCCTGCTATATAAACATCCACTAGGACACCAATAAACATCAAAATCGAGTTACTTGCGTCAATCAAAAACGAGATTGCGTTGAGATTGAACTTCAAGATTTCCCATATGTCAATATTGGATATTTATGTAGGGGTTGTAACAGGGACAAAAATTCCAGCCAACTCTTCCACTGGAAGTTAATCTTATTCATATCACCACATACTACATGCCTACTCGTTGTCATCTCCAACTGCTCTCGACAAATATGACAACAGAAATTGTACTTCGAGTATTCGACAGTAAAAAAAACAAGCGATGATAAGGCTAGCTGGAATTCCAAAGAGAGGGGGAATATCAAACAAAAACTTCAGTAATACCATAGATTTGATTTAGTCCCTTTTGTTTCAAAGCTTGTCTCCTGAAGTCTCTGTAATCTGGTTGGCTGTGAGTAGTTAATTGGTTTATCCTCTTAAGGTTTCCTATATGATGTTATCTTGAATTCATCAACCTCTTGCCACTTGATGCAGATCTCGAGTAAAAGAATTTGGAGCCACCGTCCACAGCAGACCCACCAGTCGATGAATTTTTTTCTATAAAAGAGAAAATATATAGGAAAGAGAGTCTTCCGACATTGCCGTCATCAAATCAATATAATTTCTAAGTCGTTTCAAGATTAAATTCCACACAGAGTATGCGCAAAGAAATTAGAATAAACGCACCGAAACCATAGAAAGCTTATAGCAGGCGTAGATATCTGCTACAGGAAATTGGGTAGATTCAAGGCCTATCTTGAGTACTTCAGAGTTCTTTTGATGCTCTAATTCGGCGTGCTTTTCTAAGTTTCGCAGAGAAAGATGTCAGTATTGCCAGAAAGCTCTAAACAGCATTTCTGCTAAAAAGCTAATTATATACATAACGTATGCGTATGTTTTGATAGTTATATCGGTATCTGAGCGCTACATACCTCATCTGAGGATTTAGATGAATGCTTGCGGTGCCGCATAAGCTAAACTACTTACTATCTCGAAGACAATGCCTGCCTCAGCTTTCGCTGGCAATGAATTGCGGATGAGTAAGAAAGCAAGAAAGAAGAAAGAGACAGACTCAAGAAAACAAGATATAAGAAATATAATAATGTTAACGATCGTTAAAATACTAATAATTCATATTAATCAGGATTATTAAATATGAAAATTTAAAAGAAGGAATAGAAAGAAGAGAGATTTATAAACTATGTTTAGAATCTTAGCTCTAATCCTAAAATTGAATTATAATAGAGTTAATAAAAATACTAGTTTTTAAATTTAATGAAATAACTATTGTTTATTATAGTATATATCTTATAATGTTTTTTATAGATTTTTTAATTGAAAACATTTTTTTCAAAATATATTTCAACTATTATTTTCTCCTCGAAAAAACAAAAATAAGAAAAATAATAATAACAAACCGTTATTAAAATCCTCAGCTCAGCTCAATTTCATCTAAGAACAATCAAAGAAAGAAAATACAAGTCGTTAAAAAAAAGTCAAACCCAAACCTAAAACAAATCAAAACACAAAAGAAACCACAAATTACCGAACTTACAGTAACAACCCTATTCACTCATTTACTCATTCAATCATTCAATCCATCAATCCCTCTCAATCTCTCACATATAGAATCCCTCTTCCCTTCCCTTCCCCCCTCCCCGTTTCACATCTTGCAGATCTCCATCTCCATCTACCGTACAATGTACAGGATAGGTTCGGATACGCGATCTCAGGTACCAATCAAGGACAAAGTACGTTATATCATAGACAACACATACATATCTGCGTTATCACATCACATACCCGACGATCCTCGCGATGATCGGGGGTTTTAGTCAGGGGAATTGGCCAGGGGATGGGGATGGGGAGTCGGAGTGAAAATGGGAATTATCCTTTGGGATGATGTTTGGGATTGAGATTGGGATTTGGGAGTTGGTGGGTTTGGGCGGGAGGGAAGAGAGGCGAAGAGAAGAGAAGAAAGAGGAGTGCGAGTAGGGTTGGGCATATATAATATAATATTTGAATATAATAGTTAACAAAATATAATATATAATATTAGTCAAACAAAATATATATCGATTTTTTATATATAATAAATTTGAAAGAAAAATTCAACTGAAATCTTTAAAAATAAGATTTTTTTTAAATCATATGATTTTGAAATTATATAATATAAATTATATAATATAAATTATATAATATAAATTATATAATATAAATTATATAATATAAATTATATAATATAAATTATATAATATAAATTATATAATATAAATTATATAATCCAAATATCTTTTAAAATCTATAATAACTTTTTTTAACAACCTATCAAAAAATACTTTTAAATCTATTCTATTTTTATTTATCCTGAAGGTTTGATTGATTATCGAATTATATATATAATCTCAATATAATATTTTATATTAATTAAAAACCATTATAATATAAGAATATATAATCCTCAATTAGATTATATAATTTTCTCAACTCTAATGAGATGGGATAACGTGAAGTTAAAGTTATAAATGGGATTTGAGTGGAGTACTAAGTGAGTTCTTTATAGAGTTATTATATCTTTTATACTCATTATTATCTATTTACTTTATTATAAGAGTTCTGAAAGCTTCTCATTGTATATTTAAGCGAGCTTTTTCTAGTTATTTTATTTTCGATATTTTACTTAATCTCACTTTCAAACTCTCTTTATCGATAAAATATATTTCATTGAATTCTAAATAATATCTTAATCTTTTTTATAATGTTGTAGCTTACTAATGATTGAAATTTCTTTGGTCAATTAGGGATTGGGGGGAATATTTATTTTTTCAAAAGTCTGAAAATATTTGATTGCATTTTTGATAAAAAATTTAATTCATTAAATAAAAGCATTTCAATATTATACTTTATCTTTTTAATTACAATTTTTTAAAAAATTAAATAGAGTATTTGAAAGAGTTCAATTGATATTATTATTTGAATTTATATCAAATTGATTGGATTTGTAGTGGTGGTGTAATTTAATTGAAAAGATTTTTTTTAAAACTAGGTAAGTTATTTTCAACAATTTTATTTTATCAATATTAATAATGAAAATAATATTATTCGAATTGTTTTATTAAGTTGAATATATTGTTAGCTTTTTTAATAGTTTTAATAATGTTGGGATTATATTATTGATAAAAGTTGAATAGCTTTTCAATTTGAAATTCAAATACTTTAAATTTAAAACATTTAGATTTCAAAAAAAATTGAATTTTATGGTTAAGAGTATCCAACCTTTTAGAAATCAATAACCCCAATCCTTTAAAAGAGATTGAAATATATAATAGGAATTAAATTAATTAAAAGATTTTTAGAATATATATATTATTATTAGAAATAATAATTGTTGGTTCGAGAAGGATACGGAAGACGTAGCACCCACGTAATGTAGGTCCTGTATATCTAATTGTATTCTATCTAAAGAGCTAGCTAAGTGGGAAAATAGTAGGCCTTATATAGGCACTACTGAAAGAGCTAGTCTCTTTCGCATTCGCTTAATCCTTTCAATACAGTAGCCTTTGTATTGGGGTCATTTCCTTGAAGTGAATTCCCTATGTGTGAATTCCCTTGTTCATACAATAATAATGATGGATTTCAAAGAGGGTAGATACTTAATTTATTGAAATATTACTATTTCAAAACAACATTTTTAAATTTCAATACTATACTTGTATATAATAGAATAAAACTATAATAATAAAAATTATATCAAAATAATAAAAAAAATCAGATTTATATAATAAATCTACAATGAAATAATATAATAATTATATGATTTAATAATAATATTAAAAAAATCAAGAAAAACTGAAATGTTACTATTTACACCAAAACCGGAACCAAATTGTTTCAGACCCTATGGTAATAAAGCTTTGAAAGGCCCCTGCCTCGAAATCAAGGCCAAAAAGCCTATTTAATTATGTAATCACCGTGGGTCTGAGGATGAGATAAATTTTACTATAAATATTCGATTAATGTCGGAACGTACAATCACGTGCTTAAGCGAATCACATGATTCTTCCCATCATATAATAACGAGAAGAATCATATTTTATTTCAAATCATTTCAATTTATATTATTTATTTTATATTAGCTTTATAGTGCTTTATACGGTGATTCGAGTCGATCTCCTCCTTTCAAGTGAAACCAGATAATAATATATATACAGAATTATTTTTTAATATAAAAAGAGTTATATTAGAAGAAATATTAAATAATTTTAAATTAAAAGATAAAAGATAATAGATATAAAAGTGTATAGAAATATTAAGAATATAATATTTATTATTATTCTTATTTATTTATATAATAATAATAAATATTTCGATAATTATTATAGAATGTAATTCAAATGTTATAAGAATTCTCAAAATCCTGATGATTTGATTGGTTCATTAGATCCCTGCTAAGCCATGGCGCCGCTAGTTGGCGATATGATTGTTAATGGTTAATGATTGTCGAATGATTTATAATCATGATCAATTTTCATCATCTATACTTTTCGATCTATATTTCGCTCCATCTATATCTACATCTATATCTATATCTATATCTATATCTACATCTACATCTATATCTATATCTATATCTATATCTACATCTATATCTATATCTACCATCTCCTTACCTATAAACCAAAATCTCACATCTAAATATCTATAACACCTCTCCAAATAATCTTTAATATATTTACTCATCACCTACCTACCTACCTACCTACCTACCTACCTACCTACCTACCCACCAAAATACTCGCATAGTAAGACCAAGACCAAGACCAAGCCCAAATCAAAATCAAACCATCTACCTACTAGGACCTGGTGAACCTAGATTAGTATCTAGATGCATCGAAACAAACCATCAAAAAGGATTCAAACTCTAAACCTCACAATTACCAAAAGAATAATAATCATGACAATAAACAATAGCAATAACAATCACAATAATCCCAATCCCAATCCCAATCCGAATCAGGAGAAAGAGAAAGAAATGGTCTATTGCATTCTTTTCAATGTATTTTTATCTTCATCTTCATCTTCATCTTCAATCATCATACCTATATTCATTTATACATTCATTCAAACATGGTAAAATTCATCATCCCATCCCATCCCATCTCATCTCACCCTACCCACCCATCCATCCACAATCTCGGGATTCCCGATTTCCCAAGCCTAGAAATTTCCTTGAGAGGATTCTTGGGAGGGAGGGGAAGGATCTAGACTTAGATCAGTAGGACAGAACTCACTCACCTGTAAGATTATATACATAGATACACAGGTAAATATCTCTCCCTACAAAATGACTTGAATTACATTGAAAACATCAATACAAGAAGATATAATAAATCAAAATAAAGTAAAGTAAAACAGAGTAAGAAGACACAATTCAAATCGAATCGAAATCGAAGTATATACTCCAGAACCTACGTATGATGGAGAAATTCTATTTCCCATCTATTTATCTATAAGAATCACTCCCTCCCCATCCTATCCTTAACTTCCCGAGTCCTGATATCTATCAATCGGTCTTGCATATTCCATATCCCATCACATCACATCCATCACATATCTGTCATGCTCTGATTATTCCATCTACACCGATTCTCTATACATATATACTCTGTATAGATATTCAAGCCAAAAATCAAGATTCTAGCCCGGGCGAAAAAAGATCCAAGCTTATAGGTATCTACGTACTCTGTATGTAAAAGTGAAGGCCCAGCTTATCACATATTTAAGCGAGATTAAAGTAATCATCTAATTTCATATATTCTATTTTGAAAATTCAATTATTATTCTAACATTTATTATTTTCGATTCAAATTCAAAAGGAATATTGAATATAATTACAAAAATAATAACTATAGATTTTATCAAAATTAGTATATTCCTTAATGTTTTAAAGTTATTCAAGTTAGGATTAATAGAAAATCCTAGGAATAGATTGTTTTAAATTTAAATGGATTATAATTTATTGTAAGAAATATATTGAAATCTAATTCGATTGGGAAAATTTGGAGAAAGAAAATTTATTAAAAATCTATAATGATTATTAAAGAGATTTATCGAATTATAAAAACAATTATTAAAAATTGAAAAGGAAAAAAAATGATTTTTGAATAAATGAAAAATATACTTGGTATTGAGGTTTTGATATATACAATTCGAAAGAAATTGTATTAATATAAATATAAAAAATATATAATATATCCTAAACTTTTTATTTTAAGAATATAAGCAAAAAAAGATTAGATTTTATTTATAGATATTACTAATAAAGAATTAATAATACTATTATTATTAAACCAAAAGAAAAAGATTAAAAACTAATTATATAATTAAACGAAAACATTTTCGAATTAGAAAAAGCGAATAGGATATAGATGATTAGATAGATTAATAAAAAAGGGGTATTAATTGTATTAAATTAATATATCGATTAGAAAGAATATTAATAATAATATAGAGTGTAATTAACTAGAATTATAAATCTTTATTAATCTTTTTAGAAAAGTTTAAAAGTAATAAAGATATTATTTTCAAAATATATATATAATAAGTTTTTAAATCTGTTATATTTTTATTATTCAACAAATTAGAATCTAAATATATATTTATAAAGAATGATTTTAAAATATATTTAGAATATGTTTGTAAAGTTTGATTGAAATATAATATATCAAGCTTTGATTAATCACTCTCCTTTTTGGATTTTAATTTAATTGAGAAAGTATAATAATAAATAAAAAAGGAATTGAAAAAGCTATTATTTGTATTTATTTTTATAAAAAAATTGAAATATAAATTATAAACTTTTTGAAATGGAATAAATCCTTTAGATTTCAAATGATATATTGAAAAATTAATTTGCAAAATTGAAGAGATAATTGAAATATAAGAATGAGTTATTATTTATTAATATAATATTCAATTTTTATAAAATTGTATTGTGTGATTGATTTATTATTAAATTTTAAAGAATGAGATTGAAAAATGAGTGGTGTGTGATAAGCCAGGGCCTCAACTCTTACCTAGTACTTGGTTCGTAAGTATAGTAAAGTGAGTAAGTCCCGGTAAGGAACAACAGGCTTACACGACTTCTCCCATCAACCTCTGTATAATACATACAAAATACATACTCAGCGGATTCCCACTCAAAGGAAAAGAAAGAAAAGGAAAAGAAATCCTCGGATTCTTCGGGATGGATGAAATGATAAGAGAGGAAAATAGACAGATAGATGTGTTGTTATTATTATTGATATTGATAATGACTAAACCAAGATTTAGGTTTACCTTTTTTAATCGCAGAGTTTCGCTCGATGGTAATTTGTATTGAGTACCTACTCAGCATTGATTGACTACCTAGTTGGTGAGGAGATAACTACAGTATATCTTTTCTTGTTTTGTACTTTGTAGTGTAGTGCTGTATGGTAGTACTGTATGTAGAGGATGTTATGTGATGGGTGGTGTGGAAATTATTTGGGTTATTATATTCTATACAAAAGGAGGGAGGAGGTATTCAAAGGATTAATATGTAGATGAATCGAGCTGCACTGAACTGAACTGAACTGAATCGAACAGTGTAAACATCAAATTATCTCCATCGTGGGTGGGATGAGAATGGGAGAATGTATGTTTCTATAAGCTCTTCAATCAAAGTATATGGAAATTCGAAAAGTATATGATAGGTATCGATCAAGGCAAGGGAAGGGAAGTAAATATGGAAACCTTTTCAAATGTGAAGGATACCAGGTGGTCGTATATTATGAAATTTTTATACATCAACATAGGATCATGTGAGTGAGCCGACACAAGGTTCTGTGTGAAGAATCCAAAATGATTGTCTGACAATACGGAGCATCCCAGTTTGGGGTAATTTCCCATATGCAGACTAAGCCACGATGTCTTGAGTCTTGAGTCTTGAGTCTTGAGTCTTGAGTCTTGAGTCTTGAGTCTTGAGTCTTGAGTCTTGACTCTTGACTCTGGTGAAGCTAGCGTCGCGAGATGATTGTCCACAGATTGTCCACATCTCTCTGAGAGTCTGAGGTCTGAGGTCTGCCTTGATTCCTCGAATGTCATTTTCTCCAGTTATTGTACCGTACTGTACCGTACTGTACCT
The DNA here is from genome assembly GCA_014898425.1 of Botryotinia globosa. Taxonomy (NCBI): domain Eukaryota; kingdom Fungi; phylum Ascomycota; class Leotiomycetes; order Helotiales; family Sclerotiniaceae; genus Botryotinia; species Botryotinia globosa. The sequence goes on from RCSZ01000012.1 coordinate 1,864,590, forward strand.
TGGGGAGAGGGAGAAATGGGTGGTCCTCAATATCATGGCGTATCGCCATGTTGATGAAGGATGAGAGTGAGCGAGCGAGAGGGAAAGCAAAACAAAGTTCCCAGGCGTCTTGCATGTATTGCATGCAGTCAAGTGCTCCAAGGGCATTGATGGGTCAAAGGAGGAAAAGATGAACCCGAGCGAATCCAAGCAAGGGATCATGGATTCATAACTTATAAGCGCAATGTGCTAGATGAGATGGATGTAGACTGTACAGCGCAAACTTCAAAGGGTAAAAGACAAATCAAGGTTTACACCAGATGAGTCCAAGTCTTTTGAGTCTTGACAGCCCTTTGCCTTGGAAGAACAAGATATCCTTAGAATCTATATTACATACGCATGCTAAAAGAGGATGCCCCACTTATATGTGGGTGCGTATCCACTTTGAAGCACATCGGCCACTGATATCCAATCATTTTATTGACGCTTCTCTCATTCAGGCAGATTCAGGTACTCCCGTACATAGTAGAGTAGTAGAGTAGTAGAGTAGTACTCCGTAGTACAGTCCTTTCTTTCCTTTCTTTCCTTTCTTTCCTTTCTTTCCCTTCTTCCCTTTCTTCCCTTTCTTCCCCTTCTTTCCCTCACCAGTCAAATTCACCCATCGACCATCTCTCTCTCTCTCTCTCTACACACACGCACGCACGCACTATTCTCACCATCATATCTAGGTCGGATATTAGGTAATCTTATTATTGTTGTGAAACCTGGGAAATCCCATAACCTAGTATTCAAGGACCTAGGTAATCCAATAACGAGAACCACTCTTGTGTTTGTGTATTCATTCATAAATCCTTGTACATATATATATACCCAGGTAATACATAATACATAATACATAATACATAATACATAATACATAATACATAATACATAATACATAATACATAATACATAATACATAATACATAATACATAATACATAATACATAAAAACTAAATCTCACATCTTAATTATACCTCCCTAGGTATATCCAACCATACCCGACCGACGCACACGCACACGTACACTCACATTTCCATTTCCCACCCACGCTTGTTAGTAGTTACCCTTCACCCTTCACCCTTCACCCTTCACTCACCCTCCACCATCTAGCATCCATCCACCATCTAGCATCCATCCACCATCTAGCATCCATCCACCATCCACCATCCATCATCCATCCACCATCCATCATCCATCATCCACCATCCATCCCATCTTCATCCCCTTAATCAACAAATCAATCACTCAATCACTCAATCACTCAATCAATCATCTACAAAATCCAAAAGGAAATCAAATATTAAACAAAATCAGTCTTCTTCACCGTTGACGTCGTGAGAATCAATTCTCCCCTCAAAATCAATAATTCAATCGATCGTTTTCGATGATTTACATTCTCTTGTGTTGATTTCCTTCCTATCTCTCTCTCTTTTACTCTTTTTGGTTTTCCTTCTCCATTCCTTCTTGTTTCTAAAATACCACCACCACCACCACCACCACCCACCACTCAAACATTCGTTGACTTTTATTGCTTGCGGCCTTTTTCTACCACCTTCATTCCAGCATCGCCCGTCTCTTTTCCTCCAACCTTCTACACCTACACCTACACTCGACACATCCAACAACGGACGAAACAGGAGACTATTGGCCTGTCCTCTTTCTCTCCTTCCTCTCCTTCCTCTCAACCAGAGCGAAAACAAACATCCATCAACAAGAGGGAAGATTCAATTCACTCATCCAATTTTCCAACCTCTTCCTTTTTGAAAATCATTCGACCCGACACATTACTCAAATTCCGACGATACAATCTTTTCGCAATTTATAAACATCGGTCGTCGATTCACTCTCGTTCATTTCGACAATACACCTCTCCTACTTGGGTGTGATTATTTTTACTCTCGCCGGCCATACTCAAAAGGTCCGACTCGATATCCAACACGAGAGTAATCGAAACCCAACCTGGAAACATTCATCACACGAACAATATCTCACCAACAATATCTCACCTTTGTCCTCCCGACCTCGCCATCGCGACAGATTGTTGGATTTCCATCAACATATAACGAAATAAAGGCCAAGGCCAAATCAATCTCGTCCATTCGTTCATCATGAAGTCGACATCTACTCTCGCTTTTATCGCTGCCACCGCCTTGGTGGGCCACGCAATCGCTGCACCATCTCCTGATATCATCCCTCGACAATATAAAACTCTAACCTATCAAGGATGTTTCTCATCGGGTGCTGGGTTGACCAAGAATTCATCATATACATACAACAGTAAAGGATATTGTCAAACACAATGTGTGCCTGCCGATTACGCCGTTCAAGCAACATACAATAGTAACGAGTGTTGGTGTGGTGATGATCTCCCTCCAGCAGCCGATCTCGTCGATGATTCAAAGTGTAATAGTCCTTGTGCTGGTATTGACACGGAAATGTGTGGGGGTACGAAACGTTATTGGTCTGTCTATCTTACGGGTACCGAAAGTTCAGCTCCAAATTATGATCCATCTTCAGCTTCATCCTCTTCCGCATCAGCATCCAATACCGCCACTCAAACCACATCCGTCGTGCCATCGGTCGTCACAGTAGGAGGTAAGACTTTGTTTCTCGGTCGTCATGACTTTCTAATCTCACAAGACATTTAGGTCAAACCGTGACAGTGCAAGCATCCGATGCCGCCGCTGCATCAAGTTCCGCCTCCGCCCTTGCGGAAAAGCATTCGTCGGGTCCAAATAAAGCTGGCATCGCCGCAGGCGTCGTTGTCGGTGTATTGGTAGCTGCTGCTATCGCTGGAGGTATCTTCATATTTATGCGTAACAAAAAGAGACGCGAGGTCGAAGAGGAATACAGAAGAAACGCAGCCGTCAATAACTTTGTCACTGGTGGTAAATCACCCATCAGCAGCAGTAGCGGGGGTGCTTCATTTACCGATACTCGACTTGATCCTACTCTTGCCAATAGAAGAATGAGTGATGGGAGTATCGCGGATAACCAAGATTACTCGAGGAGAATCCTCAAGGTATGTTGAATCACGTTGTGTATGATGTCTTGGAAATATACTAACACGCACATTTCAAGGTGACCAACGCATGAGTAAAGCTACATTGCAACACATTTAAATCAATGTGACGAACGACGAGTTTTCCATGTTATGTAGCTCAATTCCAATTCTTTTCGGCGTTTTCGGTCCTTGACTCCCCTTTTCTATTATTGGTGACTACAATACATGGTCGTTCTGCTTTGGGTATCAGTCCCTGTTTTATAAGGGTTCATGGTGTTTATGTGTATAGGCGTGGGGTAGAATGAGCATATGAAGAACATACTCTTTCGCCAAATTAGGAGGATTGAATTTTTCAAATAGGCATCAATTCTACGATACACTTTCAAACATTTAATCAATGTTGTTGAAAAAAACAAAAATCCATACCGTCCTGTCCTTTCAACTTTTTTTTACTTTTTTTTTTTTTTTTACTTTTTCACCTTTGTTTTTTTTTAAATAAAAAATAAACTGCGGTTCTGATCTTTTCATCTCCTTTTCGATGTTCTTTTTCCTTTCCTGGTTTGTGCGAGATTCATACAATATACCCCACCTTACGTACTTTGCACTACACAATAAACAAACGCATAACACTACAACTGAACTCCTTGTATGCGGGGGGGGGGACCTGTGGGAGGTGAAGAGATTGAGAAGATGAGGTGGAGGGAGGATGGAAGATTGATGTTGGTTTTGCATGGATGGTTAATACATGGATTTGGGGTTCGATATTTGAGGAGCAGACGAGAGAGAGATTGTAAGGGAAGGGAAGGAAAGGGAAAGGATATGGGAAAGAGATATAGAGGATTTTACTGCGAAGTTGGGGACTGGATTGGTTGTTGGGGGGTTTTTTTGGTGGTTAAGTGGATAATACATGTGTGGGTAGGAAGGTTTTGGGGAAATTGACTGGTGTAATAATGATAGTGAAGATGAGAAAATAGGAATTGAAGAATGGGGAAGAGAGAGAGAGAGAAAGAAGAGTGTGAGATGTGATGTGATGAGAAGATAGAGATGGTGAGGAGAGTACTTGGTACTTGGTGGATGAGGGGGCGGTGGGAAGTAAGGGGGAAGCACTTGGGTAGTGAGTGGAGTAGTAGTATATTAAAGTCAATTGAAAAGTTCCTTTTGTTTTTGCTTTTTTGTTTATTGATGCTTTGTATTTTGATAGATGGTTGATTTGATGAATGGATGGTTGGGAGTGAGTGAGGGAGGGAGTGAAGGAGTGAATGAGTAAGTGAATGAGTGGGTGTAGTATGTATAGTAACCGTGCATAGCTGTTCATCGAACATCAAAATCACATCAAAAATAGTCATTTTGTTCTATTTATAAAAAAAAAAAATAAAAAAAAAAAAAAATCATTATATTAAATCAAAATTTCTTTAATATTTTTATTACATATTAAAGAATGTAATTATAATATTTATTACAATTTAAAAATATATACATATTATTATTTATAAGATTAAATTAATATTCAAGAAAAGGTTTTTGGTTTTCGTTTATTGTATTAGTAAATTTCACGATTTCAAATGTATATTAACTTTTTATGTAGATTTTAGAATGAATTAATTTTTTCAAAATAATTCATCTTATTTTTCTTATGATGTGATTTAAATTGGAAAAATTATAATCTTATGGAAGGATTTATGTAAGGACTGTGAACTGAAAAGGAGTTGTTTTAATGATTTAGTTATTAATAAAAATCTAAGAGGAAGTTGAAAGCGAGGCTTTCAATTTATATTTGAAAGGACTAATTAAAATGATTAGTATAATCAATTATATACAGAAAAGATCTATATATTTTTATAATCACTTTTATTTTGTAAATGAGTTTCTAATTATTTCATTAGTAATAAAAACTAATATTAAAAAACAAAAAAGAATTACAAAAAACCTTATTAATTAGATCCCAAATTGCTTTTATAATTGTAATACTTTATATCCCAAATTATTCTTATAATTATAATACTTTATATCCCAAATTGTTTCTATTGTTTATAATAATTGTAAATTCATTATTATTGATATTATTATATTAATAATTGTTCAGTAAAAACTAAGGTTCGATTGTAAATAAAATAAAGGAAATTCATTAATTGATTGGAAAAGGATTCTATATATTGTCTAGGTTTTTCCTAATTATTATTTAGAGTTCATTCGATATTAAGCTTTATATTATTGATTTTTAGTAATAATAATAATAGGCTTTCTTTTCTATTGAATAATAATCTTTATTTTTATTAATATTATTCAAAGTTTGATTTTTTGACTGAATAATTAATACACTAATATTATATTTATTATTTTGTAATAACAAGCTGAATATTATAGTATAAATTCAAAAAGATTTGATTAATTCGAAACCCTTTTTTTCTTCTAACAAATAATATATAATTTCCTTATCTAATTATATTACATCCTATAATTGATATCAATTATATAAATAATTTCGGGCTAATTATATTATAATCTTTATATTGATTACTTTACAAGAGTTTATATCCTTTATATTATAATTCATTAATACTTCCTATATATAATCTTTATAAATAAATGGATTATTTATAATCATCAAATCGTTTTATACAAATTTCTACAATTTATTAACAAAACTTATATATAGAATCACTTTGTTTAAATAGATTTTGATAAATATCAAAGCTCCTTATTGTAAGTCTTTATAATATAATTTAAAACCTATAGTTTTTAGAATTTTGTTTATTTGTTTTATTAGTTTTCTTTTTTTTTGTATATATAAATCTATTTGTAAATATTTATAGATTATGTTTATATTATTATTAATTCTTTTTGATTTGCTTAGTTTTGGATTAGATTTGTATGTAGTATTCTATTAACAAAAAATTTGTTATAAAAAATCTTACTTTATATTTTCGTTATATTATTATATTAATTAATATAAATTATTAACTTTATTATAAAAATACTTGATATTGTTTTTAATTAATTCTTTTATAGATTTCAATACAAATCGTTCAAATTTGTTATTCAAATATTAATGATTTAGATTATTTCTTTTTGTAATTATATTCTAATCCTTTAATATAATATTATCTATCTTCTAATTTTCTATAATATTATAAATATAATCATTATTGACTTTATAAAATAATTCTAAATTATTTCTAAATTCTACTTCAATATTGCCTTTATCTAATAACTACTTTTATTATTATTTAATAAAAATGATTCTTATAAATCCTTTTGATTTATTAAAAATCAACAAAACAAATCCTCGATATTTGATATACTTTTTATATACTTTATAAATTATTATTTGATTATATTCTAGAAATGCTTTTATTATTATATTTTGATCTTCCTAATCCTTCCAATTAAATTCCTTATATCCAAATCCGAATATATTAAAGACTGCTATTAATATCTATATTTGCCTATAATTATTCAATTAAAAATCTAATTGAAATCAAACCCATATTTTTCTATATATCTTGATAATTACTTATTTTATCTTTTTTCAATATTCCTTGTTTTCTTTTTCAAAATTTATAATAAATAAATATTTGATTTCTTCTCCCTATATTCCAATTTGAATTCAAAATATATATAATAAAATTAACTTCACTTTTGCTTTCAGAATAATATCAAATTTATTCGAATTGATTATATCCGCTATTCTATCTTTATATTGATTTTTATTTTTAAATAAATAATAATAATAGTTTGAATTATAATGAAAAAGCTATTTGATAATTCATTCTTTTATTTGTAATCTATTATATTACAATATCAATTGGGAAATATAGTTTTTTAATAAAATTTCAAATTTATAGATTAATAATAATAATCGAGGATTTATTTTTCTATCTGATTGTATTAAAAAGAAAACTATAATTTTTTATTTTATTTTATTTAAAAATAAGATTTACTTTATACATTCTTATTTATATTATAAGCTTTATCCTAGTATTTATTAACTATTTTATATTCCTTATTTTGGGATATATAATCAATATTCATTTTCGATTTAAATAAATTTGAAATTTTTTTTGATAAATAGTTGTATTATCAAATTTGAATTATAATTATTAATTAATAAATAATTATAATTTAATATTTATAATATATTTTATAAAACAAAAACTAATTATAATTCTTTTAAATTCTATTAGGTTTTTTTTCTTTAAGAAAATAGAAATAAAATCGATATAATCATTTTTTTGTAATCCCATCTAAAACAAAAGGTTTTTTTTTATAAAATTCTATAATCTTTTTCTTAAAATTCTCTAGATTTTCTAATAATTATTAACTATTCTCATTTTGGGAATAGTCTTTTCAATATATTTGATATTACAGTTTTTTTCAATATCTATATATTCTTGAATCTAGAATTCTTTTTACTTTTTATTCTAATATTTTATCTTTATAAACTTTATTTATAACTATTTCTATCATAGATAATTCCAATATATCTTTAGATCTATTCATTCTTTTTATTGTTTTATATAGTATTAATAAATTTATATAGAAAATATTATAATATTTGTAGAATATTGAAAGCTTGATTTAATAATTCTATAAACCAATATTTTCGAATACTTTGAAAGGTTTTAATTTTTTAGATTTCAGCTTTTTATATTTTTGATTTGTTATTAGATTTTTGTAGAATAACTATATTTAATTTTTAATATTGAATAATAATAAGTAATATTTTGTATTATAATATTTTATTTGTATATCTTATGTATATATCAAATCTTTTATTAATTGCTAATACAATTCTTTTAATTTCTTTATTAATTATTTTATATCTTCTAGCTTTTTATTTGTAATTGTAATAATCTGAAATAATAGAATGTTTTTCTTATTTACTTTGAAAAACGATAATTTGATATTTAAAATAAAAATTGAATTATATATATATTCTATTAAATATAATAGATTTATCTAATTGTTTTATTTATAATTAATATATATTCTAAAATATATTTTTATAATCTAATTTAATCTTTCAATTAAACTATTTGTTTATAAATAGAATACTATAGATAATTTTCGGATTATATTTAAATACTTTGTAAATATTGCTTAGAATGTGCTCATAAACAAATCCGCTTTATTTATAATAATAGAATTTGATATTTCATATTTTATAAATATTTTCTTTAGAAAAAGATAAGTAAATTGGATTAATATTATATTCTTTTTATATAATAGGAATTTTGTTTTTTTTATTATTTTACAAATTATATTTAATATAGTATTATAAACAAAGTATAATTATATATTTCTTTTTTCTCTACTACTAAAATCTACTTTGGATTTTAATACTAATAGATTTGTAATTAAATCTAATACTATACCTCTTTATAATCTATTTGGGATAGATATCGGAGCTAATTCTCCCACAATTATTATATATAATAGTTTGTTATACTAACAAGTTAGATATAAATATATATAATTTTCGATATTTATATTTATTTTTTATCAATATAATATTCTTTTTATTATTTTAATTATTCTATTTTTGTTAAAATATCCTACAATTAAAAAATTGTGGAATTCCTTTATCAAATCTTTTTACAATATTTTATCTATTAGAATAAACAATTTTGTTTTATTATAATATTATAATCCTTTTTTCAAATTGAATTGAATTTCTATTAGATTGGGGTATAATTATTAATAATATCGAATTGAATCGATAAAATTTAGTTATTATTTTAAGCTTTTTTGAATATTATTTAAACTTTTCTTTGATATCTTTTTAATTTAGAGTATAATAAGGAATTCGATTCTTTCTATATTAATACAATTTTTATTTATTTCTTATAATTCTTTAAATATATATAATATATCTTCCTCGATTTCCTTTTTTATAATATCTTCAATTAAATATAATATATTAGATTAATTATTTAATAACAATAACAAATCTATAGTTTATTTTTATAGTTTTAGAAAAGATATTAATTCTATTGCCTTATATTAATAATCTGTTTTTCTTAAAAGACTATTAGTAGGGTTTCTTTTTTCTAATTTATATATAATAATGTAGTTGATTATTGATAATATTATTGTTTATTTAGCTTATTTTTTTGTAAGGGTTTTAGAAGTTATAAAATACTTTAGATTATTATAATTGGAAATAATGATTATTTAATATTAGACTTCTTTTAGAAAATAATATTAATATTTAATAAATTCTATTATTATAAATAATTTTTGATTAAATATTATATAGTTTATTTCTATTGATATTAGCTTTTGGGAGTAAAATATAATTGAATATTTATATATATCTTTTTGGATTTGTAATAATATTTTATATAATGTTTTGATAAATATATTTGTTTTCAAAAAATAGGTTAATGTTATAATAAAATGGTATAATAATAGGATTTTAATGAAAATGGTTTTGAATATATTAAAAGCTTTTTTGTAATTTTTAGTTTATTCGAACTTTTTTTCTTTTTTTATATTGTTTATTATTAATAATATAATATTGTTATAGTTGAATATAAACTATTTATAAAAATTGTAAAACTCTAGAAATGATAGTATTTTTTGTATTGATTTTGGTATTGATTATTTTATAATTGAATTAATTTTAGTTTAATTTATAACGATTCTTTTATTTGAAATAATATAATTTAGAAATTCTATTTCTTTTATATTGAATTAATATTTTTTAAGTTTATAAAATAGTTTTTATTTTAATAATTTTTTTAAGATTTGTTTTATATAAGATTTATAATCTTCTTTATTTTTTGAATAGATTAAAATGTTATTCAAATATATAATAATTAATTTGTTAATGAATTCTTATAGATATTGATTGATATATACTTAAAAAGTGATTAAAGTATTATACAAATTGAATAGTAATATTAGATATTCGAATAATTCGAAATGTATATAGAAAGCCATTTTTTATTTATTATTTGAATAAATTCTTATTAAATTGTAGATTTTATATAAATCAAATTTTATAAATATCTTTATTTTTCTAAAATGGTTTAATATTTTTGAGATAAATGAAATAAAATATTGATTTGATATTATATTATTATTTATATTTCTAAAATCTATATATAAATATAATTCCTTGATATCTTTTTTATATATAAATAAAAGTAGTATTTTTGCTTTTAATTTTAATAGTTTTATAAATTCTAATACAAGTATTTTTGTAATATACTTTTTAAGCATTTTAAATTTATATTTAGATAGATTATATAACAATCTAAATTTTAATTAATAATCTTTTTGGAAAACAATCTTATAATTAATTCCAAGTTTATAAAATAATAATTTTTCTGTTTTTTTTTTATTAAATAATAAAAAGTATTTCAAATATATATCTGGGATTTTCCTAGATATTTCCTGGGTAATTGTATAATCTATTCTATTATTATTTGTAAATATTAGAAATAATAATATTACTATAATTATATCCTTTTTTAATATAATCTTTGTTTTTTTAATTGTATTATATATAAGATTCAAGAAATCAAATATATCTAATATAACTTGTAATTCTGAATTATTGTTATTGGATATTTTATTTAATTTTCAATTTATTTTCGGATTATATTGTTAAAATTATAAAAGTTTGAATATAATATTATTTGTTTTTAATAATATAACTCTGAATTTTAATAATATTTTACCTTTGATTAATAGATATTCGAAATTGATTTCCTTACAAATTGAAATAAATACTAATTCTAAAATATTTTTGTTTATATCTCTAATTAATAAGTAATATATATTTAATTTTTTATATTAGATCTATTTTATTATCTTTAAAAAAATGAAATTCGTTATTATAACAAAGTTAATAATTATTATAAATAATATCTTATCTTTGTTTTTATTCAAATAAGTAATAATTGTTATTTGAAAAAGGTTTTCTATATTCAATAATTAAAGAAAATCTATAATATCTTTATAATTATAATATTGATATAGTTGATTTTTTATTTCTATTAATAATTCTATATTATATAATCCTAATACTATTAATTGCTATAATTCCTTTTTTTATATTAGAATTAATATTAATAATATCTTTTCAATTTGATTTAAATATATTAATTATATAACATTAAGTATTTAATATTGAATTATTATTTGTTATATTAAGTTTGATAATTGATAATTATATAAGTCCTTATCCTCTCTTATAATAATAACCAGGGATTTTCCTAGATTTCTTTTTAACTCAATATAATTTTCTCTAGAATAATTACCCCTCTTTTATCCTAACACTTCTATTATCAAAAAAAACCATTGTTTCCCAACTATTTATTTTCTTTTCTATTAATTAATTGATTCTTATAATCATTAATCTAATAATCTATTTCTTCATATTTAAAATATATCTTATTTTCTTTATATCTCTTTTTTTATTTCACTAAGATTTTAAGGAATCTTGTTTTTTTTCTTTTTTTTTTATACAAATTATTACTAAATCTAATTGAATTGAAAATACTATATTATATATTCTTATCTGATTTTCTTTTTTTTTCAAATCTTACTTGCTTATTATTGATTGAAAACAATTATTCTTACACATATAGAAAATTCTTTATATTTTATACTACTATTTTCAGTTCTTTAAATATTATAAATAATACTTTGTTATAATCTATATAAATATATAAAAAAATAGATTTAATTAATTTTATAAAATAATATATAGTTATTATTTAGTTTTTATATATTTATAAAATATTTTGAAGAATTGATTTGAAATAATTATTGAAATCTTATATCATTTGTTTTTCGAATATAATAGTTTTTATTATTCAAAGATTGGTTTTTAGATTTATATTAATAAAATTATATTAATTAAACAACTAATCTTTTAAAAAATTCTAATTCTCAAATTTTATAATGATTGAAGGATCGCTATATAGTTATATTAATATAATTCGTTTTTTAATATTTTCATCAATATAATTTCTCATTAGTATTATTTATTATATAACATTAAAGATATTTTCTAATATAAAATAATTTTCTAATTTCATAATCCACAATCTAATATTAGTTTTCCTTTCTTTAAAAAATAAAAATATTCTAATTCTAAATTTGTTTCAAAAGAATTCTACAAATAATATAAATAAAATATTAATATTAATAATAATTGATATATTTTAAATATCTGATAATAATAGTTTACTTAATTTAATATTCATAGAGATTCTTTTATTTACAAAGAATTATAAATTATTAGATTTTATAATATTATTAATCAAAACATTATATATAAATATTATTAATTGATATTTTATTACTATTATTCTTGTTTTTCTTTTTTTATTCTTCTTAACCTATACCTTCAATTATTTCTTTTATTAGATTATAATCTTTTATAATTCTTTCAATATATTTAAATAAGATAAGGAATTCTTTTGTTTTATAGTAATTTAATTATTTATATTTTCTTATAGATTAATTTGATAATGATAATCAATAATAATTGATGGATGAGAGTATATTAAAATAGAGATTTCAGATTTGCTTATTTCAAATAATAAAAAACTTTTTATTTGATTTCCTCTTTGAGAATTTATATTAGTTTTTTTTTTGAATTGAATTCAAAGATTTGGATAATTTATTTTTTGAAAGTTTATAATAACTATTTCCTCGAATTAAATTCGGAGATTCAAATAATTTATTTCTTTCTCGTTTTGATTTGTATTTATTTCTAATTGTTTTTTTTATTTGATAATTCCTTCTATATATACTTTTTCAATTATTATTTGTTTTAATTAAAGAGTTTTATTTCATTTAAAAAATAATAGATTGAATAATATCTCTAGTTTTATTAATTCTTACAATCTCATATTCCTAATAGTCATTTTTTGTTAATTTAATCTTATTATATAAAGCCTACAAATAACCCAGAATTTGCCTAAATAATGTTATAGATTATTATAATTTTTCTTTAGGAATAATTCAGATCTATTTTATATATATTCTATATACAAACAATTTCTATTCAATTCGAAAAATGATTAATAACTTTATAAGGATTATAAACTGAAAAGGAATTGTTTTAATGGTTTAATTATTGATAAAGATTTAAAAGAAAATTGAAAGCAAGGCTTCCAACTTATACTTGAAAGGACTAGCTAAAATGGCTAGTATAACCGGTCACGTGCAGAGAGGGTCTGTGCGCCCTCACAATTTATTAATGATTTATTATATAAAAATTATAATCTCATGGAAAAATTTATTAAAGATTTATTATTAGAGTAGATTATTCCAGGTCATGCATTTAGTATGGGATGGGCTAGGCTATATTGGGAATAGTATTAAAATCATACTATATAGGAAACTTAGATTAGTAGAATAAATGGAATAAGTAGAATTATTATTATTAATTTGTATTATATAATCTTTTATATATATATAAAAATGAATATTAGAAAAAAATCTGAATATAAGAACTCAAGTTATTTATTTATGCTTTTTCCTGCTTTCTATATGTAGGTGGTGTAAACTTATAATATATAGATAGTATACTTGAAAATTCTAATTTTGCAATCAATTTTATCAATTTTCTTGATTGATTTGTAATTAATTTTTATAATATAAAAAAAAGAAAAAATAATATTATATAATATTATATCTGTCATTTTACATTTGGATTAGCTTCTATATCATATTTTAATTTTTTCAAAATATAGAATTATTATTTTGAATAAAGAATTAATAAAGGTTTCTTTTTTAATAAAGAATTCTTTATTTTATTTTATAATAATATTCTTCCTTATATAAAGAAAATAAAGAAGATGAGAAATTTTTCTTATAATATTAAATTTTTATTATTTTATTATAATTGTCGTTGGTCACTCGCTTAGCGTGTGATAAGCTAAGCCGAATTGGGAATAGTATTAAAATAATACTATATTGAAAGCTTAGGCTAGTAGAATAGATAGAATTTATTATTGAATTGTATTGTATTGTATTATATATTCATATATATATATATATAAAAGTGGGTATTAGAAAAAGATCTGAATATAGAGATCCAAGCTATTTATTTATGCTTTTTCCTATTCTCTGTATGTAGGTGGCGCAAGTCTATAATATATATGTGGTGTACTTGAAATTTCTGATTTTGCAATTAATTTTATCAATTTTCTTTATTGATTTGTAATCAATTTTTATAATAAAAAAAAAGGAAAAATAATATTGTACAAGATTGTAATTGTCATTCTGCATTCGGATTAGCTCCTATGTTATATTTCAAATTTTTCAAAATAATGAATTATTATTTTGAATAAAGAACTAATAAAGGATTTTCTTTTTAATAAAGAATTCTTCCTTATATAAAGAGAATAAAGAATATAAGAAATTTTTCTTATATTATTGAATTTTTATTATTTTATTATAATAATAGAATTTTATTACTATAATTAGTTCCCTTAATATTATAATAATATTAAGTGATTTGATTCATGTTTATTAAAAACAACAACGATATTAAATAATATAATAGGGTTAAATTTCTTATTGTATAATTATAAATTATATAGTTAACTATATAAATAAATATTCTTTATAATTATTATGAGCGAATCTTTGTACTAGTCACGTAGTCTACTTCTGCAGCTAGTATTTATAGCCCTTTTCCTTGTAGCTTAAAAAGAATAATCAGTTCCCACTCATCAAACTTCTAGTATGTCTTATGAAACGCTATGTAAAGCCTCTCTTTCCTTTTCTTTGTTTGAGGTGATATATTATAATGATTTTCTTATAATATATACAAAGGACTACTCTATAACCCTATCACCTTCTACTCTTTTATATTATTAGTCTTTTCAGAACAAAAAGAATAAAAGAGGGGAGCTTTATTAGAATATATATATAATAGTAAGCTATTAGAACTTTAATCTTTAATACTATGCTTTTTAGATTAGATTATATATATGATATAATGATAAAGCTTACGACTTCTATTGATTTCCATATATATGACGATTCAACTTATAAGAGTTGAGACTATCGCTTATTATACTCTTGTAACAAATATAACAAAATCCCTATAAAAATGAGGTTTTCCTATATAAATTACCAGGGGCCTGCGAGCCCCCGGACCCCTTGCTTTTTGAGAAAGTATTATATAATTATATTTATAATTATAAAAATCTAAAAAAGAAATTTTATTGAAAGCTTGCAGGCGAAGTCGGTTTACCTTTTTTTATTCACATTTTTCATTTTTATTTACATTTTAGTGGGTCACTTCATTTCGAATCATTAATTATACTACTGAATTACGAAAGCTATAATATTAAAATAATTTTTATTAATATTAGATCAGCTACATTCAATATAAACCTCTTTTAATTGATTATATAAGCTTTAGTTATATTTATACTACTTCAACTTCAACCCTTTATAAAAACCTTAGTTTTGAAGCTAGTAATATAGAAAATATATTATTTGAAAGCCCTTAGTTTCTTATATATAATTATTACTTTTTTTCTTTTTATTTAATTTATATTAGTTTAAATAAACTAATTCAAAAGATTCTATTATTAATTTAGTTACAATATTAGCTGGAAAAACTAAATGCTTTAATTATATTTATATTACTTCAACTTCAACCCTTTATAAAAACCTCAGTTTTGAAGCTAGTAATATAGAAAATATATTATTTGAAAGCCCTTAGTTTCTTATATATGGTTATCACTTTTCTTTTCTTTTTTATTCAATTCATATTAGCTTGAATAAGCTAATTTAAATAATTTCATAAAAAAAACCTAGAATTTTATATTATAAATTTTATATTATTTTAATTTAAACCCTTTATAAAACCCTCAGTTTTAAAGCTAATAATATAAAAAATATATCATTTGAAAGCCCTTAGCTTCTTATATATAGTTACCACTTTTCTTTTTTTTCATTCAATTTATATTAACTTGAATAAGCTAATTTAAATGATTTTGTTGAAAAAGTAAGGAGTTGCGCTATAGCCACAATGCCAAGAAAGTCGAGCCAATCAGATCGCTTGAATCCAGCCAATCAGATTGCTTGAATCGGGTCTCACTAAGCGAGGTTCTCTTTTTTCGTATCTATACACCTTCGGCCCTTGCGGGCGGCAAGATTATTAAGGAGGTAAACCTCCAATTATATTTTCTTTTTTAAATAATTATAATTAAAATATAAAGTGAAAAAGTTATTCGAAATATTTATTTTTATCTTTATTGAATAATTATATAATATTGAAATGGAATTTTTTTAAAAATTCTATATATAATATTTTTTCTATATAAAATAAATAAATATTTATAAATGTTTAGAATTTTCAATTTTAATATCTTTAAATCTTATGTAAAAAAAATTAGAAAATTTTTTCTATTTTTTTTATAAGATTTGATTAATTAAATAACATTTTCTAAAAGAATTTATAATTTTATTTTTTATTATTATAAATAAAGTAAAATATAAAAAATTGAATAATTCTATTTTTTCATCAAAAAAGCGTTATATGTGCAGTGAGCAATAGCCTCAACTCTTATATAGATAGTAGGCCTTAAATAAGAGCTACTGAAAGAGCGAGTCTCTTTCGCATTCCCGTAGGCTTGGTACAATGGGCATTGAACTGAAGTCAATGACATACGTTCATATACAAATAGCTCAATGCAGATAGATATATCACTCCCCAATTATTACATCTATGCATACTACCATCTGCCAATATAGAACGTAAACATGGGCAATGGGTAGGAGAAAGTAAAAGTGCATGGGAAGAAGTGAGTATGTATACTCTGAAAGTATAGATGATAGGTCCCGAAGGCCTAAAGGAGAAAGCCTTGATCCACCTTGCTGTGATGAACGAGTTGTAATACATGAGTTGTTATGAGATGATATGAGTTGAATCATCTACAGTTAAGGAGACGACAAAATACACCACAGTTGACAATATCAAGACTTGAGAAACTCTAGAGATTGAGTAGAGATTTCATATCTTCTATTAATCCTCACTATATCCAATAAAACATCTTCCTTCCTTCAACCTACCATCTTACATCTTTAAACTATCATGTTCCTCTAAAACTTCCTTTACTCCTCTTCCCTCCCCTAAAAATCAAGTCCAGACCCTCATAATCTACAGCCGCTACATCATACGACCGATAATTTTCTACCCTCATCCACCTCGCTGTCTTCCCATTGTATTTTTGTCTCAACATTTCTTGCTCTTCAGTAGCGAGTTTAAAGCCAAAGCAAGAAAACGCTCCAGTATGACTAAACTCGCTTCCTGATAAATCATACCTTTCGAAGACATACTGTTTAAGTCAGACCAAACAGTTTATGCTTCTCTGACAGTTCTCGTCCTCATGATGTCACATCTCTCTGGGCTCCTAACAGAGGGCTTTAGGAAGTCTTCCTCACTATGTATAATTGATAATTGAATAGGGATTGACGCCCATTAATAGACTTCTCGCAATAACATGCCCGTTTATTCCCAATCTCTCTCCTACCATGTTTTTCTCCCCTTCAACCCCGTGCTTACCTGTATAGTCAAAGTCCGTCCAGAGAGTCCCCAGAAGCGGTAGCACCATCTTCAATGTCTCATCGATACTCACGTTAAAAAACCTACATCCCTTCATTCCACGCCATTTACATCATCTTCATTTGAAAATATAGTGTGAATCTCATGAATATGTAACTTGTATGACAAAGATGGATTGGAAAGATAGAAAAATGAGGCTCAAGGAGGGATGAGAGGTTCGTCCTGTCTAGGAGAAAGAAGTTGCCTGTTATGCAAAAGAAGTAGAAGGGACAAGTACTTGGATGAAACCAGTGAAACAATTAATTCTACGTTCAAGTCTAACCACGGAAATCAAGCAGGAAAATGGAACATAGAACCAAGGAAACAAACCAGCAGGTACAAAGCCACAGCCTCAGTCCACAACTGACTATTCTCATATTTTCCATCCCCTCTTCATCGAGTCCATCAGTATCACATCTAATACCATCCTCGCCTATTAGAGCTTAGAAGTTATGCGGGTAGCTGCAATATTTTGTTAATCACATCTTGGATAGAACTTGAGAGCACGATGTCATTCATATAGTTAAGATGGCGATTCGCGAAAGAAAGGGGAAAGGTTAAGAGGTTACGGATCAGGTCGCTATGAGAGGTGTGAGTCAGCTAACAGGAAGGAGAAGCTGGGTAAAGAAGTGTGGTGAGTAGGAAGAGAATAGTATGTCATGTCTGATCTTCTCAATCATTGCTATTGCCTCCCAATATGAAAGAAGATCCAAAGCACTCACAAACTGGAGATACCCATCAATCAACTCATCTCAGTCATCACCTTAAAGACCCTTTATTTCAACCCTCTAGCCGACATTCGATACCCATACCAAAGGCTGCTGTACCTCTCCTTCAACTTTCACGTAAATTGGCATACTCATCACTTGCTCTATTCTCTATCCTCTCTCTGTTTCTCACAAATTTCCCCAGTAGACTTGAAAATGACTTCAACCTCATTCCCATCACTGGCTAGAAATCTCTCGAAGAACGACTTAGGAGCACAGAGTATTAGATTCTACACTTGTGACGATGATTAAGGCTGAACACAATACCTAAGATATTGATCTTAGGCTTGAAGTAGGTGTGCGTGTCATTTGGAGCTTGATTTATGAAGAGGCGAAAGGAAATTTCTTGGGGAAGAGTTAGGTACTATGGTAGATTTGTATTGGAGAGGGGAAATGGAAACGAGGAATAGTTACCGCGAAGGGGGCTGGATGTACGGCAACGTAGAAGATAATTAGAGTCTGTATACAGGACGTGAGTCATGGTACCAGGTATATTCGAATGTCTTCAAAGTGGGAGTACTTCATCTCTATGAGACAGGATGAATGGACACACACACCATATTTCAGGTGATCAAAGCATATAGCAAGATGAAGATATTTACTCACAGGACGAAACCCAACACATGCATCTGCGAACTTGGCGTTGAATGGACCTGGATAGATTCTCAAAGGACGAAGAAGAGCTCTGTAACTATTAGTGATAGCAAAGACACAATAGTGAAGCAAAGTATGTTTCAATGCTAGTCAAAGTATTTTGGGTCTTTGAGATGCCAATAATACTCACTGGCGATGTTATAAGGAAGAAGATATAGGCTGCCACTTCGGATGAATCTGCGGGGGGGGGGGGGGGGGTGCGGGCTCATTATGTATAGAAATCATAGGTAACAGGACCTGAAATTTTGGAAAGTTCAATATATCAAAATAAACAGAAGCTACTGAAGACTCAAATCAGTGGACGGTCTTTGTACAAAAGATGTCATGAAAGAGGGAAATACCTACCTATGATCAAAAGGATGGAAAATGACTCTCAGATACATATCATTCTGCATAATTCCAAGCAAGGCGAAAAGGCCATTGAAGACTGTAGCTTATGTGAATTAGATCACGGGATACGAATAGTTTGTGATTCTTGCAGCATCTAGTGAATTTAGGAGTGACGTTGCCGGATTTGCATTAGATTATTTACTTGCTTACTTCCATGTGAGAAGTAAGATATGGACAAACAAGACGAAGAATGGTTATTGAGAGTGTCTTCGAAGTGGATATCTAAACTATTTTACTTGGAAACAGACAATAGAAGAGGCAGATAGCAGAGAAAAACACAGTTGAAGTCGCAGTTTCCCTAAGTTTACGTTGTTACCTTCTTGCTTGCTCTGGAAAATGCCTAAGATGCAAGCATGAGGAAGTACAAACGATAACAATCGTTTAAAAACATCTCCACTTTGAAATGGGAGGATCCAAAGTTGATGCAGCGGTCAAATCGTGGTTTCGATCTCAGCAGCTCATTGCTGGCTCAGATCTCAAAGTAGAGACATAAAGATAAGCTGCAGCCTGATTGAATGTGCAGATTGTAAAATTGAATCCTTGCACCAGAAGAAGGAAAATGAGTTGCCGAGGATGTCTTGTTGTGAGATCGCGAAAAGAAATCTACCCACAGGTTATGTCTTGCCTCCTTTAACTTGCTTCCAAACCTTGTATTATAATATTCGAGTTTGTTGAGCATCAAAAAATGAAAGAAGAGTTCGTCGTAGGTTGTAATGAATGAATGGATATAGCTTCGGTTCTGAGACAGATCAAGTGAAGAAATTGGGTGAGGATTTGACGAAATCAGGAGCATATCTGCGTGTGTGGAGTTAGCAAATTGTATAAAAAACCAGAAATAGTGGCAGATTTCAATGAGAATAGTCAGAAGTGGGAGCAGAAACAGATAGAGAAAGGGCTGTGAGCCGAGAGTAAGAACTCGAGATTCGAGATCGCAGAACCGCAATCACAACCAAGAGATGTGCATGTTTGCAAATTAGAGACTGAATGGTGAATTTAAGACGGGCATTCATAGCCGGAGGAAAAGGAACAAAAATAGAACTTCAGATATTCGTAGAAGTAGAGCTCATGTGTTGATGAGAGTGTTGTAGCCATTCGCCCGGTGTTGGCTGCTCCTAGTATGCGACAAATGTATACCAGTATCTGTTTTGAGAAGCTTTCGACTGCAACTTCTATCTAAGTATCCCCTCCCTCCGAATCATAATACGCGGACAGGAATGAAAGCGAAAGTGGCCGTAGATCGTTTACCGTTGATCGCAGAGTCCCTTATTGTACATAAAGATCGGGAATCGTAACGAGCGCGGATAACCACTCTCGAATTTTGATTTTTTGTATCTGCAAGACAATGGATGCTCCCAGCTTCTCCTTTGTAGGTTGTTTCTTTGTTCATTAGATTGAATTCTATCTTCTGCGTGCTATGAAAGCGGTTAGACATTCATTGTCGATTTTCGCATGGCCCTCCTGAGTACCCTTCTCCTTTTATATTTAGGATGGCTACTTGGAAGATTTAGTCGGCGATAACTTTAGAGATTTGGCAGTGGATGATGACCAGGGCATGCGATCCTGTGTGAAGGCTTGCTGCTCTTAAGAAATTAGCATTGTGAATTGTAAACGAGAAAGGAGTATTCGTCTGTGCAACTGTGCAGTGAATACCTGAGACCAGAGGATGATACTGGGATAAGATGAGCCCTAGCTCATCCGCGGATTATACTCGAGAGTGTTATCCGGAAGGATGAAAGTCTGACTATTGCACAAATCTTATAGTTGTTAGTAATGAACTGGCTTGGGGTAGAGACTGATGAATACTACCGAATAGTCAAGACTGGGAGACTGATGAATACTGCCGAATAGTCAAGACTGGAGACAAGGAGGGCATCTAATATGCGCCGTGGGCGCATGTAATCAATTATGGATGTTTAGATGGGCGTAGAGAGGAGATACCTACAGAGGTAGACGGTTTCAATTCTCAGCATGTAAGCGAGTATCGCTAGCGCTGCACCTATTATTGTACAACTCCTCCCTATAAGGCTTTGATACGATTGGTGTGTTGATGATAAATATATATTGTAGAAGTTCCTTTGCCATATCAGTATGTCGTTGAAGTATTAAACAGAGACATGGTAACAATTTTCGATCTCGAGCGGGTGGTTCAAGAGTGTATAAAATAATTAGTAGTCATGGGTGGGAAGTGTCGAGGTTTGCTTAAGGAAGGAACGCATTCTCCTTAGAACCACTTTCGACAGGTCATGCCTTTACTTTCCGGACCAGTCTAAAAGACCGCCCGACCAATCCATATTTCGTAAAAGTAAAGTCATGAATTCAAAAACTAACCACGCCATATTCTGAGTATCTCTAAGAATGTAAAAACATACCATGCATTTTTGATAGTATTATAAAGTCAGAGGTACGACTCTCCCAGGACTATCATGAGAGAACTGTGGAAGCTATTTGCAAGCAGGGTCACATAATTAGTAGTTCTACCGGATACCTATATTACGGCTCCCCTCTTTAGTCAAGAATCTAGTCTTGTACCTAGATATAGTGGTCAAGCTCAAGTTACAGGCTTGTGCAACTTTCAAAAATGTCGCTATACTTTCATGTCTAGATGACAGAAACCATCTCTTTCCCTTTGGATAATATGCTTATTCTAACCTTTCAAACTACTTCTATTCCATTATTGAGATAGGAAATCTCAAGAAGAAAAGACTACGAAAAGTCCAGCAAACCATCATAACTCACCATACATCAAAATCACCGTATCACCATACTACAATGCGTCCACCGCGAGTGTTTTCAATCCTACAGCGCACCATGTCACCTGTTCAAAGCGTTTCTCAAGCATATCAACATCTCAGGGTTGAAAAGGTGATAACAAAGAACTGTGCTATTTCTTATTTGAGAGTTGGAAGTACGTTTGGATAGCTTAGAGAAGTGTGTATCAGTGATAAACTATGAGTTCGGGCGAGAAATATCAGCTTCACGCGGTATCACGGGTGTAATCTGCTATTATACTTGATTCTATGATTCGTGTGTTGAGATTCCGGAGGCACATTGAATGTTGTATACACTACTCAATCTCAATATCATATTAGTCGTCGATGCCACGCATTAAAGAGTCTAAAAGACTACCTATATTCTCCCATCAAACATACAATTTCGTTTTAATGCCAGCCAAGGCGTTTCATTCACTACCATACATAAAAAAGAACAAGTACCTAAAGAAAAGAAGAACACGACACAAGAGAGATAATAGACATTAAGTTGTACAATAGAGGCTAGCTCTTTGGGTTCGCTTTTCCGTCCACCACCTATTTCAAGAAAAATGAGTAGTTTCCAACCCCCTTGCTGGTAAATAACCATTCAGCATCTCGCCATGTCATCCCTATAACTTATACAATGTATATCCACAATTTACTTTGCGCCAGAAGAAAAGCCCAGAAAACAATAATAGAGTGACCAAATAAACCAAATAAGAGAAATCAAAACTCGAGAAGAAAAATCACATCCAATGATCAAAGCATGAAGCCAATATTCCAAGCATATCCTACACATAAATACAGATAGAATGTTGATTCGAAGTCGGCTGCCAAATTATCAATGCCTTCCAAGAAGAGGCAGACAAGACGGATGATGCTTTGTCGGTCTGAAGCAGATGGTATAAATATCGCTGATTTGCATAATTGATATCGTGCGTTGCTATGTTGCGCTGCGAGAAGTTGTAGAGCTGGCGTATTTAATAGTAAGGACAGTAAGCTTTGCGTGTTTGAATGATGAGTTGGCTGGCTGATTGCGGTCGCTGAGTTGAAAGACCAAAATTTTGATGAAAAAAGTGACTCTTAGACTGGTGTGAATGGAACACCTCGTTGTGGCATGAAAGGCCTAAGTCTGGAAGGTGTGACAACAGGCGCGGTGTACCCGGTGTTTTGATCCCATAGATCTAAAGTGTCATATCCGCTTTCCATCCATGCTCTCAACTCATGCAGGAATGTTTCTCCACGGTACCTGTTGTGAAAAAAACGTGCCACTCCTCTTTTGAGGTCTTGAACATTCTCTCGAAGATCATAAACCTTTAGAAGATCTACAACGATCATGGAGATTTCTTCGCGAGTTATCTCCTCTCCTGTGGTAAGGTTTAGAGGCAAAGGCACAAATGCTATCGGAAACTCGCGGATTGTAAAATCGCGGACTCGACGCTGCAAGAAATTGCTAGCGACAATTTCTTGAGGGGTGACTCTGTGGAAAGCGCCACCGATAGAAGAGGATAGAAGTCGATAGATGTATATTTTTGTGCGGTCAATATTTTGGCCCATAAGGAAAACATACAAAGAGCGATCCTGTTGGAAAGTGGACAAACTTGGTGGAACCAAGGCCACCAAGCGATGCACACCAATATTGAGAAAGCGATTGATAATTGTGAAAGGTGCCCTACAGTAGGGACATGTGTAGTTGTTATTCTTCCACGTTTTCAAACAACAATAGTGAAAGTCTCGATGACCACAAGATGGAATTGAGGCGGTCGAACAAACAGTGATCTCGCATGTTCGGCAGTCTTCATCCTCATGAGGGTTGGAATCAAGTGATGTGAGACAGATCACACATTCTCTTTCCATCTTGTTGGAGACTTCGGCCGATGTCATGCTGAGTTCTGAAGGGATCGTTGAATTGAAAGAATGGGAATCCACGCTTCTGTGAGCGTGAAACTTGCTGAAAAAAAATAGAAGAATCGGTTAGGGAAGTCGAGTTTATATAGCTGTTTTTTTATTGTATTACTAAGAATTCAGTGTGCTCACCTACCTAGGTAAGCATTGATTTTGTCTGGGCAGGTCCCATCGAAGGAATTATCAAAAGTCAAAGTTACTAGCAAGTATGAGTCATGTCTGCCGAATTAGATCTGTTTCTTTACCCATAGAAGAAAGCTAAAAATCAATGATTAGTTTGACGCCATTTATTGCCTAAAGAACTCCTACGAATGGCAGTAGCAACCACATTCAGATGAGTCGGTAATCGTATCCCAGCACCAGGGATACTCGAAACATCTTCCAGCATCTTTACACTTTTGTTAAACTTCAATATGAGCTCAATCTATGGAATGAGGACCCAGAAAATGATTAAAGTTCTGCGGCAGTAAGCCGAATACTGAGGATTCTACACCCGATTAGTCGGGTGCATTTATTGAAGAATTAAGTCTCGCAACAAAAGAATTGAGAGATATGAGCAAGAGAATATGTAGAGGGTCTTGGAATGAATGAGCCTATTCCACTATTCCCTTTTGATCATTTTTCCCTTTGGCCGATTCTGAAAGGGCTGATACCTACGCACTTTGATTCAGCACACCATCAGTGGGTGCATGGATTAACGGAGCAATTCTAAACTTTCAATATTTGTAGTTAAATCATTCTTCAATTGTTTAGTATTGTAATTCATATTTTGCTTGTTCTGTTTATAATCAATGATTGTGACAATCACTCAAGAAAACGGTATAATACATCAAGAAATATTGCCAAGTTCATTTGTGCAGTGTTCTGCTAATCCGGACACTTACTCGTGCACCCACCAAGATGGAAAATCAAGTAACTATTTCTACAGCAAGCTTCTTTTGGAAGACTCCTCCTGAATATTCTCCATATTTCTAGGATCAACGAACTTGTTAGCCTCACTGGAATGTATACAATAACACGGTTATCTTTGATCATACAGAAAATCAACTAGCCGACGATTATAGTTGTTACGCCGATTGAAAGTGTGATAACCCCATTAATTGAATTCAATGAAGTCTTGAGAGGTACCCCTAGTTGAAAACATCTTAATGATGTTCCCAAATCCAGATCATTTGAGGATAATACCGCGTCAGGTCCATTGTCGCAAACTGTTGATGCTTGGATTCCATCAGAAATATTGATGGTGGTCAGCATAGATTTCTTTGGTGGGGTACTAAATTGTTCAATTGCCAGACCCTACATGGGTACCTAGACAATTATTATGCACAAGTGAGGAGGTCAAAATCCGCTTAGCTAGTCGAAAACATGGGTGTTCTCAGCACAAAGCTCTGTATATCTAATTGAGATGATATTCCAATCCATCGAGATTGAGACGATTCATCTCACAAGGAACGCGTATCAATGTTGTCTCTTCTATAATCATACATGCATTGTTTTGTATTTCTGCGACAGCACCCTCAAACAAAAGAATATTGGAGAGGAACGCTAACCCTATGGAAATTCCCGCAGCACTAATGAGCCTAGAACTGTAGAAAGCTTCTACACTATTTCGTTGGTGGAATAGTCCTAGACTACTGACACCTACTGGTGGTTCCTACTGATCCCAGGTTTTAATCATTATTATCTATCTAAACAATGTATATCAAATTTTGTCTAAAATTTGGCTTTTTGTAAATAACTCTGCCACCTTTGGATAGGTAGTTATGGTTAAGACTTTAGTACCATTGAAGGAATCGCCAGGGAAATGGTTTTGTTAGAATGGACATGGTTACCACTGGACTAGCCATACCTTTAGGACTCTGGCATCAAGCTGATTATATATTATATGCCTATTCAGGTTAGCAGCTTCTTTCGCTCTCGTAGATGCGGAGGAGGTTTAACAGCATCACGGCTGTGGACTCAGAATATTTATCGATCCACTATAGTCGCAATTATCATATTTATCTCTAGCAATAATATATAAAGAATGCCGTGTTCACAAAACAAATCTGTCCTAGTACTATTAGATCATCGTAGTCGAGCAAGGAAACTTCGAATGGATTACTACCACAACAAAAAGCATGATCTAGACTCTGAACCTCAAGCGGACTTGGACCCTGTGTCTAGCCTATCCCTGCTAACCTTATGGCTCTCTCAGATGAAGACTCTAAATGGCAGGAGTCGTTCGTGATGTAGCTCTGCCCAGCTGGCGCTCAGCTTACGATGGAGGGATAATAACAATGGACATTATGGCTTAAACAGTCAATCTTTCCACATTGAAACTAATTCAATCATATTTTTGAATATTCAAACAGTCATATCAGTGCATTTTTCACGACCGATCTTCATTTTGACAACGGAAAGAGCCAGAGGGGTCTGTACTACCTTCAAGATAGACATAGTTAGCATTATTTCGCTTCGGTCCATGGGAAAAGCGGCGATGGGAACTAAACCTTTCCAGAATGTGGGTTTCTTCTCCGCCCACTCACGGCCCGTTCGGATTGTTGATTTAGCCGAAGCTTTGTAGATCTACATGTTCGCCAATGTAGCAAACAAAGTGTAGCTCTACATCACATAAAAAATCGATCCGAACGGGCTCTAAGTTAGCCTCTACACTTCATATCCCCATTTTATTCCTTAGGATATAGAGAAAGGTGCTAGCCTAAAGAGGCATATAATATGTAATTAGCTCGTAGCCAGAGTCTTTCGAGGTATAGCTGATTTAATAATAATCATATCCATTAAATAAAATCCATTTTTCTGATATAAACCTCTTGTGTACTTTGATTTGGGACAATTCAGCGGTTCAAGAGTTTGGTTCGATAGAAAGTCTTGAGGCACAAAACTTTAAGTCATAAATAAGCATAGCTGGACTAGTACACATCGAACGCACACCTGGAGAGGTAAGAAGTTGTCCAGGTAACCAATGGTCATGACTCGCAAGACATGTATTGAAATGGACGATCATGAAGACGTGCTTTCATGTGGATCCTTATGTTCTATGTGATTCATGACATCAATAATCTTTACCGATGAAGAGTCTACTCCTCGTAAACTCCAGCCAGAGATCTGGAAACTCTACCAGGACTAGAATAGTGAACATATCTTCTTTTGTATTGAATGAAAAGGAAAAGGATAGGATGATGGCTAAACATCTGTTAAGTCCACGTCATAACGCCTTCTGTCTTGAGGTATTGCTCATCATAAGCTGCAAAATCTATGTTTCAAGCATGGGGCTTTCCGATCCATTTTCTTGCACGATCAAACTGCATCTTCATCACTGACTGACATGATATATAGATGTTGTGTTCATTCCCTTTACTAGCTAAACTATTGAAACACACGTGAACAAACCCAAATATGCATAAAATCCCAGCCTACAACATTAACACTGTACCGCATGAAGCCGAAACTATCCACCATCTGTAAAGCTTACGATAAAAGCTATTCCCTCCACCGCTTGCCTTCCCTGATGATATCCAATGATCTTTTCTTCTTGCATGGCTGTACAGTAGGCTTCATAAATTCTGTTAAACTATTCTAGATATCATCAGAACCATGCACAGAGATGATCAGATATCTAGGGGCGATAGAACAGCAGAGCCGTTGTAAACAAGATCGTGATATTCATTCACGATCGCTCATTTCATTCCTTTCGTCTGATTCAAAGACCGGAGGAAAGGAAGCGAGAGCATTGATGATTATTTCTAGAGTTTATACACATCGAGGGGCTGCAAGGTCCTGGGCCTAGCTCTTGTACTCTTCCAATTTCTTCGAAGTCCTTTGCAAAACTAGACTTCTTATGCAATCTAATGATAGAATTACACTATAATAGAAACTGATAAAGAGGTTTATGCCATAAAAATATGAAATTCGCATTTCAAGATTCAAAAGCCCTTTGTTGAATATATTACTATCCTAGGAAAGCACGAAAAGTTAGCTTATATGTAACAACATTACAGTTTTAAGACCAAAGATTAGATACTTACATGAGAGTCTTACATGAGAGTCTTACATGAGAGTCTTACATGAGAGTCTTACATGAGAGTCTTACATGAGAGTCTTGCATGAACATGAGAGTCTTACATGAGAGTCTTTCTTCTCAAACCTATACAATCACATATTTCATCTGATGTCTTGCTCTTCCTCCCAGTCAAGTCCCTTGGAGGATTTCTTAATGGAGGGTTTCTTGATGGATGCCCTCACGAATTTAGTAATTTTATCAAGTTTGCGAGAGATCCTTCCGCCCCGACCAGCTTTTGTACGAGAGGTACCCTCAATACCATGAGTCTGGTCATCCTCCGCATTGTCAGCTACCTCCAAGGTAACAGTCGGCTGCTCCATTGCAGCAAAAATATGTTGGAAATTCGCTTCGTCAAGTTGAACGGAATCCAACTGGGCACGAGAAATTTTAGCTCGTGTCCCCCAGGATATCATCCGAGATAAAAGACGGCGAACTCTTTTATTTTGAGGAAAATCGAGGTTATCTGGACATTCTGTGACGGCACATCTTTTGTCATAATCACCAAGGACCGGAGAAGACTTCAAAGAGGTAGGAGTGGAAGATAGCGTGACCGGCCTGGATAAATGTCCCAAATGCGCAACGGATGAAGGTATGATGGTCGCCTGTGGAACATCATTTTCATCAACTGAATGCGGAATAGGCTGTGCTGCGGCCGTGGGAGATGCAGTACTAATACTCTGTGTAGTAATGGTGCTGCGAAGATCTTCAGGATTCCATCTCATGTAAGCTAAACTAGGTCCTGATGATCGTTCGAGACCAGGTCTCGCTGGTGGAGATGTGACTGTATTGGAATTGCATGACTCTCTTTCAGGATAGGTCACAGTGCGATTCCATTTTTCCAACGTCTGACAGAAGCTTGTCAAGAACTCACGGGCCGAATGCAAGAACAAATCGGTATAATCATCCAAAGTGTTTCTAATGATGTGTACCGCATATTCTTTCTTCTTCTTCTGTTCCTCGGTATTACTCTCCATCTGCAGCGCAGCTATTACAACATATTCAAATGAATCTCCGTGATCGGGCACTATTGTCATCTGCTTTAATGATTGAATCTCGAGTTTTATCCAAGCACGCATGAGACCCTTGGCATCAGGATCATGTTTAAAAATTTGCTTGCAGATTTCGGTGGAGTCAAGCGCTTGCCCTGATCGAACAGAAAGACAATACAAGTTCTTTTCGTAAACTTTTCGCCGAAGGGCGATAAGATCCCTACGAGAGTACGGAACGCTCTTAGAATCACCTTCTTGAGATGAATGTTGATGCATCTGATGATCTATTCTGCGATTCTTGATACGCATCTTGACGTATTCAAGCTCGAGTGGCTTGTCGACAAAGCGACCTTCCAAGACAGTCATGCGACGAAGCTTCATAGTGCCCGTGTTGCATTTAGAGCACTTGGGATCTTCATAAAATTTATCTTTTATGCAATCAAAGTGAAAAATGCAATTGCATGGGTGCAATACAACAAGTTGTTGAGCTTTATGAATATCCCAATGGCATTCCTGACATTGTGTGTCTTCATCCGTGCTTTCTTCATGTGTTGGCACATCATCCATGGCCGCAATGGAAGGACTTTCCTCATTGGAAGTATTTTTGTTGACGAAGAAAAATGTATTCTTATGCTTTGTTAAGTTCGTTTGGATGAGGCTTTCATGATCTACACTCGGCAATGAGGTACGAGACGTATCTTCATTGTTCTTGAAAAAGTGATCATTCATTGTGAGTGTTTCGTAGGTTCGTTGGGGAGTCTTCTAGGGAACAATGAGTATCATGCGCACTGAAGTTCCAGACGTTGTACTTACAGATATTTGTTCTTGCGATTAATGTTTTGGTAATAATGTGCAAGCAGAATGCTGAAGATGAATTGGAGAGATTAATGCCACTGATGAGATGGAAACAGAAGAGGGTATGGATGATAATGGTATGATAGAATCTCAGTTTGGGATTGATGAAAATGAGAATGATATGTTTGGCTGATGATCAATGTTATAAGGAGTTTGGATTATTGGAAGGAGCATGCTAAAGCAAGAGCTCCGGATAAAACTCGGTTCGTGTAAAGGAGTGGATCTATTGGTTTGCCGGAGATCTCTCACACTTCGAAAAAAAAAGGGTATTGAATTGAATGAATAGGTACTGTGCTGGATCTGAGAGAGGACTTGATTCATTGGAACAAGATAATTGGGATATGGAAATGTGGAAGTATACTTGATATGTTATGGAAATCGCACTCGAGGGTCCTCCTGAGCTTTCCCATTATCCGCGCGGAAAGAACCATCGTAGCTGTCAACTAGGTGCAAAGGCTTTCAAAGAATGGTCTCGCCCAGTACTAATTTAGACTGCTTCAGTCCTGATTTCTGAGCCACTATAGCCTCCATGAACGGTATAAGCAGGAACCCTCAGCACGTGAAAGCTCACAGGGAGACGCCAGGAAAGCAAGAACGAGTTTTGGGTCTAAATTACTAAGCTACTCAATTAGTAAATGTTTCCCGCACCTAGGGAATAAATTGACCTTCCATCGCTAAGTATAGTGACTTAGAGCGGCAAGGACCAATATTATCTCAATGTATCCCTGCCACCTCATTGAACAGAGAAAAGTGAGAGAGGTACTGGGTGCCACATAGAATAGTTCACTCCTCATCTGTGGTCGGAAACAAAATTCTACTATCCCGAATGACTTGTCTACAAGTAATTAGAGATCAATTGAGATATCAACATTGAAGTCGAATTAAGAAAAATGTCCGTGCAGATTAACGGCTGTGGCGTTTTCGGTTACAGTATGCAGGGGAAACGGCATCCAATTCGGATCGCGATCGCCAAACAATATCATAAACAAATATTCACAGCAGCATCATCCCTACGTGAAGATATATTGTGAGAGCGTACAGGAGCAATCATTAATGTGTTTGGTGATAAAACTTCTATTATTCTAAGGGTGTATCAATAAATTAGAGGATAGCTATTATTCAATCATGTTCTGCATCGATGAAAATCGATAAGTCGACCCGAAGAGCGTTTTAGATCAACGACGGGATCTACTGCCAAGTGTCAGATCTACACGCTATGATCATTCCTGCAAGGCCATTCGCTGACGAGTCCACCGGGAATAGGAGATCATCGGTATTTACCCAAGCTTGATTTAGATTTTAGCTACCCCTCGCCGAGAATCTCCTGTAATGCGTGAGTTCTGGATAAAGATAAATGCACTCAGTGCAAAGATCCGCTGATCATACCCAACGAAGGCATAAGTCTGAATGAATCGTCATAAACTGGCTTAGCTTAGTTATTAGTGGGGAGAAAGAATAACTGCCATATATACCGTCCTCAGCCCTCGTAATGATAATTTGAGGTTTTTGTCTTCTTTAATTCGTTGCTGAGATACAAATGTCCCAAAAGATAAATTTACGAAGCACTTTTGTCTTCAATTCATCCATCGCATTCGTCAATTTCTTTTTACCATCAATCTGCTCCTTCGATTAGTTGGTTATCAGGAATCAATTCGATCGGTTCCAAAGTGTGTTTCTAAGTCCAAATATAGAACTATGGGCCAACGACAGATGTCTAGAATGTATTCTCCTATAAGCGGCGACGACTAGATCGAAATGGGACTAAAATCATCTTCAATTACCTAGGTAGTAAGACTGATTTTCTCAAGCGAGTTCGTCCCACATGCATTAAGAAAAATGGGGGGGGGGGGGGGGAGGGGGTCAATTACACTATTTTTACGTCAAGCCAAAGAAGCAGATTTCTAAACGCCAGTAAGTAAAAACCCATATTTTGCTGTGATGGGCTAGGGTGAAAAGATCTCCGAGCTTTCCGAGACTCCTTACTAGTTTGTATAAAAGATATCGCAACTAGTAATGTTTCGCAATCGATCTCGGGGCCAAATCGGATATTTTCTCTGTTCTGGTCTTTGACTGACAGAAAATTGGTAATATTTTGTAACTTTAAAATTGCGAAAATAAATTACCAAATGATATGGATGAAGCTTTACTACTTCCAATCATTACTGTGTTTGTATGAAGCGCTTTAAGAATCAAGACTGAATACTGTTGTCAAAACATTCAGATTTAAACTCCCGTGTATAATGATCAGAGCCGACTCGCTGTCGATATACACCCACCCCGACACGAACGAGAAACGTCTGCCCACATGTCCAGTTAACTCAAGTATTTTCAAAGAACTCTTGCTTTGCTATTTCAAAGAATACAGCCAACTTCTACATTCACAGGCAACAAAACACCAGTACCCTATGCATCACCCCATGAAGCGATAATCTACTTGTGCAGCCATAAAGAAAGAAATTTCGAGCTGAGGTGCACATGCCAGAAGATTGTAAACTATGAGAGGGGTGGCTTGGCATTTATTTAGCGGCAAAGTTGCATGCTTTCGGGAAGCCTTGGTATAAGAAGCATAGGTAGCTTTGATCTACGGTGGACTCTCATACTTTCTTGGACACGCGGCTATTTAATTTAACTTTGTACAAAATACAATTGAACGAGGTTCAATAGCCAACTTTGTTACCTCTTTCAAAGATTGTTCGAATCATTTTTTACCTACCCAATTCCAGACATTTTTCCAGAGGACCTATGGTATAGCTAGTTACAGAGACCAAACGCTGGGGAAAACAGATTCTGAGTTGAAGAGACGCAACCAGGACTTCCCTCCATACATTCTCAAAATCTTGAGTATGAAGACTATTTATTTATCAGGATTAAGCTTTTTTTACTACAATTATTACAAAGTATCACTGCTTAGATGTTCTCTGCTTTCATATCCTCAAAACTTCACAAGCGTAAGATGGAAAGAAATTCTATTTTCACTACCATAAGCAAAAAAGACTATTGTTCCCAAGTTTTTTAGAGTTTGCAATCATTACCACCACTACTTCAGCAAGCACTTCTCAAAAGTACATAGCCGACCCAAAAACCCTCATAATAGGACTTGATTTGCAGATTGCCGGAAAGTGCAAAAGGTGTGTATAGTGACGTATCACCAAATGTGCTTACCTCCCGGTAGATTAGTTGGTGAAGAGTTATACCTTCAATTAAATGGAAAGGAAAGGAGGGCGAGAGGTTATGACAAGGATCAAGATAGGAAGCAGGGGTAAATGAAAATCACAGATGAGTTATTTGAAGGGCATATGATGGACCGAGTCCTGGAAAGGGCCATTCATTGGACAGGTAGAATATTTTCAAAAAAATTGGCGACACAGTTCCCCTCTGCCGAATCTTCTGCGCTTGGACTGTCAATTAATAAAATAATACTCGCTAGCGTGAAGCCGTAGATTGTTCATATAATGAGATGTATTGCTAGCGTGAATTCGTAAATATTGATCGTAAATCATGACTTTCTATAGTATACTGTTACTTGATTAAATGGGAAAGCCTACAGTGGCAGAGATATACTCGAAGATGCCAGATATTATTTACGGACGGAATGTGCGAGTTGAGTTGTGCAGGAAGGGATGTAGAGAAGGGTGTCGGGAGGGGCATTGATGACGAGTTTGTATTAACCTTAATAGTTATCGTGTTCATTCTCAGGACAAAAGCGGCTTTCTGATTAGAAATTGTAACTAAGGATACCTACGATGGTGGGTAAGTGTTTCCGTTTATCCGCATCGACAAATACGATGGAAGTTAACTTTAGCCAGGTATGTCTCAGTTGCGAGTCATGAACGAGCGAGGATCCGATCATGTTCCGTCGAACAGTCAACGTTTTTTGTTCACCGTTTATTGTCGTCGTCGCTCAGAAATTCCAATTTAATGAGAAAGTCAAAACTTAACTAATTTGATCGGCACATTAGTCAATAGTATGCACCCACCGAGATGAGCATCCAGATAATTGCCACTTTTGAATTAAGACACATAATACCAAATTACATAGAATGTCTCCATCTCTTTCGCTTGGCCACATGAAATGGTGACTTGATAGATAGAATCCAGTCACCAGACCCAAACTAGCATCATAACGCTTGGAGGGTTCAGAGATCAGAGCTTGGACTAGGAATGAAAGAATGGGAAGGAATAATGAAGAAAAAATCAGGCAGGAACTGGACATGGTCAGGCAAACGCTGGACGAAAATGCAGAGGGCAGAGGTTAGAAGGTACCCGAGAAGTGAAATTGATGGGGTGCGTGGTCCGTGGTATTGCAAGGAGCCTACTTAATTGGCGAAAGAGGATTGTGAGTATCTGAGATGAAAAGACTCGATGATAAATCAGTTGATAAGTTCTACATGCACAGACTCGTATACATGACATATTTGGACTCCGCTCGTATCTTATTGTCAAATTAATGTTAGAACGTCAGAGCTCTATATAGGAAAAGAGGCCCAAGGTGAGTGCATGTACATGGAAGTATTATGCTTTTATTGGGTATTCTTAAAGCAACTCAGATCTAGACTTCAAAGTGTCTTTTGGTATTTTCAAATGTATAGCAAAACATGCGTTTCTTCACAAACCATCTGCGCAGCTATTATTCAGGACTCCGTGCGCGTCTCTTTGCGTTCCCCCTTGAGTCTCGCTCTTAAGTTGCAGCCCTTACTTTCTCCTCCTGAACCTACTGCCGACCCCTGGTCCACCCTTCGCTCCACTATTCCTCAACTTCAACCTCTTGTAATTCTGTAGACTGCCTGCAGTAGCTTTGATCTTCCTGGCAGCTTTCTTAACCTTCCCTTCCTTGTTAGCCTCCCAATTTTTCTTTTTCGTCTTATCTTGATCTGGTCTCCTGTACCGCGTTCCTCCTTCTGAAGCTGTGTATTCGGAAGCGGAATCAGAATCGAAGTTGCGACCGTCGAGTGGAAACTCATCAGGATGTGGGAATTCGTCATCGTCAGGTGGAGGGAACTCATCATCTAGTTGAGTTTCGGGTATGGTTTCGAGGCGAGTATGAGGAAGCGCGAGTTCGTCTTCGCTTTCTGACACATTGCGGTAATTCGTAGATGGCATGGGCTCAGAGGGCTTGGTACGATTCGGCTTGAGATTTACGCGACGAGTAGTACGCTTTTGGCCCCTCTTTTTGTATGTTCTTGTAGGTGCCTCTGTCGCTTCTTCGGGCTCGGAATCGTACATAGCCTCATCGTCGAAACCACCCAGTAATTCTTGTGGTTGACTCTCTTGAACCAGAATTGTGTCTTCTGGAAGGGGCTCCTCGGTCGGTAGTTTTGATGTCGAGGCAGTTGTCGAGCTGATTGGTGGAGCAGTCAATTTTGGTTTTGATTTTGGCTTTGATGTGGGCTTGGACGGGTTGGCCGTCTCGGCTTCCATTTCACGAAGAGCATCTAAATCATCCTCTACAGCATCTTCTTCCATCTTCCGTAGACCAGCCAGCATACTGCTAAGACTTTTGATCATTGGTTTTCGAGGGCCTCGAATTATTTCTGGAGAATCGGGTGGGCCTTCTTCATCTTCATCGAGAGCCGGCATTCGAACTCGTTGGCTATCCCTTCTCAAAAATGATGGTGTACTAAAATGTAGCTTTGATACCGATGAAGGTGTTGTTGATTCTTGACCATTGGCAATCTTATTCTTCAAAGGCGTACTGAACAACAAGGTCCTTCTCGATGAGGGCGTATTGCTGTGCATGATTGCTCTTGAGCTTACTGGAGTCATTCCATGTCCATGCTTTCGAGGAGTTGCTTCTGTGCCCGCTGTTTTCCCAAACACCCCAGGAGCAGTCGAAGGAGAATCTGCGGCACTGTCTGGATCCAAGTCAAACAACCCGAGAACCTGTCCATCCTTTTGTGGCGTTGGTCCAATGGCGGTTTTCTTCGAAGGTGTAGCAAATAGATTCCTCATAACGGAAGGCGAATGATAAGGGTCGACATCCCATGGTAGTATTGTATTCTTCGAGGGTGTTCTGTCGACATGTGCACGCTTTTGGGGTGTTTCATCTTGATCTTCTTCATGTCTTCTCTTTCGGGGTGTTGGTTTAGGAGCTGGTGGAGGTATATGCGAAATCTTCCCTGAGAGTATGTCGCGTACTCTATTGAACTCTTTATATTTCGAGGCTGCAGACATGTAAGTATAGCTGATTGGCGAAATGCGCAAATGTAGGATCTATACCAATATCCGGGTTCGCTTTGATATCCTCCCTCGAGGCTTTGCGGCCTTCGTTATTGTTCTGAAAATTCTTTTCCCAGACTTTCAATTCGACTCGCAGAGCCTTTGAGCGCTCCTCGAAGGACTTTCTCTCCCCTTCGTCCATACTGCAAATCGGCGCAGTCAAATCTCCAGGTTGACTCGTTGAATATTATCTAGAAAACGCGGTACAGAAATCGTGCTATCGCATATGAATATACTTTCTGATAAGATATCTGTCTTATAATAATGACTGGTTGTCAATAAAGAGAGTATAAAAGATGGTCGTCAAAGTCGTAAGCTCATAAAATTCATAACATTAATTTTACATCATGTATCAATGACATCGTTGATATTTTATGTCGTGGGCAGACGCGCCGGACTCCTGCAGACCCGCGATTTTGCAGGGATTAAGCACCCAGCTGTTTTCTGCCCCGTCTTGCTAGGGCGGTCAATATGTCTCGTTTATCAGATCGGCCTTATAGGAGGTAATGCTTACTAACATAGGTCCCGACTTCATCAGTGTATGCATGGCAATGTTGGACTAAATCTTCTGACTTATATTATCTTGACTTTCGTGCAGTATTACAGTTGTTACGGCTCATAGGTTTTCAATCGCTAATAGTAAGGTCAATGTAAGTTACCGGTACTCTGGAATCACTTTGCGCGAAAATCACGTGAGACAAACCAACCATTTGATGGTTGATGTCGAAGATCAACAATAAATCGACCATCTACAAGCGTGCCAAGTTCTCGTAGAACTCTGACCGAACTTGAGAACAATATTTCTCACCTTACTCATTTGTATATTGAAGCGTTTGAGATTGAGAAGAGAACAGCAACAGAGATAAAATCAACGAAATAATCTTTCTTGATGTAATTTCACCACATTTTTTCTACAGAAGAATCATATAGTAAACATATGGACACTGATGATTGATACCGTCATAATTCAATGATAGAAACACAATTTGTTGCGAGTTAGTGGTGTTCAGAGCACATTACCGACGAGAATCACTCAGCACGGTAACATCAAGATGCGGAGACTTCTCATTTGCTACCTACTATTTAACATTCAAATGAGTGTTCATGTCCTGCTATTATAGGGAACTTTTAGGTCGTTGAAGAGCCGACTGTGACCGTTCTCCAGCTCACGTGGTCTGGAAATGATAATTACATTATGAAATTAGCTGGGTGGATATCTATTCCATCTCATTTCTGAATTAGGGATGAAAACATATGAACATGTCAATTATGTAGCTGATTATAGTGTTTCCTTATTGACTTCAATATTTTTCAGGAATTTCTATACTGTTCCAATATCAACAATATAACTTTCAGAAGAAACCCCTCCAAATAGTCACTCTTTAGGGTCGGAAATCTTGAACCAAATTAAAATAAACTTACGTGATTAGAATTTTAAAATCTAGAGCCAGCATTCCCTTGCCTTTTCTTGAGGCATACCCGTTTACTTAAATTTAGATCATACTTGCCATCCTAGAGAATCAAAAGTCCACTCGAGTCCACTTACTCTTCCACTCCTATCATTCTAATGTCTTTCTAGGTTTGGAATAGAAAAGATGATTTTAGAGTTGTAGATCTCAAGGGACTATGGTGCTTATACTCGGCAATAGAGTGGCTTGCTTTGCCTATTTTTGAAAATGTAACCCTTGTATTTTCCTGCCACCGAGGGTATTTCTTGGAATGTAATGAGTCGGTTTTTCACAAGTACAGCAAAACCTCTCTATAAGGATACCGGTTTTTGTGATCATTTTTAAGGATATATAGAGATAGTATTATATAAAAATATCTAACTAATCCTAATATAATAATAATCCGCTTTCGATTAATCCCAATTGAGTTATATTCTGTAACTGTTTTATAATTTTAGCTACTTTTATAAAAAATAATTAAAATCGATTATATAATAACTAATCCTGATAATTCTATTAGCTTAATATATATAATCCTGG
Organism: Botryotinia globosa; assembly: GCA_014898425.1. Classification (NCBI taxonomy): domain Eukaryota; kingdom Fungi; phylum Ascomycota; class Leotiomycetes; order Helotiales; family Sclerotiniaceae; genus Botryotinia; species Botryotinia globosa. The sequence continues at coordinate 1,902,783 of RCSZ01000012.1, forward strand.
GATTGAAAAATTTAAGAACATCCTTGTAAAAAGGTTTTAAGAATATAGGCATTTTTTAGCCCTGAAATTTTTTGGGATTAAAAAAAATAAGTATAATAGAGATTATCCTTATAGAGGGGATGCTTATGGAGAGGTTTTGCTGTATAGCCTTATTTTCTTATATATTAATAAGGAAAGCAGCCGGATTTTAAGTTTCAATTTGCCACCGGCTTTTCACATCCCTGATGGTTGAACGTTAATCATTGCGGACACTAGTAGTGAATAACATTATTTCGAACATGATAGCAACCGATGTCAGGGCACATAATGCTTGAGCCTAGAACAAGACCTAGATCGAATTGCGGCTTTCTGATGTGTGATCGAATGCTTCAAGCGTTTTTATCCGCAACCTTAGCTTGTCAGAAACGAAGATCTTGCTACAATAGAATGCTTCTCATCACGGTTACCCCTACGACCAGGCCAAGCAAGCGAAGACAATAACCTCCCTATAATCCACTTAGCATACTTCTTATCATTGCTTGGTGAATATTTATCAGCTCGTGCGTCTTATGCCGATGTGATCTCGTTGTCGTTCTTAATTTTCAAGGTCTCCAATGGTCCCCTCCAATTCACAAAACATTTTCACCTACCCTCATCCATTGTCCATCTCTTCAACTCCATGGTCTTTGTCTTTGTGTGACATAAGTACAAACAGCGGACCGCAATTACCATGTCTCAAAGTACCAGGCACTATCACACGGCTCTACATTTATGAGTAGATGAGATCTTCACATATAATTGCAAACCAGTTCCATCATCTTTGTGTGTTTGTTTGATTGAGTTCATCTCATTTCGTATCGTGAGTCTGCTCTCTTCTAGTTACCATTCATATCGTATCAATCGACTTACATTGTTCTTCTAGCAAAACATTTTGGGTCGCTGGGCTGCGCAGGACCTTCATCAACTTCCAATCTCAACTATTCGGGGCTTCGCTTTCAAGATTAGGTACTGAGTTTTGAGAATAAACAATTGGATAGAAGCGTAAGCGCAATCAAGTTGCCTGTTGTTCTGTTCATTTGTCTTCCGAGTCATCTACCATCCTCTACCTTCCCATTGATTCGCTGTAGATTTTAGAGCAGACATAAAAGATCTTGTGTGTCAAAATCAACTACTGCATAGTTCACTTCATTCAGACTTTTCATAATCTCTCCACCAACATCCATAATCTGTATACTCCTACACATACACCTGTACTATTCCCACTCTCATCACGTCTCTGGCCACTATCCGTAACCAGACTACATTCACCTTGTTTCCATCAACGTTATTAAACACACTTCAAATCAATTCTCCAAAGTCTGGAGATCCTACGAAATTATTCTACAAAGTAGACATATTTCGATCCTGATGTTTCAGTCTTTCAGAAACAACTCTCTGTAACTATCTTTCAAAAACATGTATTACCTCCAGTCAGACTGAGGGTACACATCCTTCATCCACCATCCTCACTTCTCGTCCAATTCATCAAACACTATCCACATCCATAAATCATCACACCTCTTCTTCCATCCCGCTCTCCACTCAAATACCATGAACTAGATCTACATCTAAACCACACCTTCCCTCAATTCCACCCACCTACCACAGCATCATATCATGACTCGGAAGTTCACCATCACTATCCCCCTATAACATATCCACACAACCGTTGCGTACTGCTCATATAACATTGAGAATATAGTAAACGAGAGAAAAAAACACCTCTGCTCCACCCCCAGGAGGTCCTCCGAGATCTCGCATATATCACTACATTACCGAGTTCACATTCCTCAACGGCCATATTGATATCATAAGTCTACTCAGTTTGACTTTCTACCAAAACCCCCCAAAAATCTCGCCATCTAGTTCCCGTCTACTATCTCGACATTAAAGTCATATGGAAGAGATCCCATTTCTTATTTTTATCACCATCTACTCCATGATATCCAGTAACCGGGAATATCTACCCTCTGTATACCCTCTATACACCCTCGCTTCCATCTCCATAGAAAATCATAGTTCTTAGTCCATCATCCAACACCCAACCCCCAACGACACATCGCCAACCAGTTTTCCAATTTCCCACCAATCTACTAGTAACACCATTTTGTCCCTTCTCTTTTCCTCATCACTTCCCTCCCACCTCCTCCTGCCTTCATTGCCCATCATATACATACACCCCTCTCCTCACCAAAACAATTTCCTTTCCAATCCCCACACCTCAATATCTCAATAACCACACCTCGCTTCAGCTTTATACACATGGCCAACCAAGCAAAATCCTGCAATGCAACTAAGAACTCATGTACAAGTACCAAAGTCATATGCCAGATGTAGACAAATGATTTTATTTCTCATTTTATACGGGACTGATAGGTATAGATTGATCAACTACCTTAGACTACTTCTCTTTGATGAATTGAAATGTTTCTCGTGACTATCTGTACCTAGGTAGGTACTTATGGCTCTCATATACCTTTCATACCTGTCCACACCACTTTAAAGACCTTCATCATATTTTGAATTTTCCTGCTCCCTCTGTTTCCCATCCGCTACTCAGCTCTTTGACCCCTATGAATGTCTATTCTTTTTCACTCGCCTCTATTTTCATCATCTTCCTGCTCACTTCTAGCCCTCCTCCTCCACATACCCCCTTTTTCAAAAAAAATTCAACTGACAACAAACCCCCGTTCATCTCTCCCTTTCGCCTCACCCCTTACCCTATTACACTCTCTCACCCTCACAACTCCATCTCCACTTCGGACCTCATTTTGAATCTCAAACCCAATACTGATCTTCGAATCGATTTACCAATCTAACAAATGTCTCCTTTCTCTCTCCTCCTCCCTTCTCTTATCCTCCCCATCGCACTCTTCCGCCCTCGCAGCTCCATCTCCATCTTCGCTTCCAACTCGACCTCGAACCTGGAACCCAATATAAGTATTATAACAAGTCTACCAAATTAACTTACGTCCCCTTCTCTCACTCTCCTTCCCTCTCACTCTCCTTCCCTCTCATTCTCCTTCCCTCTCACTCTCCTTCCCTCTCACTCTCCTTCCCCTTCTTCTCCCTTCCCTCTTATCGTACCATCTCGAATCCTTCCATCTACCTCCCCATTATATCCACATATAAACAACCCTCACGTTCCTCCCCCGTCTCCTCTCCATTCTCCCCCGTCTGCCCCTGCCCCCTTTGCCATACCCTCCCCCTCATCCCCCCTTGCTCTCCCTAATCTTCTCGCCCCTCCCGCATCACCCCACCAATCTCCAAATCCAATCAGTAAATCTCCTAAATTACCCACAGTCACCCAAATACAATACTCACAAGGAGGACGAATGCCAAAGTCGCTATTCTCCACTCCCTGTCATCCACCCCACTCCCAGTCTCCACCAGTCCCTACCTATCTAGCTATTTACTTATTCAACCTACATTTTTGCTAGGAGCTTTCCTAGATAAGTTTGGTAATAAGCGCGTGCACTCAGATAATGAAGAAAATGAAGGGGGAGAAGTATCAAGCAAGGGAGACATAGAGGAGATGCAGAGTATGGAGGAATTAGAGAATACCACTCCGAATTCTCCTGACAAGTAGTATAGTAGAAGCATATCCACCCATCAGCATGCAGATCATCCTCATATACTTCAGATCCCATTACACACTGCCCGAAATATCACATCATATCACATCACATCAATATAAGCCAAATACCACTCATCACAGTTGGAGATTCTCTTTTAGACTTCATAAGTACTTCCATTCATGCATCCAGTTCCTCATATCATGCCTCCCTCCACCCAAGATATTCTCATACACTTGATACATACAATCATAATCCGCATCCCCAACCATCCAGGCCAATTCGATAGAGCCCACCCAGCCAGCCATCCTACCCCCATCCCATCCATCATTAAGTGCCCCAACCGTTCCAAACATAAAAATTCCGCATTGCTTCCCTATCTCAGCTTTCCAAAGCTAGAGATGGCATCTTGTAAATCGATTCAAAAATCAAATCCAAAGCAGGGCCAGTCTAAACTCCAATCCAAATGCCATTACCCATGTATACAAAGTCGTATTGAGTAATTTTTTTATCCGTATCAAAATCAAATGGGTAAAAAACAAAAAAAAAGACTTCCGGATATATCGAAGCAAAGCCCCCTCCAAAATGTCTCGTCATATCAATCCAAGCAACGATATTCTCGTCGTGGCTTTCATTATGCACGCTGAAATGAACTTCTTCGTCAAACAAATCTTAAAAAAAATCATCAATCAATCAACTTCTTTGGTATCGATATTTATGTCGTTTCTCTCTCCGTTGTAATTCTGCAACCTATCAACCGAATGTCTCTGACAAGACTCTTATACTCAATATCATGACCAGTAAACCGATGGTTACTACAATGAGGAGAGCGAAAGAAAACCATCCGAGGACCATGGCAGTACTGCCAACACCACTTCTGACGCTGCCGTTCCCTAGATCTTGGGCTATGATGGACGCGGCTACCGAAGCTGTATGTTGCCATAGGACTGAGACAAGAACGAAGATTGAAGCAATAAAGATGATGGCTAAAGCGATTTGGGAGACGAATCGCGATGGGAAAGGTTTGACTTCTCGTTCACTTCCGTGAGCATCCTCTTCTTCGTGCCATCCAGGGAAAGTGGCTAGAAGTAAAAGACAGATGAATGCGAAAATGATTGCGATGATACTATAAAGGAATTAGTTTCTGTCCTCACAGAAGCAGGGAAAGTGGGGAGAGCGAGAGACAACTTACATGAGGTATGGGAAAACAATCATGTCTTTGAATTGACTTGCAAGCCAAATCAAATTCAAAGGATCTTGATCCACGCTCACTTCATTCGCCAATGCGGTTGCATTGTTACTACATAACCATGCACCTCCATCTGGGTTGATACAGATACCAAAGTATCCAACTCTTGCGGCTAATCTTGCTTGTCCAACAATATTAGATATCGCTGTGTGTACATTGTAATCGGTTTGTGCGGTCGATGGTACTGGTGTATATGATTCGTAGTAGAGGGAAATAAGGAAAATATCGGGTATCATAGGTGACGAAGATGAACATCCTGCTAATAAGAGAGCTACAAGAGTGTGAGTTGCATGTTCCTCGTTGGAATGCTAGATTCTGAATACTCACAGAGTAATATGATGGTAATTGCGATCAATATCATCAGCACATGGTGATATCCTAAAAATGGCACAGCTCCTGCGAATGATGTTAGTACTAAATCAATTGATTTGCGCATATTCACCATCACTTACTCAAGAAGCCTCCAAACCCTCTTTCCGCCATCTTAAACTATGTGATGTCTCGAAACGAATGACCTAATGCGATGATAGAGTCTGCCACTCCCGTCCCCCGTGTCTTCGGAGCGACCGTCGGAGTCGCAGCTGTGGAATGTTTGCAACGTGTATAAGAAGTTCCAAGAGCGAAGAAGGCTGGTTATCTTTTGGAATGTATAATCAATCACTCAATCAATCGTTAATGGGTTTAGTTCGTAAAGGTCGTGAAAGTGTTGGTAGAAGAATGTGGATATAGATTGGTCGCACTGCTTATCATTAAGATAAAGATTTGTTAGATATCTACACCAAAAGATGAGGGGAGAAAAGAGCGTAGCAGTCAGATTCTTTGAATTCTCCAGAATATGGAGAAAGAGAGAGAGAGGGAAAGCAGAGTGAGGTCCAGATTTCCTGCACAATGTAATTTTGGTTGTCAAAAAATTGAGTGGCAGGAGAGCTAAAGTTTCTATCAAAAAGAAGATGGCGCAGTGAATCCATTTTTGGGTGCTTGGGATTTGTTTACTCTTATCAGTTCTCGGTTAGTCCACAGAGCAACGAGGGACGAAGGTAACAAGGTATTCTTGGCTAATCAACCAATCACAGCTCATAGTTTTGCTTAATCATCAACAACCCTTGAATTGAGGGACCATATTAATTCAGGAACAGATCAATTGGTGGAGTCATGGTTGGAGTGAAGTCTCGATATAGATTTGAATGATAGAAATAAAAAGCTTGTTTTTCATTTCAGACGGCGTTATTCGAGAGAAGTTGGAAGTTTGGCTTCGTATTGCTACAAGATTTGACAACGGACTGACACGTTTCTTTCGTCATTCATTAAAGCTGCACCTAATCATGCAGGTCAAGATGTATCATGTACTCGAGTAGCAACGTCGAGTTCCCACTTGATTGAATTTTCTGTATGTACTCTGTACAAAATTATTGTTCCTGAATCCTCATTCTCGCATTCCTGACGGTAAGATGGAGATCTTTAGAGGAGAACCATATATTGATCGCTTGTCCTACCCCGCAGGGCACAATATGATCTAACCCTTTCACTTATTTCTTGCCTCTTATTAGAGGGGAATACCAGGAAGTACATATAGAGAAGCCGTTGTGAACTTAGTAATCGTACCTGAGAAGCTCCCCATGCTAGACTAGACCATATGCATGTTGTGTTGTGTAAGATACTTCGGTAATTGCATCCATAAATACGCCGAGTGACCAGGCGATTTGTGTGTTTCAGCCTTTTCTCTTTCTTGTCTTATATGTTGATTCTTGAAGCGTGGTATCAAACATCCTTGCTGACGTTGAAAAGGAAGTTTTCGTTGCCTCGCCAGCCATAGTAAGATCTGATATAGGGCTGATTTGACTATTTCCAAAGGTAAGGGATGAACTAACGGGATGACCTTTCGACACTTGCAGCAGACGAATCTTTGGTGGGAATTGTAGAACTTTTGTTGGAAGCCGTTGGGAAGAGTACAACAAGCCTGCTTCACTTACTTATATTTCTCCACAACTGCATGCAAGTCACTGTCGTTTCTATTAACTTATGCACTTTAAAACTCGTGCAGTCTTCGAATTCTGTGAAATGCATGACAGTCAATGGCAAAATGCGAGTAGTAATATATGGTTTTGTGGTATTGTTGCTAACCCTTCATGGCTGGCCATAGGGGGTTGAATACTGGTGAATTACGAAACCAATTTCATTTGATGCACACACTGCAAGCCTCTTCTTTTCGTTCTCGTGCTCCACATATAGGGATCTTGTAGAACTCTTCCTTTGTCTCAATTATTGGATTTACATTGTCATTTAACACGGTTCCCATGGCAGGCACAATCATCTCAAATTGAGGGAAAAGCGACAGCAGTACTTTCTGGACTTTCTTTCAAAGAGGATACAAAATATTGCCCCTCTCTGGTTTCGTGATGTGAAAGTATGCTTGTTATCCAAGCTCTTTTCTGAGCACCAATAGCTTCCAGTATATTACAAGAGAGCCCAGTCTCAACGCAGCAAGTTCTCATTCAGAACGAGCCAGCCATTCGTTTACTACATCCCAAGACGTAGCATGTGGACTACTAGATTGAAATTCACTCTCTCCTTCTCTACTCGCTAGTTTGATGACAGCTCCAGTATAAAAGCCCTTGCAAGTCTTTCCCATAAACAAGCACCACCGGAAAAATTGTAGGATGTGTCGGGAATGGCACAAGAGATGCACCTGTGAACTGCACCGGAAAGTACATATGTATGGTGAGTATTTCTAGACCTCACAGTCCTTCAGGACTCGGTAGCTCTAGGCCTTCTAAGAAGGAAGCTGGGCAGAAATACTAATAGGTGTTGTCGTCCCACAATCATAACTTTACAAGGAAATGACAATGATGACGACTCGCTGCCAACCAAAAGCAGTACAAATCCAAACTTCACGTTCTCTGAATCCTCAAGTTCCAACAAGAAGGGCTTTTGTAGCAGAGACACATCACACCCTAACGGGATCTTTGGATCGGCATTCCTACTCCATTTATTCTGTCCATGTCGAGTAGAATACAGAAATTCTCGTGCCTCGAAGGATAAAATATATGATTACCAATACTCAGTACCTGAATGATTCACTGCTTTACCAGCTTCAGGCTCAGGAGATGTTGAAAGTGCATGCCATCAAACCTCCGCCCCCATTTCACACTGCCTTGCAGCTCCCACATTCACAGAAACTCTTGCCTCCATCTCAAATTCCTCTCAAATTCCTCCCCTAAACACCACAAAAGCAAATTATCTGAAACATATAATTCTTCTTATCCTCGTTCCCACTCCCTTCAATTCCAAACTGAAAAGAATTGACGTCAGCTTTTGCATGGAGGTCGCGATCTTCGCATTTCGCTTCCATAGTCCCATATACACCCAAATCATCCTAACAAATTACCCAGCTGCGCTATATAGAATGAAGCACTCGGCTCTATAGTCATAGCGTCTGAAAACTCTTCGCAAATGCATGAATGGTTGGCGCCGAGAATATTCATGAAAGAATATAAGATTTGACTAGGAAAAATGACAACACTCATCTTCTCCCTGGAGTCCCGCCCTAGAAAAACGAGAGCCTCGCTTTTATTTGAATCAGATCGTGTCGTCACCAACTGTTCTTCAAGATACCATCTATCTCTTATATATCTACAGTATTCGCTTCCCTCATCAGCACGTCGGCATTTTGACGAAAGTATCTACAGCCCCTTTTCTTGCCGTTGCCTGCCGTTCTTTTCCTGCCCTCTCAGTCACATTTTATTCTCTCTTTCCTGAAATATATAGAAGTCCTCTGACAAATGACCGTAAAGATCATTCCACGCCGCTCTTATTCTGCCACAAACTAGGCTGATTTACTCAGTACCTAGGTACTGATATAAAGTGCAGCTGTCCAGCATTGCATACAGAAAGTATGAAGTCTATCGCTTACTTTCGAGCTAGGATAGACAACTTGTCAGGAGACGTCATACACTGCCTCCATTGCACGGAGTTCTTTTATGAGGGAAGCATGAGCATATTTTTCTTATCTATTTCTCCAGAGAGTTGGCTCGGCGTGGCTGGAATTTCTGTGATTCTACTTTCGTCTCATGTTTTCAAATCGCTGTCGATATGGTAAGCATCAGCAAAGTAGTTGATGACAATAATCTCATTCAGGGTCTTGGAAGTTTTGGTTTTGAGGCACATGCAAGTATGTGTTGTACTGGGATACTAACCATTCACACCAGTAGCAACTTTTCACATGTATCTTTCATGGTGTCCATGATATCAGAGTATGAAGAGAGAGGATCTCTATTCTGGCTCCCGTATATATTCGATCCTTTAATCAAACACACTACCTTCCCTCTTATTCCGCACCTGTGAATTATCATTCACTCTCAAGAACATCTAAAAGATATCCCGAAACATAAAATACCAACCACCCGCCATAATACCCCTTTATACCGCTCCTAATTCGCACTTATCCGATGAAGGTTGGTTCAAGTCGACACTTTTGTGCTCTGCTGGATCATATTACAGAGAGATTCACTATCCATGAAATATCGACGACAAGCATGGTTCAAATACTATTTATATCATATCCTTTGCTTCTGAGAACAGGAGAATATTCAATTGTCCAAACAAATAGAGTTGGTAAGGGGAATGTTTTCTTCCTCTCTCCTTCCATCATTCACAGCACATACACAAGCATTAAATAATTCATGTATTCTCTGGTACCACGATAGTATTATCAAATACGATTACAGACATCCGAAGTCCATCATTTTGTAGATCGAACGGCAGTGATAGACCCAAAAGAAACACAACAGTGCCCTCTCTTTTGGACAAATACCCGCCAGGAGATCCGCAGAAATCTCACCATAAAGCCGGGGATGTACATGCAGCCTACTTTGATCGATTGTCTTCTCTCGAGGTAATTTTCAATAGGTTCTTTGGGAACTTCGTAGATACGACACGATAGAAGTTTTGTAAATTCACACCGGTAGGTCTTTTATATTCCCATGTACTGCTCTCGTGCCCTTTTCTGCCAAACTCAGCAATCACAAAGCCATCAAAATTCACTATTCCAACACTCTATTCCTTGACGTTTCCCTAGTTTTTCTGCCGTATCCAGCATATATAAAGTTCTCCAGCTCACCAATAGTACTCTTGTAAATTCTGCAAATGTCGTTCTCAAGAAGCCACAAGCGTTCTCATATTCTCGCGACACGTCTCCTGCGAATCTCAATATATCAGATCTATGCAGACATTGGTGTCTAGATCATATCGGTTGGAATGTCACTGTCAATATCGGCATTCTAGTATTGGCTGCTCAAGTGTCCAGAAGTGACGGTGATGGAACAGTAAAACGACAATAAATATTGAGGTCAGGCTCTCTTAGCACCCAAATGTCGAGTCGAGTTCACAGCCTCAAAGGCATAAACATTTAACACAAACTCTTTTAATCTCTAGCCGCTATGCTTACTTGCTCCTTTCTTTGGTCGTTTCTCAATCGGGTAGTATTGGCATGGGAATGAAAGAATAGCCTCTATCAAGAACCCTTTTATATCTACTCCCAAGTCTCTCATTCACTTACAATGGTTCCTTCATTGGCACGTGTTCATTCCCTCCATTTCATAACTTATGTCATATCAACATGCTTCAAAGATAGCTCTCCATTAATCGTCTTAAACGAGCCCAGAAATCCTAATTAATCTTTGTATAGAGAGGAAGAATGATTTGGAGTGGAAGCAAGCCATGATGACGACAAGGTCTGTGATACTGCTATCATCCTCGAAAGTAGCCACCCATCCCAGAGAAACATCTATGCCGGGGACATTATTCGAGTTCCGTTATGGAGCTTTAGACATGGTCTATGAGGGATTCTTTGGAAGTTTTGTTGTCATCTTCGATACATATTCATCGCTTTGCACTTGTGACAGCGATGATTGCAAACAGCACAGAACTTATGCTTTCATAGGATTCAACTTCCTCCTCTAATCAGTTTCGCAAACTTTACAAATGAAATAGGATGGTCCCACGATAGTATCCCTTCCAGAAATTGCAATCGAGATATCCTTTGCTGAATCTTTCCTGACGTCGTCTAGTAGGACACTTGCAAGGAGCATGGCACTCAAAGCATCATCTTCTAGCATTCTTTTATACCCATCTCCTCCTCTTCCTGATTTTCCTTCCATTTCATCTTTCTGAGCCTAGTCCTATCGGCAAAAGACTCTACTGAGCTATCCACTACCCACTGTACTCTAATGTACCGACCGGAACCACATATCTCTCTGACATTGAAAGATAATAGTATTTCACTAAATATATATAAGTAACTCCTCGAAATTTTTTATTTGACTTCCGTGGAACTGTGTACTTGGGAGAACAAGATCATACAACTGACCGTGGTTTGAGTCCAGGACTCTTACCAGAAATGCACCTTTGTCATGGTCGACTATGTATGGACTTCAGGTCTTAGCGTTATCATCCCATGTTCTTGCCATCGACTTTACACCGTGTTAATAGTGTGATAGTATGACAGTAGAAAAATATCTGCTGTAATCAAAACTCTTATTCCTAACGGTGACAATAATCACTGCTGTCACCGCAGTTTAAGATTTCCTGGCACTTCTGGCTAGCTCACCAGAATTGCAATCCACAATACCAAATCATTAAACACGCCAGAACATATCCCTCTAGGTTTTCCAGATACCAAAATCTGCCTAGGTTTCTCTTCAGACGCGTGTGACTTTGATTTTGAGATCGCAGCATTGCCCTTCGGAAATCTTTTACAGCTAGCCTATTGAGTCTCTCTCGCTTTTCTGCCTTCTCCGCCCCAAATTTTGAGCCAATCCATCAGTATCTCTCTTTCTCTCGATCTACCCTTTAGTCGCCTTATCTCTTTTGACGTCAAAAGCTCACCCACAATCTATAAAGTCTGCCAATGTTGTACTGGAAATTCAATAACTTTTGGACGCACTTATCATTGAGCCACAATAGACAAGAGTATTCTCCCCTAAGAATCTCATCACGCACGAATGCTATGATCAATAATAGCTTTGATATCGATTTTAATGTCTCATGCTTCCTGACTAGATTGGTAGTTTTGCAGTTGCCATCCGGATGATATACATCCACAATAGATGACATTGACAATCTCACAACATCAACAACAACAATAATCGCATCTCCTTAAGTGTCAAATAATTTGCCACCTGCCTTGAGATGAGACTAGCACGAAATTGCATCATTCTGATTACCTCTGTGATTAACCTTAGGCAATACTTCTTCCCGATCTCAAAGTCGTTTGTTTAAAGGCATATACACTATGCAGTAGGAAATATCAGTCACTTGTATACTTCCTTATCCTTTCACTTTGCATACACGATATATTAAAAAGAAGCAGTAGCAGCAATATCGAGTGAATCTGAAATCGCGGCCCCGCTGGGAGCAAGATTCGTATCGCATGTAGCTCCCGTAATTCTGACCTTGTAATCGCCAGAAAGATTATTTACAACCACGCGGAACCTATTGTGAAGACGAAATAGCCATCACCAGGGTGATAAGAACAAGTATTCCCCCATCTCAGCCCTTCCTCCTCATTCTCGTCGTCTCACTCAAGCTTCCAGATCCATATGCGTCTATAAAAGCTGTCAGCTCATCGAACTCGCAGTCATTGGATATAGATGACACGAGGATAATATCTAGGTGTTATGACCTGGTGTAGCTTATGAGACCATGAAAACAAGTTGAATGATGAGGAACACCTTGCAGCTTCCATGCCGATTGTTTTTACCACATCAGACCAGTATCCATTCAAAAACTTTCATAAATTGGCAGTGGCTGACCGTGAAAGATAACTCTCACCTATCATCAGATGATGACAGCGATAAATATTCACTCACATCTCATACTTGCATAGACGATATTTCAACCTCCTTTTTCAAACATCAAATCAACATCAACCGTACTTCGTTTTTCCATCATTCAGCCTCAAGGATATCGTAAGATGACTTCTCGGTACCAACCAGAAGTCATGGCGTGGTGGGAAGCTTTAACATGGAGAGAAAAACGCCTGCTGCACTCGGAGTTCTCTTATAACTGTCCGCCCCTCCCATTTATATTGCCTCCATCCATAGATGACAGCGTGATTCCTGATTCACTCCCATGCATTTCCCATGCATTCCCCATGCATTCCCCATCTAATCCCCAGACCAACCATTCCTCTCCACCAACTTTTATTCCCCTTTCAATCTTCACATCCAGCTACAAAGTCAACCAATCTCTCCATCACAACCCCGCAAGCCCTCAAAAAAGTTCATTCCTAATATGTTTTATTTAGATTACAAACTTTCATTGACTTCCAGTGGCTTCCATACCGTCAAGCACGAGCACATAAATCTCCACAGAATGAGATCCTGAAACCTTTCCTTCACTTCAATTGTGGTGTGGAAGTTTTTCTCCAATTTACCCATTTCACAATTCTCGATTAAGGAAAAAAATCCTAAATTATCCCATGGCGAAAAGAATGTGAGGACAATTGGGTAAGTCGTTGCTGGCACTACCAGCCCAGACTCAAGTCTCATCGCTGTCAACTAATGTAATAGACCCCCGCTGAGTATAAAACGACGAGAAGAAACGAGAAAGACAATACTCGCACCCTCGTTCATGGTCTGATATCAATAACGACAACAACAACTGCCATTCCACATACTCGAAACTTCAAATTTTCAACTTTCCAAGAAAAAGCTTGATTCGGACCTCCATACCATTCGTTCACCACTCCTGTTCACCATCACTCCTCTCTTGCCCATAGAAAATCCCAACATCATATCTCAATAAGATCTCTTGTATCCGTCTAGTCTCACCATCTCATACTCCGTGTCCCCAAATTGTTAAATTATCCCAAGTCCACCCCAATTTCAACGCCCCGTTCTCGACGCTTGAATTATCACCTTCGGACCCTAACATAGTCAGCATATATTGAGTACATCGATAGTCCCAGGACCCGACTTACAGACAAGCAAGCACTGAGTCAAATTGTAGACTCGCTATTCACCATACCTGTATGAACAAGAATTAATACTGCAATTTGTCATCTCCTTCTCCTATATCACCTCACCATTACTTTATCAAGATCTAAAAATATGCTGAGCTCCTGGCAAGGCAGATCATTCCCCAATCAAGCAGGAAAAAAACACTATAACGATGGAAAGAGAAATTCATTTCTAGGTTCAGTCGTGTCTCATTCTAGCTTATTACAGAGATATTATCTCTCCCTCCTCCCATTAACCACCTCCTAATCGTCTCCAAACACAACACCAAGTAGAAAGAGCAAGGAATAGCACAAATTCATCTCCAAAACCCCTCCATCTACCGAATGCTAATAGACTTTCATCGTTAAGCTATTTAGCCGCTGGGATGGCTCTGAAGACAGGATTCTTTCCCTCCTCAGGAGGAGATTCGTGACTATGTTCGCCACCAATACATGGTAACCTATACTTTTCTTCCCATAGTTTTCTCAACACTTCATACAAGAAAATATATTGCTCCACTGCTTGCACCATAGTCTTCCTCTGTTGACGCAATTGATCGACCGTTTCAAAAATGGCATCGTTACTTTTCTCTTCTGACTAATCCCACCCTTCCCAAGCTCCACCTTGAAGTTCTCCCAACAAAAACTCCAAAGCAACGAAAGTACCTGTTCTTCCAACACCAGCGCTGCAATGTACAACTCTTGGATTCTCTTCCTCTACATTTTTCGCTCGAGAGAGATCCATCAATGTCAAAACACTCTTGACATTTTGACTGTTCAACGAGCCCATGTCAGGCCAGAGAGGGTAGAAAAAATGCCAGATAATTTTCTCTTCGTCTTCATTCTCCACAGACATGGCGAGTCTACGAACCTCGATACCAGTACCCTCAATGTTATCTTCTCTCATCACAAATCGAACCTGGGCCTTAAAGTCTTCTCCTAGAGCTCCTGTTTCGTTAACAACAAGAGGTGGGTCCTCTTCACTCATAGGATAGTATTGATAACATTTCTCCATCATCTCGTCAGGCTTAGCAGGATTAGGTCCAACAAGAGGACTAAGCATGATGATGACACCAGGTGCTGCATTATCCGGTACTGTGATTGAATGCCACATCATATGCCAGGTATGATCGACGGTTTGAGACTTCGGACCTTGCATACAGATGTACTTATCTTGAAGACCTTTTTTCATCGTACTTTGCTTCTCCGCAGTAGATGTCAAAGTAACAGGGGATGCATTGATGTAATCGTTATAACCTTCGGGTACGATGAGTCTGATACGGTTGGCAGCCCATGGATGTACGTTGGCATAACGATCGAGTTCACGATCCGGTTCTTCTCTCGTCCACTTGGGATCATCTTTGTTAGCCAAACGACCTTCTTCTGCTTTCGTCAATAGGGCATATTTTTCCTTCATTTCTAGTGTTGAGTTAGTATCTGTTTTTTGAAGTAATGTTGAGTAAGTTGCATACCGTCATGTGAAATTTTCAAGAATGATGGCATTGCTGTCTTTGAGTCACTTGCTGCAGCAAGTCCTGCTTCGACCACTTGTACGGCACGTTCTTCTGCGTCATCTGCTCCCTTGCTAGAAGAGCATCCATCTCCTTGAGGCATAAAAGTACCATCATGGTAGTCAAGGAGACTCTCCTTAGACATATTGATAGCAGAGTCTCGTTTCGATGAACAGGGGTGAGTCATCCTGAAGTAAAACTTGCGGCTTAGGCTATCGTTTGGATCTTTTTGACGCGATGAAGGAACAATTGTTGAGGTACTCGATGATTTAGAACGGAAGGAACGTATACGATTTTGAATAGAAATAGTGACACCAATGGGCGTCCGATGAGGCATATAAACAAACAATGAAAGATGGTTTCCCAGTGAATATAGCTTGAGTGAGTTATGAGAAGTTTTCAGGATGGAGAAAGATAGGTTGTTATGCCTCGGGGCAAAGAGATTGATGTAGAGCGCTGAACTGAAAAGATTCTTCTCACGAACAGGGTAGGTTTGAACAGTAATGCAGAGAAAAGTGATGTAAGAATATGATAGTTCAGCAAAAAGAATAATGCCAAATGTAGGAAAGACAAATACCAAAATCCTTGATAGTTGATATGAATGTGTGTATGCAAAGAAAGGGTGAGAGTTGAAGAAGAAGAGAAAGAAGAGAAACAGGAACTTACAAGACATTTGTTTTCACCGACATGCAGAAACTCACCCTATGAAGCAGGAAGGTGGTCGATCTACATAGTATCATGGTATATGAGGAAAGAGCAATTGTGGTAGGAATTGAATTCTGAGCTGGAGACGAGGCGGGCGTGGCAAGCACGTGCAGGTAGGTCATGTTTCAATTGGCATTTCAGTGACTAATTAATGACTAATCGGCGGCTGTTTATTAGCCGAGCTTATCCAGTGAAAGATTTTCGCCTTCATCTCTCTCATCGTGGATTTATACTTAAACATTTCTACCTGGTGTAGAATTGATCATGATAATAAGAGTCTAACAAATATGCCATTATGGTTAGCAGCCTTTGAGGTAAAATTGCTCTTCAAAGCATAGTACTTTTGTTATTCTTGCTAACAATTGATTCAGGCTTGGGCAGTCGCACGAGTTCGTATTCCTCATGCATCGATCTCGAGTTCCTATTGTTAACACGTACTCAGCTCCTAAGAAGCCCTACCTTTCATAGTGCAGTCCGCAACGTCCACAAAAGAGTCCATGAAGCTCGTCATGGCAAAGACCCTTCCGAAATGGGTGGCACCAATATCGACGATCCTGAAAAGAACAGTCGATTCGTTAAATACTTCAAGGACGAAATCAAAGAGCAGTTCTGGGGCAAAACGCCACTTAGAAAATAATTTTTATATTATTGCGGTAGGGCAGGGTGATGCTCGCACTGTTTTCACAATCATAAATGGAGTTGGGTCAATGACTTTGAACAAAGGACGAACTTGCATTTTATGGCGTTTGAGGAAATACTCTATACTTTCCGCATTAATGTACACAATTGTACAATATAATCACTTCTCCTATCTTTCCTATCCCCTTATCCTCCCCGACAAACGACATATTCAGGCGAATACTTGGACTTTCAATATACACACACCGGACATTAAATTGGGCTCTGAGACTGATCCTTCGTGTCACTTGGCTCTCATTCCGTCCGAAGAGCAAATTGGCCTACGCTTTTCTATTCGCTCCTATGCTTTCAATGCGCTGGATTGGTATTGTGTGCTCACACATTTTGTCTCATTTGACGTCTTACTTCGATTTGAGGTCGCTTTCGAGCTCTTGACCTATTGCCGAGTATTCATATACCAAATTGTGGCCTGTCCATGAGGAGTGCTCATTTTCACAGCATCGCCCTGCATAATCCTCAGTTTTAAATAGGAAAGGGACTTATCGGATGAGTTTCATCTGGTCAGATGTGTCAGGGATTAGATTCAGGTGCGACAGCCCGCCATTCGAGAAGCAAGAGCTCTCATCTGATGCTCAACAACGACCTAGCTTCCATTGGAAATGTTACCTGTGCATAGCTCGATGGCATGAATTTCTCTTCGGCTTGTTGGCAGAAAAAACAGTAGGTCATTTCTTATAGTAAGATTTAGAGGAATACAGGGGAAAGAAACACTTGCCATACGCAGGCTCACACCAATATTTTATGGTGTGTGATCTATTTAAGTGCAAGAAGATTGAACAAAGACCGATTACTCACCGTGGCTTTCTGTCGCCGCACCATCATGTGGGACGTGGGAGCGATGGTCCATATACTATGGTCTACATTCTCTTGAGAGATGGAGCTAGATGTTTAAATATCTATAAGTAACTGGTGGATGTGGGGATTCTATGGTATAGAGTGTGCACGATGGACTATCAATTGATTCATGTGGGTCAGGCCGGCCGGTGTTATATCAGACGCTGGTTACTTTTCGCAACTCAACTAGATTATATAGATAATGGGTTCAATCATATTACATCTACACACCATCGTCTAAGAACAATAAATTTAATCAGAATCGATCTGAATAAATGATCACCTACGTGCTTTGTGTAGCAACCGCGTGTTTTCCTCTGGTCTCGAACGCAACGCCAGCTTCAAGCCCACATTCATAGAAGCAGAATGTTGATCAAGCTCACTGAAATATGTGTTAGCTCAACTTTTTTTTATTAGAATATCACTTCATCATTCACTGTTTGAGATCTGATTGGCTCTTGGACAATGTCGACGAGTGAATACGCGGTAAGCTGAGCTGAATCAATGACCAATAGAGCTTGAAAATACTACAAGGTTAATCGATAAAGTGCGGCAAGTATATTGTAGGTACCTGGGTAATGTCATTATTGTTAAATCAGAAATCCAAGAATAAAATTTCCTCACCTTATCTATCCCTATACTGTGCTCCACTGCGACCAGTCTATTCAAAGGCAACTTGGTATGTTGCCAACCATGTCGCTTACGATTTTTCTCTCTGTCATTCTTGCTCTCACTATCTTACTTGTATTGAAATTTCCTCGCCAAGTGCGGTTCCCTGACATCCCAAGAGTTGGAAGAAAATCAGGCTTCTGGGACTTCACCCACGCTGCTGCGAAAAGAGAATTTGTACTCAACGGACACCATCTCGTGGATGAAGGATATCGTAAGGTAGGGTATTATTGCATCTTTAAACGTTACAGGGTGGCATGAGCTGATCAGACGCCACATAGTACAAAGATGAGCCCTTCATTGTTCAAACGGAGGATATGAAACGCCTGATCCTCCCTCATAAGTTCCTCGCAGAATTGAGAATGTTGCCCCAAACAAAGCTTGATCAGTCCACTGCTCTCATAGAGAGATGGCTAGGCCGATTTAGTGCTGTAGATGTTATTCTAAACAGTCGCCATCACTCTGATGTTTGCAGAGTGCAACTTACCCAGAATTTGCGTAAGTGTAACAGATCAAGCTCCTGTTATCAAGAATCAAAGCTAAATTTTATCACAGCTCAATTTATACCAGACATGGCGTCAGAACTTTCATTCGCGATGGCTAAATCTCTATCACATTGCAATTCGCAAGGTTTGTTTGAACACACTTGTTAGAGAATCATCACATGTCTTACTATCAAATCTAGATTATACACCAACATCCACGTACGCATTTGTATACTCAATGATTCTCGCAGTATCCTCACGAGTTTTCGTTGGCCTTCCCCTTTCTCGTGATCAAGCTTGGCTTAACACCGTCTCTGCATATTTGAATGAAGTGGTTTTTATCGCCAATACACTTCGTCCATATCCTCGTGTATTGCGGCCATACTTGCGACTAGTACTAGCGCCTGAAAGTCGTTTGGAGGCTATTCTTGCAAAGGCACTTGAAATTTTAGGGCCCGCTATACAGGAGAGACAAAAGCCAGGTCATGAAGCCAATGATCTATTGGGATTCCTCATCTCAACATCGGAAGTTGTTGATCCAAAGGATATCATTATGAAGCTTTTAGTCTTGAATTCTGCTGCAGTTAGTTCTTAATCTCGCTTCAATTTATAGTCACTCATTATACAAGCTGACCAGAGACTAAACAGCTACACACATCTACAATGGTTGCAGTCCATACACTATACGATCTCTGCGAAAGACCCACCTACATCCCCGACTTACGTGCTGAAATTAAAGGTGCCTTGGAGGAAGATAATGGATTATGGAAAATTTCCAGCATGTGCAAATTGAGGAAATTGGATAGTTTCATGAAAGAATCTATGCGATATAATCAACCTAATGCTCGTACGTGTATCTTAACCCCTTATACCATGCTACTAATGAATCCCTCTAGTATCATTCGACCGCATAGTTCTTACTCCGCACACCCTCTCTACCGGCCTGCATCTCCCAAGAGGAACCTTCATATCCATGGCTGCCTCCTCACTATCTCGCGATCCCACATACTATACCGGACCCTCCTCCCCTTCTACATTCGACCCCTCTCGCTTTTACCAGTCGCTCGCCCAGACACAGACAGGCGCCTCCAATCCCCTCCAAGAATTCACAGGCATAGAACCTGGTAATCTGGCTTGGGGAAATGGAAGACAAACATGTCCTGGAAGATGGTATGCAGGGGCCATAATCAAACTTGTTGTAGGAGAAATACTGAAGGGATACGAACTTAAGTTTCCGGAGGAAGTGAGGAGACCGGAAAACGTGTACTGGAACGCGGGGATTATGCCGTGTGTTAAGCAGGAGATACTTTTGAGGAAGTTGGTATAAATTGCGTTGGCTCAATATGTAGTGCGGGTATCTAATAAGGTTAACTCCAATGACATTCTAAACATTCTAAACATTCTAAACTATATACTCAATATGTATAAATTTGTATTCCTATTAGCCCGCTCGATCTCTATAACCATACCAATCCCTCCGCCTGCCAAAAGCTCCATTCTAGGTTGACCACGTGAATCAAATCTCTTACCCTCTCCATTCACATTTCCAATATAATTTTTCAACAAAGAAGTCCTGGCACATACGACCATAGACTGAAGAGAATTGGGCATCCCGTCCGCTCTGCCATACACAAGCTTCAGATCGGTAGATTAGTAGTTGGGTGGGTGACCACCAGCGAATCCCTACTGTTGTATGTTCCTTTTATTTTTGAAACTTTTGATCGTGAGAACATTCTTGCTGAATCTTGGGATGAATTTGAGGAGAAAGATGCAGGAGAGGTTGAGGGTTTAGATTTTGCTAGTTGAAAGGCATAAGGTTAATCAGATTATCGTTTCTCTGCAATTGTATCATCCGTAGCAAATTTAAGAAGGGGCCAAATTCGGCAATTTTCGAGAGCCATTCGAAGACATTTATACACGGACCGTAGGCTAATAGTTTCTGAGTTTCGCAGACTCGCATAATGGAGGAATCTTTACCTGCAAGCTTGGGATTGAGAGCTGCAACCAAGGTTGTACTGACACCTTAACTCTGTGTCTTCATGGGTAGCATAGCGAAGAGTTTCTCAGCATTTTCTCTCGGCATATGTCTCCAAAAGTTTGTGTCTATGGCCAGTGAGATATCAGCACCAAGTGCCTTTTGAGCGGAAAAGAGAACAGACATCCGGGACGAGCAAAGACAATTATAATCCCTCGCTTTGACAAGTTCAGAGAGCTGTGTAGACTATAGGGTGGTCGCTATTTTGCTCTGCCTGTATGCAATTACGATAGGGAAACTAAGAATCCACGGTAGTCCATGGGCTTCACAGAGTATTTCGGGACTTTTGTTCCTCTGGTAAAATGCATCCATCGAAGTTGTTGTCTTCGAAGCAGGAAAGACAGGAAATGTGGCCAGTACTACTCAAAGCTATGATTCGAGCTCTTTCTTTCATTGTCAGTTTGTACATGATTAGGTTGGTGATCAAGAAACTCCCAAGGTAGTTAATTTCCAAACGAATCTCAAACCATTGATACACGTAGATCCGGTTCGAGCCTTGGGATACCACATTATGTCACTGGCAGAGTCCCATCGACCGTCCTGTCCGAAGAGAAGACTCGGCAAGTCTTGTAGGGGGATATTACCTAGTCTCATGATGGTTCTACTTACTGATGTCAAGATTTCGTTGCGGACGGGGCCATGTTCAACGATTTAAAGGGTAACGAAGAGCAGTTTGAAGAAATGCCACACGCTGAGCTTTTGATTCAAGGTGATATCTCAAAGATTACCATGGTTCGTAAGAGATTCGATATCCGAGTTGCAGGGCCATCTCAAGAATGCAGGGTGTGTATGAAAAGGCATCTAACCAGTTCTTGAGGCAGACAGACCCTTAGATTAAAAGCCTGATTTAGATAAATCGCCATATGATTCAGACCTAGACGGTTCGAAAGACAGTTAGCTACGTTGTCGCAAAAGCACATCCGGTATGAATAGCACGATAGATGATCCAGATTCGGTTGTGTAAGATCCTCTCCGCGTTTCCAAAATAAACTATATATATCACCTTGAAGTCATGCCAGAGGTAGATAAAGAAATCTTTCTTCATCGAAGAACTATACGATCAGCATTGGAAGAAGGCAAAGTGTCTGCAAATCTAGAGTACTCACTCAGGCTGCCAGGTATCTAGGTAGGTAGGTGGTGGTCAACACTAGGTAACTTTCAAGCTAACAATTTCTGCCATCCACCGCCTTCTACTTAAAGTGATTATGATCTCCACTTCAACGCTCACTGAATGACGATCCAAAAAGCTCCATACACACGCGACGCGATTTGATCAGAATTATTGAAAGAATACTACCTAGGTACTTTCTAGTCTTTCAATCTGGTGGAATCCGGTCTAAACTCTACCATCCTTCACTATCAATTGTTCACTTCATAACTTCATCTCTGTACACAAAATGCCACTTTCCGATAAAGCTTTGACGAACGCACTCTCCAAGACTGTTCGCGATGTATTTCACAGCGACGAGAAAGATAAATTAAGTGTACGGTTTATTAGAACAAAAGTAGAAGAGGAATATGAACTGGGGGATGGTTTCTTGAATGAAGGAAAGTGGAAGGAAAAAAGCAAGGGAATTATTAAGGGCGAAGTTGTAAGTCCACTCTGAGTTACAGCTATTCGGGTTAACAATCAATTCTAATTATCAATTGCAGGACAAATTGATGCAAGGAGATGAAGAAGAACAAGAGGAAGAGGAAGAGCCTGCGAAGGCAAAGAATATCAAGAAAACCCCTGCCAAAAAAGCTACACCTGCTGCGAAGCCAACGAAACGACCTACTGCCGAAAAGAAGGCTCCTCCTCCAAAGAGACAAAAGAAACAGAAAACCCCCGTCTCTGAATCCGAACTTTCTGAACCTGCGGAATCAGAGTTATCAGATATTGGTTCCCAAATGAGCGAAGACGAGTCAAAAGCGAATCCAAAGAAGCAAGTAAGCAAGACTGCCAAAGCTACTTCGGATGACGAAATCGGTGACAATGAAGATGAGGTAGCACCCAAGAAGACTAAGAAACCAGTAGCGAAGGAGACGGTAACTTCTGGTTCTGAATTATCTGATATTGAATCGATCACTCAATCCGAGGCAAAATCTCCTAAACCCTCGTCTCCAAAGATCCGCGATTCATCCTTATCTTCTCTCCCAAAAACAGAAGAAGACGCCGCGGGCAACGAATCTGACTCCTCTGCCATGTCTGTCGTTCTCGATGGACCCTTAACCACTAAATCTCGTGCCAAGAAGTCCAAATCTACTTCGTCCAAGTCCTCTAAAACAACAAAGACTGCGAAACCTAAAGCCACGAAGGCTAAGACCACGGCAGAACTTACACCCAACGAACAGCTGATTAAAACACTTCAATCGCAACTTGTCAAGTGTGGAATTCGCAAAATTTGGGCT
Source organism: Botryotinia globosa (assembly GCA_014898425.1). Taxonomy (NCBI): domain Eukaryota; kingdom Fungi; phylum Ascomycota; class Leotiomycetes; order Helotiales; family Sclerotiniaceae; genus Botryotinia; species Botryotinia globosa. The sequence goes on from RCSZ01000012.1 coordinate 1,925,949, forward strand.
TTCGAATTGAAGAAATATGAAACAGAAAATGAGAAAATCAGACACTTGAAGAACATGCTGACGGAGATTGGTATGACTGGACGTTTTAGCGAAGGCAGAGCCAGAGAAATCAAGGAGATGAGGGAATTACAGGCAGATCTAGAAGCAGTGAAGGAAGGCGAGAAAGCATGGGGAATGGGCAGAAGCTCTAGAAGAAGTGGAAGTGGTGTTGAAAAGGACAAGAAGAAGAGTGAGATTAGTGATGGTGATGATGATGATGATGACAAAAGCAAGAGCGGCAGTGCTAAAAATGATGACGAAGAGAGTGAGGATGATGACGACGATGAGGATATGGAGGTTTCTGTTAGGGCTAGAAGAAAGAATGATTTGGCATTTTTGGGTAGTGAGGAGAGTAGTGATGATGATTGAGCGGTTCGACTACTGATTTACCTTTTTATCAAAGGGTTTGTACAAAGTAATAGGGGATATGGAATGGAAATGAAAATGGGAGTTACACGGTATGAAGGTCATGGTTATGATATCTTAAATGCTATTGATGGGTCTGCGTTTGTATATCGCATTGGGGTTATAGGATACAATATACCTAATATCAAGTGGCAGAATTATACGAAAACAATACAAATATTTTACTTTGGGCCCTCAAGTTGAGGTTTTGCGTCTACATTATAGCATGGATTTGAGATGGACTATGAATGGATTGAAGTATCACATCAGCTCATGTGGTACGTGTAATTGGGTATAAAATATCATCGATTGTAACTTTTAAAACTACAAATCCTGTTATCCCTTTCCTTCCTTCAAAGTTCATACTCATGAGATCCTATTCCTCCACAAGTTGTCTTAGCATAACTAACCAAAACACCTCGCACTAAATGTTATAGGTTGGAAAAAACGAACATAGAGGATGGTACACAGGGGGTTGATAAAGCATAGCATCTACATTGTCGTTGTGTCTCTTCATTTCCACATAAAGTCTCTCATTAACTTCGACAAGCCTTTGCGTTGTAAGCAATTTCTCTCTTTCAAATTCTGCAATTTCATCTTCTGGAAAATAAATGATTGTGTGCGGGAGATACGTTGGTGGTGGGCAAGACCAAGAAGGCGGTGGCCTCTGTAGATGCTCTGTGTGAGATTGTGGTATGCGAGATTCATAATGTGGTTCTGGTCGGGGGAATGGTGGCACTTTCTGTGGATGTCTTTGAGCAGATGTCGGTTCTGGTGGAGCTTGAACCGGAGCCCGAGGAACTTGAAATTGTGCAGGTGGAGGTGGAGGTGGAGGTGGAGGTGGAGGTGGACGTTGAGTTCGACTGTCAGGCCTATGAGAGGATTGTCTTGGTCGTGGTCGTTCTTGCCTCTCACCCCGATTTCCATCTATACTCGCAGCACGAGAACTTCCGGATGACCTGCCGGAGCTCGATTGACTACATTCCGATCTCGATTTGGCCTGGTATTTACGTGCGACTCGAGTTGCGTGATCGTCGCAGGGAGGCGCGGATGAAGATTGTTGGTTTTCCTTTCGTCTGTACGGAACTAGAGCGCTGCAGGATGCAGCTTCTTCAGGTGGCTCAAATAAATCTAAACGGTTATCGGGCTCTTGATATTTGATTGTAGATGCCGAATTTCTCGGTTGCTCAAATGGCACCAAAGCTTGTTGCTCATGTTCATCCGGAATTACAGCTTGACGCCGGGTGTTTTGATCAATCGGGTATTCAAAAGCGCCTGATAATCGTTTTAGACGCGCATAACTGGGAGCCACGGGTCCGCATTCGGACGCATGTACAGAGGCAGGAGCTTTAGAGCTGGAATGTGCTGCTCTGGGGGATCTATGCTGGCTACTCGAACCCTTATTGATGTTGGAAAATCCATTAAAAAGTCTCGTTAGTCGACTTGGCTTACTTGAAGCTACAGATCCACTGCTGGATTGTGCATACGTGCTTGTAGCGCCTGGTCTTCTTTTCCTATTATAGTCATCCACAAGTGTATTCGTAGTTCGCGTCTTCGGATCCTGAGGCGTAAGTTGTCTGCGTGAAGTTGTACTTTTAGAAAATCGGCGTGTGGACGATTTGGTACTCGGATTTGACACGCTTGAGGCCGCCGAGCTCTTAGAAGGTCGTCGTGTGGACGATTTGGATCTCATAGTTGACACGCTTGAAGCGGCTGATTGTATTGATCTTGGATAGTCTCCACCCTTAGGCCTGAAGGACTCTTCTACAGTAGACATGTTTCGCTTGAATGTTGGCTTGTTTTTGATGGAACTCTTGATGCAGGCGCTCAAAAGGAAAGGAAGAAGTAAAGCTGGAAAATAATGGGGAGTTGAACGTTTAAGTATCCAAATCAAGTGCACAATTTGGGAGCCTTGAGATTCATACACCAGTGAAATGAGTAATGATGAAATCTTCATTGAGTTATGATTCCGTTTAATAGAGTTGCATATGAAATGACTCGAGTTCACTCGATTAAAAGCTTCAAAGGATTCATATTGAAAGTTCACTTAAAAAAGCCTTAATTTTCTTCTTTTCAAACCAAAATATTATTATTTTAATACGACTAGAAAATCACAATTTGAAAAAATAAAACAAGCCGAACTATCTAATACATTTTACGCTGTTATATGGGGTTATTACCGTAGAAAGAATATAAAAGGGTCATGGATTCATGATTACTCAAGTTGACTATGAAATTCAATGGCTCATAAACTACATGGCTTTTGGCTACTTAGAGCTCGACTTCTTCCAATATCCATTTCACTTATCGAATCTCTGCATCAGAATTCAATCTTCGATCAGCAACATCAAAATTTGCACACAAAAAAACCAAGCCTTTTAAGATACATCCGGTGATCAACTTCAAGTCCGGCATTCTTTTCACTACCAAGACAAGCAAAAAGTCGAAGAATGTCTCGTACATATGATCATGGAGATCCGTGTAGCCAAAGTCTCATCGTGGGAGAAGATCAGCCGCATCAAGGCTCAGGACCTGTCTACACCGATCCATATGGCCCTATTCCTGATGTTCAATCTCAATCTCGGTATGCTACGAGTGAAACTCGATACAACGCGCAATATGGCACCCAATCTACAGGTGCGCAGCAGGGATACGTAAAAGCCCCACCATATCGTGCTTTCCCAAGTTCTGGTTACAGGTATGCGAATTCTTCATCCTCTTCATCTCAACGCGCAATGCCAGCTCACCAATCTCAACCTGTTTATACTGGAAAACATGTCGAAACAGCTCCATATAAGAATTCTGGTGCGAAACATTCGCTTCCACTCCATCCTACGACGATTGATGCAAGACGCATTACACCTCCCTCCGCTGAGATGCTATCAAATTACTACTTCTTATCTTATTGTTCTCATGAAAGAGACGCGGTTTACAGTCTCAATGCGCATTTGAAGCCGAATCAAGATTATCCAAAAAACATTGTTTTTGCCAGAACAGACAGACCCAGTGTAGGTGCAAGCGCGAAGTACAATCAAGCGACTCATAGGCCTGCGGAATATTATGAGAGAAGAACAAGATAAAGAAGAGAGGTAGTAGTCAATAGGAAAAGTCGATTAATCAACAAGACATGTGGAATATGAGAGCTGCGGTATCATCAGAAAAGCAAATTCATGAAGCGAGTGATGGATGGCGAGTGGAGGATTTTTGATCGCAGGGATTAAGAGATATGGCAGGAATACGCTCACAAAGAAACCATACATAATACTTAGACTTAGAACTCAAAAATCGATGAGATTACAACTTTCCATCCTCAAGTACTCTTTCGAGTCAGGTTCTCAGTCATTTTCTCGAGTCATCTTTTGCAGATCTCACCGAATCATGCAATTTTGTTACCATGATTCTCAAATTTCGATCCATGGACTCATAGACTAAGTAGATACTAGCTACTTAAGAGTTCAGATTATCCAAAATTTCTGGTGCGCGTTTCTACACTCATTTAAACCTCACAAACTCAGCGGCTTTAAGTTTTTGATTTGAAACCGGACATTGTAGCATCACAGCCCAAACTACCTTCAAAAAAGAAATCAACGACTCAATCGAAAGATGTCTGGCGCTTGGAAGTTCACAGGAAATAATTATCAAAGCTGTCTTGAAGCGGAAAAGGGTCGAGAATCCGTAGCAATGGATCAGCCACCACAAGGTAGTTGGCGAGAAAGACAAGAGGATCCACCCAGTCCATTTCCAAGCGGCCGCGGGTACGAGAGCGATGCTGCATCTACTAGCTCGTATTATTCCACTGCCCGACTTGAGCAACGCACGCCTGCTCGACACCTACCTCCTGCTAAGCGTCGTGACCAGATTTTGTCTAGCAGCTCAAGGCCAAGAGCCAGACCTCAGCGAGATACAGCGCTTTCGTCTTCAAATCGTGTGCACAAACGTCCTATCCCCTGTAGTACACACACTCAAGTCAAACATCACGAGAATGCACCACCTCGATCTCCAGTCCTGTCATCCCAGTTATCCCCCCCTACAATTGTTGTGCGACCGGCAACTCCTACTCCAGATCTCAAAGAACTTCGTTCCGTTCCTACATTCCGTAGAAGTCAAAGTCACCCGGCTTCATCATCTTCACAGCATAGAAGTGTAAGATCATCTCTGTATGGTGTTCGCAAAAGTGCCCAGACGGCTACAAATAAGAGGTTCAATAGAAGGGATCCGTTCACCAGCGGTGAAAAGCCTGATAATAAAGATTTAGATCAGACAAGCTTATTGGAGACTCAGGGAGAAGAGATACGAGTATTGGAGATGGGTTTAGGTAGATTGAATATGTAATTCCGAAAGAAACTGCAAGGGAGAAGGCCGGAGGGTAACAGGGACAATTTGGATAGTAGGAAAGACAACAGCGAGGTTAGTGGAGTATAGAAATGAATCATGGGATCGAGATGTTATTAGCAGGTACCTAGGAGTGTAATGAAACAAGAAGCTAGACAGATGATGAATAATTGCTAGACTTAGAAATCAGAATCGATGATATTATCACTTTAATTTTTTTAGTCATTTCCTGAGTCATTTCCTGAATCATTTCCATTCATGTATATCAATTTTTGATATCGAGAACTCGTACACTGCATAAGTTTTGTCCATTTAACGGTTCCTTGTCTCCTGATTTTCTGGGTTGCTTTCCCTCTTTTTATCAACAACAATAAGACTGCATCAACATCCAACCTTAGATTTAAGAATCAACACTTGGAAACAACTTTCCCAACAGTTTGAGTGGAGAACAAGACAAACCAGCACTAAAAAATACCAATAAAAAATTGGAGGATGTCTAACGTCGTACAAAGATATCAAACACAGGCCGAATTCCAGCCTCGTCGTGATGATAACTTTGAGGTAGAAGATATCACGGAAACAGAGGATAATTGTCATCCAGTTCAATGGAACGATGGACAATACACAAGTCAGCGACCTGTTTCTACCGTTCCAAATTCTGGCACTAGGCTTCGTCCCTCAAGTAGCGAGTCAGATACTCAATTTCGAGAAAGAAGTGACTATGGATCAGTTCCAGCATACACTTCTGGACGTGCCGAGCGTAGTTTTCCCCGTTATACGTCTAATCAACCACGGTATGGAAGACAACCGAACTCTGTACACATCAGGCAGCCAGGAGAACGGTCATTTCTACCCACGGCTTATGCTGCACAACATCAGTATCGAACACTCTCTCCATCACCGCCTCCACTGCCTCCAGCACGTATAAGAATCAGCCGTCAAAGGTCTCCCCCTTTGCCTCCTTACTCAGTCTTCCGGAACCAGAGTACTTCTACACCGGCCGCCAGATTTCAAACGGATCCCGGCTTACCATCTATGCGCCACAGAAATGCTTATACGAGTACTGCGAGACCAGATCAGTATACTGGTGCTCGGGGAGCTCAAGTAACTGAGTTTAGAACAGCTGAAGGAAATGATGCGTACAGAAGGTTCTTGAGGAGCGAAGCGGGAATGATATAAAGAAGAATTTGAATGCAAGATTGGGAAAGGTTAAACATATCAGACAGCACGCTGACAATAGTTGCATCAGAAAGTGAAATAGGAAGCCAAAGTGATGTAAAACGGGGGAATTTTTTTCATTTGATAGGAGGGCATGATAGAGAATGTGGGTTTAAGAATGCCGAATCGTTGGATATAAAGGAGTGTTGAAAACTCTTGAGGACTATGAATCAAAAGCGTTGATGTCACAAACTTGTGTATATGGCTGTGCAACAAAAAACCCAAATTGAGATTTCAGTCATATTGCAATTACTGGGATCGAACATCCGATGTTTCAAAGGATCCTTTAAATGCTGCTATCTTGCTATTAAAGTCACTGATGGCGCTTCCCTCCATCACCCTCGAATTTCTTCAGGACTAACACTTTTGACCATCAATATAAAATTCTATATCTAACCCAATTTCTCCACCAAAAACTCGAGGCGCAAAATCTAGGCAATGGAAAGACGAAAAAGGAGACAGAGCAATGTAAGGGCAAGAAATGAAAACAAGGAGCCGACGAGGAAGAAGTGGTAAAAGTAGAAGAAATGGATGTGTGAAAAAGGTACGAGATGATGTGACGAAATCAAGAGATCAGTCAAAGAGATTCGAGTCATTAATATTACGCATTTGCGCTTGTTGCTAAACTGAAGTATGTATGACTTCATCAGTTTCGATTATTCATATTTGGAATATACACACTTTGTGGAGTCATAGATCCTTAGCTTTTGTTCATTTAAGCGTTCGGCATCCCTCCAGATGTTGTTGATTTCTGCTTCTTTTCATTAACAACAACCATCCAATCAAGACTTCTCATCAACACCCAGAGTCCAAATCAATACCATACCAATACAATGACGCGTAATCCAGATGGACAGAGAAATCCAAATAGAACTCCTCGAGGACCCAAAGGGCAGAGAACCATCGTGCAGATTGGCGATTGCTTTGAGGATTATTCGTCTCCTGACGGCCCATCTAGCACGCCATTTCATGGAGTAAATGATCGTCACCCAGCCCGAGCGACATTCGCTGATCGAGGTTCAGATACCACATCTCAATCTATGTCCGTCGAGTCCGAGATTCAAATCAGCGAAGAAGAAGATCAATACACAGATCAGGAATCCACTGACAGTGATACGTGGTCTACGGAAACATTGCATTCGGATGAGGAGCCTGCACCCAAGAATCAACACGAGGGTCAATATCAATCTGGTTCACCACCGCCAACGCCACCACCTCCCTCTCTTGTGTGCCCAAACAATGCTTATCATCGTCATCATGAGCATCGTGAAACTCATCCTCAACGATACGATTCTGATTTGCTATCCCTCGGGCAGCCTGAGGAACAAGCTTTTCTATCTGTGGTGTATGAGGCACCAAGTTCTCATCTGATTCCTCGCATTCCAGAACGCTTTGCATGCCGACCCCCTCCCTGTTTTTTGTCGTGTTACGATTTCTATGATTATGATTCAAATTGGGACGAGATTTTGTGTCTCAAGGGGGATTCTGAAGAGTTAGATTATCCATGGGCCATAATTTGTCCTCCGGAACGACCCATAGAAGACTGTGATGACAAGTTGGATAGGCGAAGGTCACTAGCCATCTTTCGGACCAGGACAAGATCGTTGGATCGCTACATGAGAATGGAAAATGCGAAATAAAATGCAATTAAGGGGTTTCAGCATGTAATGAAGAACGACAAGTACTGCGTTGAAGAATGAATGATGGAAATGAGAAGTGGCAGTTGGTCTTAAGTAACAAATCGATGACATTACAACTACACAATATTTTCCCTCATCCTTGAGCTTTTGAAATCCATTTTTTGTTCTCTTGATTTGTGAAATATGCATTCAATAAATTCGAGAGCCATGAGATGATTTCCAGGAAGCTATTTTTTATTATATAATGGCTTTGCAATTATTAACACCACTATTCTATAAATTTCAAAGACTTGCAAGCCCATGAGTGGGTGCATGGATTGACGGGACACTTCCCAACTTTCCAAAAATTTAATAAATTCATTCTTCAATTATTTGATATCAAAACTCATGTTTCGATTATTTCGTATCCAATGAATCATTGTAGTAACTTCCAACAAATCTGATTCGACGGGTCGAGAGATATTCGAAAGTCCATTTTTGTAGTTGTATGATCATAGATACAATTTTGTAACATCAACGCTTTTGATTCATAGGGTTAAAGAACAATCACTGCGCCTTGATTTCCACCGGTTCAATATCTCCAGCCTCGTGTTATTCGCCACGTTTTCACATCAAATATTATATCCGCCTCTCTATTGTTCTCTTCAATACATATCTCTCTTTCCTCCTACATCATTTTGTTTCTCCATTCACCTTTCCCAAATGTCTCTTGCACGCGTATTCCTTGGCGTTGTATCGTATGTCAAGCTCACTCTTGAAAAGTCATCCGTTCCAATTCCAATGCTGGCTATCTGGCCTGTACTTCTCAAGTGCATTTCATAAGCATCATTTGCCTCAGCTGTTCTAAATCTAACTCTCTGGGTTCCTTGGGCTATGGTTCCTTGGACAGATCTTTCGCTAGTAAGGTAGGCACCTCTGTGATGGTTTTGTTGAGGGAATGACGAAGATTCCTGCACCGTGTGATTCAAAGTGGGGATAGCATAATTGTTTTGGTGTGAAACGACTCTAGCAGAGGCTTGTTGAGGTCTAGTGACTCGAAAAGTAGTTACATGAGAAACGGGAGCTATTTGTGGAATGGAGTGTGAGGTATAGCTGCCGTGAGTACCAGATGAATATGGGTGTGGTAGATTTGACTGAGACGCGGCTTCGGAGTATGCACCGCGGGACGAATTACCACCGATGGGTAGTTGTTGAGGCAAGAGTGGATGCTGATTATCTCCTCGAGGCGTGACTCTAGAACGTGAACCGCTGGAGTTCTTAGGTTGAGGTGGATGCACATTCCGTGAGCTTTTTTGATGTTTATCCGACCCAGCCCGATATCTCGAAGTAGATTCGGTGTGTAGAGCTTGAGATGTTTTGCCAAATCTTGCATCAACAGACTCTTCTCTTCGATCTGCGTATCTGTCGTCTTCTCCTCGCACTGTAGACCAACCATCATCACTCTTGATGTTGTCCAGCCACCTTTCAACTGTATTGTTGTCAGGCATTTTGTGCTCGTTTCAATACTGTTTGGATGTTAGTTTGAAATGTGCTTTATGTAGAAAGTCGATTTGATAAAGTTGTCAGGTTGTATCAAACGGGATGTGTTGTTGAAATCAAACTCAATATTGATGAAGTTCTGAAACTATGCCAGGTGAAGTTGAAAGGAATATGAAAGAATGAATTAAGAAAGAGAGAAGCGGTCTCCTAAGTAAACGAAATTTGATACTTGATGACTCTCCGAAATGCATAATTCATGAGATGATGACGGGACTGAAAGATTGTGAAGTCATAATATTATCGATTCTTGTTTTTAAAGTAAGCAATTATTCATTATTCCCTTATTCTATTATTGTATTATATTATTCAATACTTATTAATCATATCCCGACTCTATCATTTATTTCTATTCCCTATTAAATCCATTATTTTATTTCCTACTATCAAGTTCTTTCTATTCCCCTACTATCTTCCTTCTTATAATTCTCTAGGATTACAGGTTCAATCCGCTTAATCTGATCTCCAATCCTTTCATGAAACTTATCTGGCTTGATTCATTATTCTGGACTTTTCATGTGTGGTAAACTGATCACCTCTTTCGAGTTTCTTGTTTACAGCTTTCTGAACACCTTCGAAAACAATATATGGAATTGATTTCATAATTTTATATTATAAAAATAATAAACCTTGTATTCTATAATATATTAAAAAGGAATAAGATTCTTTGACAATTGAAATAAAGGTAATCGATTATAAAAATTATAAAAAACAATAATTAAAATATTAAAATTGAAAATCGAGGTAATATATTTTCATAATATTTGATTTTAGAATATATATTATAAGAATTATAATATTTATATATATATAATTTGAAAACAAAAATGCTTCATCTTATTAAGATTTAGATCTTGGTTTTAAACTGCTAGATAAAACCTGGTTATAATGCTTAAAAGGAGGTAGATGTTGGCCAATATTCATAACCCGACATCCTTTTCTCTTATCTGTCACTCGCTTCATGATTTGCTCTCCCAATAACGCCATAGCTCTAACATTCTATGCATCTTCCTGATTAATCAACTTCTCCTATCGATTTCTATTTATCCCTTTCTCTTATCATTCAACCATCTTCTTCCGCATGGCTATATATTGCTTGATTACACCTCGCGCTTGCACTCGCACTGAAACGATTGTATCGCATCAGAATTCATATATCGAGTTGTTCCCACATTTTTTTCAGTGTATATAGATCGAGGAGGGTACGCTGGTGTTGTATCTCGGGATAATGAGGATGAGAAACTCGCTTAGCCATACCCATAATCTTGGTAAGGATGATGTGGTGGAGCTTTTCCGTATTTCTGAGCCTCGATACGGCTGCTCCCCTTCCCCGATGGGACTTTGGCCACGTGAATTCCATAATCGTATGTACCAGATATTCTTCGACTTGCTCGTCTTGGTAGTGAAAGGAATACCGGGCTTGAGCTTGATAACTTGACATATTAAGCAGCGCATCCTTCATGTGAAATTCGAAGTTGTCGATCGAATATCTAATGTTGATATGTAGATGTGAGAAAAAAAAACTAGAGATTGAAGGAAGCCGCACATTAAGTACCTCGGTAGACAAATATGGACTTAATCGCCCTTTTCCCATTCCTCCTTCTCAGGCTTCTTGGGGGTTTCTGGTGTTTTTGGAGGTTCCCAGTTTCTCCAGACCGAAGTTTTGTGCACTGGTCTTAATAAATCGCACGAAGAAAACAAAATCGGGAAGAAAAAAGAACAAATGCTTGCTGCGAGCACAGGTTTTCTTTCCAGGTTCCACCCAGCATTTATAATACTAAATATAGTATTGAATAAACAACCTCCATTAAGGTACATTGATACTATAAAGTACGCTCGTGAAGATGATTGGTCGGCCTGTTGAGAAATTTACAATATCCAGAACCAAGTTTGAAAAAACAAACCACCAACAAGCAATATCAAATCGACACTGATTGTGCCATTCACCACTATCATGGCACTATTGTGGGATATTCAATAAACAATACGATGTTGAAATATGGTCACAGTGGGAAATGTATTAGTTGAATTATGAGTACAGTAAAACCTCTCTATAAGGATACCGGTTTTTGTAGTCTTTTTTAAGGATATATAGTACTAGGGCACAGATAGTTGTCGGATGCTAAAATCACACCAAAAATAATCATTTTGTTCTATTTATATAATTCAAAAAGAAATATTTAAAACTATTAAAATTAATTAAAATTAATTAAAATTAATTAAAATTTGGAATATGTTTTTATTATATAATAAAAACTTAGAATTATTAATTTTTATAATTCTAAAATCTTAGAATATTATTATTTATAAGATTGAAATTGAATTCAAAAAAAAGTTCTTAATTTTCGCTTATTTTACTAGTAAATTTCAATACCTTTAATTTATATCAACTTTCTATATAGATTTTATAATCAAAAAAAATCCTAAAAATAAATCATATTTTTATTATTAAATTTTAATTGAAAATGAATAGAAAAATATAAAATATAATTAATTAAATCTATATTATCATTAACAAATATATAAATAATCTATATGAATTTTGGTGTGATTTTAGCATCCGACAACTATCTGTGCCCGGTTACTGTATAGAGTTATTCTTGTATAGAGGTATCCGATAATCCCGATCTGGTAGTAATTGACTTCCGATTAGTCCCGATTGGGTTATATTCCGTGATAATTCCGTAACAATTTCGGAATTTTTTTTATTTCTATAATATATAATTAAATTCTTTATATAATATTATATTATAGCTCAAATCCTAATAATTTTATTAATTCAATAAGAATATATATAATCCCGAAACCAAAATTTGATTAAATTCTCTATATAATATTATATTATAGCTCAAATCCTGATGATTTTATTAGTCCAATAAGGATATACGTGATTCTGGGACCGAAAAATATAAGGATATCCTTATTAAAAGGGTTTTAAGGATATAGGCCTTTTTTAGCCCTAAAAATTTTTGGGACCAAAAAAAATTAAGGATAATAGAGGTTATCCTTATAGGGGGGATCCTTATAGAGAGGTTTTACTGTATAGTTCATCGTGTTGTTGTTAGACTTAAGAGAGCTAGAATATGGCTGTGCCTTTCGTGAGAGGTGACTACCTTACGAATTGACGCTAGTACTAATTAGGCCATCGCTTCCTCACCACAGAGACTGACTACTTTCAACATACAATATTACAAAATAGAAATATAGTAATACCTAAATTTAAAATACCAAGAAAGTCCCGTTTCTTCTGATTTGAAAGAATTATAGGAGTAAAGATAATGGTTGCGAAAGCCATCAGAAATTTGGTCATGTGTTGTTGAATTGATGCTATTTTGGTTTTGGTGGCGGTGATGGTAATAGTACTGCTGCTGCTGATTATGATAGTACTGATGCTGGTGGTTTCAGCCATTCTAATCATTCTAATCATTCTCTAGTGAGATCGAAGTAGTACCATTTAATAATAGTCTCATTTCCTCATTCTTTATTGCTCCTTCTATAACGTTACTCTGAAATGCATACTCAATCAATATGTGTAATTATGAATCCATGAACCTTCTACATCCATATTTAGTAGGAGTATTTGTGTTGTAAGATCATCGAGAGAGCGACCATTTGCTCCAATAACCTTCCGAGTATCACCCAAAAGATGGTATAAAGACTCCAGTATATGTAACATCATCAATGTAAAATTTCTACGTCTAAATATTGTTCACAGCTGCTCCGTAAGTGCAGTCAAGCTACTACCACACCAATTACACAGAGGTTCAATAACCCCAGCGCAGTCTTTCTTTCCGCTGTCTCTCTTCAAGGTCCACTTGTCTCTTTACCTCTGCATCAACAATTCCCGCCCTTTTTACACGTAACCGATTTCTTTCATTTGGACTTAAGTGTTTCTCTTTCCTCCTCTCTGCGTGACTTATAGTCGATTCCAAATACTCACGGGTTTCATTTTTGTGCCTATTCGCTATCCCTTTTTCGCGTTCACGCATATACGGGTGTCTAACTCCAACGCCCGTGATTATACCCTTTCTCGCTTCGACTTTTCCTCTTCTCTCTTTACCTCCACCTCACTGTGTTCCTGGGTAGGAGCTCTTTCTCCTCCTTGAACCTGGGTTCTCGAGTCTGCCTTTGGCTGGTTTGTTTTGGAAGACATCTTTGAGCTGAAGCTGGATAGTAGAGCTCTTTATCTGAAGTGTATCAGAGGGCGGCTGGAACGATGGTATTCTTTGCTTGACGTCGGCTTGAATGTTGACTTTCGGGCTGTTTTGATAGTGATCCGACATTGGTTCTAGTTCTGATGCGATGCTGGGGTGGATATTGTGATTTGGGTTTAAGGTAGATGTGTTGAAGTCTTTTGAGTGTTGGTTCGATATTAGTTCTAGTTTGATGTTGATATCAATCTGAATGTTTATTGAGAGGGTTGATATTGATGTCAAGGATAAAGAGAAGTAAAATCAGCGGTACGAACAAGCAGGAACTCAACCCCGTAGTAAACGAATGTTGAGAGATTCATGAGTCCTCGCTACTCATCTTCTTCTGATATGAATAATCACAGATTTATGATTCTTGAAAAATAATTCAGTATACAAAGTCATAAAATCAAGTCACTGGTTCAATCAACATCTATGAATCAACCTCACAATTTTCTGAACAACACCCAGAATATGACTTGAGGTCTGGAAGTTGTGTAATATCATCGACTTATAGTTTCCAGGTCTAGCTACCTTCCATTATCCTTCACACATACACATTATGCCATGCGATCCTCGATGTAATGACTCTGATTATTCCTCATCTCCGACTGAAATTTCCTCTCTGCCTTAGCCTTCCTTTCCATTTGATCACTCCTCTTATCAGCATATGCTTTTACGCGTGGATGTTCCTTAAGCCGCGAGCCAGACCAGCCATCTATTTTATGTTGTCTGTTTGCGTGCTTTCTGGCATCAGTGTGAGGTTCCAATCCGTTATCCGTTGACCGGCTTGAGACCGAGCTGCCAGATCTTCCACTTGAGTTTGAGCCATAAGAAATTTGGCTTAAGACCGAGCTGCCAGATGTGCGGCTTGAGTTTGAGCTCACTGACGAACTGCTCGAGCCCGAGTTGGAAAATACTCGACTTGGATTTGTGCTCACTGACGAATGACTTGAACCTGATCTAGAAGAAGCTCGGCATGAGTCAACTCTGAAGAACATTTGAGCCGAGCCGGAACTTGAACCCGAGTAAGACGACATTTTTTCCGATTCGGTAGATTCGACAATACTCTAAACTTTACTTAGTTCCAGCTTGTATATCGAGTTTGATATTGCAAATTATTTGATTTCGCTGTCGATTTTGAGACGCAGTCGATGCGACCCTGGTATCGATATGCTTACACGAAATAGTATTAACGATATTGGAGATTGGGAATTGTGATATTGAGGAAAGATCTTGATGAAACTTTGTATTCTTGACGTGGATAAAGAGAAGTGGAATTAGATTAGGAGCATGGATAAAAGGAGAGGAAACCCTCAAGTGGGCAAAAAATGCATGCGCAATGAGTCTCAGACATATGAATATCGGTAACAATATGATCAGGTCAATCTTGGTTCGATTCATAGTGGTAAGTATGAATGAGTCCATTTATACGTTATTTCACTCTCCTATCCAATGGCAACCTGCAAATCAACAGAACTTCTATATATCCAATTTGGATAACCCCTAACCCATTTTGAAACCCCAAAACTATAATCCCTAAGCTTCACTTTTTTTTCCAAACATGGGTAACCTCAACTCGATTCGACTGCAGGGAAGCCGATTCATTTTCATTTATTCGCCTAGTCATTCGGGCATACACACAACCACTGGCTAAAATTTCACATCCACTCATATAAACCACCATCTTATGTGGTAGAATGGGAAAAGTATGATAAAGCCACAAAAACCAAATGAAAAGATAAACAGTGAGTGAACGTTTCCAGATAAAAATTAACGTCATCCATCAACTATAGCCCCTCAAGATCGCAAAGAAGACCACAGTATTTACACCTCAAACACCGCCATAGAGATACCCCGAACTACCAGACCCCATACCCCGATCCCTCGCTTCCAATTTCTCCTCCTCGCTTTCAAAGACTCAGTTGTTTCCCCCTCAATATATGATGGCTTTTCCATAAATCCTCTCTATCCCATACCCAGCATGACATAGCCTAATCTCACCGACCCCATCCGATCTAACCAACCGAAACACGAATATTCCATACCCCTTCCTACTCAGCTACTAAGCATCAAGATTTCCACTAGGAACACCGATACAAACACTTGCCGTTCTATCCTCCAGGAACTCCACACTCCCACTTCCACCCCTCTGCCCTGTAGGAATACTCGGAACATTTTATCTTCTCGTGTCCTCATTCCCCGTTCTATCTCTTCGCTCTTACTCCCCATCTCTCCGTAGATCCCCACTGAAAGATATCCAAACTCGAAGACATAACAAATTATATGTGTTATAACAATTCCATGCATAATCTCCACTGATCACATCATACACATCACAATTTGGAGCCGCAGCGGAACCCACTATTTTCTCTCGTCTTTTGTTTTCCTTTCTTTACTCTTCACTCCACTTAGATTTTCTTTCGGTATAAATACACACTGCCAACACTCCACGATACATCTATCGGGTAGGTACCCAGACCGACCATCCATTCTAAAGTTGATTTGCATCCAGCTGTGTTCTTCAACCCCACCCCCCTTCATTTTAAGCCCCATCCACCCTCCCACTTAGCATATCCATCCATCGCTAGATGAACGCCGGCCAAAATTCATCCACAAACATCCCAATCAACATCATCGATGGTGTCTCCCGTGTTCGATGACTGTTCCCAAAGAATTCCATCAAAAACTTCCATGCACACACACATATCATGTTCCATCAAAAAACGAAGAGATCTAAAAGCAAGAAAGTAAAAAGAAAAAAGGTGTTCTATGTACAGATCGACCGACGGTACTGATCCATTCGCTACTCGCAAACATTGGCGTTAAGCTTGACATGATAGGTTTAGACATCATATAAAGCTCAACTTGTGTAAATCGTATTCGATCGCTTTTACAAGCACAGAATCTAATCATGTGATTGCAGTTTGACTTCCGGCTAAGATGCCTTCGCGTGGTATAGCATTGCCGCAGTCGAATTTCGCTCATCAAGGGGAATGTTGAACCAAGGTATTTAAAGTTCAGCATCGTTTTGCCTAATGAAATAAGCCCTGGTGTTTTTGTTAGTTTTAATTCCAGATTCCAAATTCAAAATCATAGGGATACTCACTTGCAAGCCTCATATGCGGACCAACAAATAGCGGTACTAGGCATAGTGGTAACCACTCTTGGTTTAACGCCCTTGAAGAAACCACCGAATCCTGCTCTTCTATGAATAACCCGGCATCCTTCAACAAAACCACTGACATTTCTCAATTCCGCATCAGTCGCTGTTCCTCTGGTTTGTAATAAAGTCTTAACCACATCCATAGGCGTTGTGAGAGCAGCCGCAAAACCTCCTGCAACCGCACCCGCTGAACAATGGGTCCATGGATCGTATTTTTTAGTAGGGTTCATGAAAGTCGACATCGATTCGTATGCGAGGAATTGGAGAGCAGTGAAAGGAACGGTCATGGATAGGGTGGTAGGATAAGAAACGTAGAATGCGCTAAGACCTTCACTTCGATAAACGTATTTAGCACAATCCGTCATTGATTTGTACATAACTTTCGAGTTGTGCATTTGCATGCGCTGTTTGATAACTGTAGAATGTCAGCAAAAGGATAGAGAATGATGTAAAATGCGTATCGTACCATCGAAAGGATTCATGAGGGCATCACTTGCAATGGTTGCGCAAGCCCCACTAGTAGCTATCCAGTATTAGTAAACGTTAAAAAAAAATTGTACTTTTGTAAAAACCAACCAGCAGCGAGAGGATGGTGAACACCAGCTTGGTTTCCTCCCATGACATGCTTCACAGCTTCATAAGTAGCAAAATAAACAGCGTGTGCAGGTCCTAAATCGCTATCAGTTTTCTTCCGTGCTTATTCGATTCAAGCCAAACTGACCAGCTCCCACAATCACACTTGACATGCCCCTCCATAGACTGAAAAGTCCCTCTCCGGTAGCTATCCGATATCCTCCTTGTATGACACCGTTGTAGACTGCGGATGGGGTAGGGTTGAGAATTTGCATTCGGGTCTGCTTGATATCAATATCGAGTTTGAACTTCATCTGAGGGGCAATTCATATGTACCTTGATTGCATCGATCGGGTACATAACAGTATGTTCCTAGAGGTCCATCAGTATCGAATGCAAGAGATCCCATAGATTAGAAGAGCGTACCGCGATTCCGGCAAAGGCGCCCGCAGCCATATTCTGGATTAACGAAAAGTTTGGTGGGAGAGATTCATATCTAGCCAACAAGGTATTAGTGATTTGCGCCTGCAACCCGGTGGGTGAAACCAAGAATCCAATTGCCCTCATCATCATCACAAGCACATACTCATCATATTCCTCCAAAGGTTCTCCGCCTGGCTTAGCCATTTGGGCTAACACCGCAGATCCTCCTCCAACTTGAGCTGATTGAAGAGCCAGGTTGTCGACTTCCGTAGAATCAACAGTGATGTCGCAGGTCGATAAAGATGCACAGTATGGAAATCGCACCGCTTCTAATCTAATAGAAGTTTTTTCTGCGATCAAGTGGTGGGTTGTGGTTGAAGGGGGGGGGAAAGGAAGAAGGGTGGCGGGTTGATTGGTAGGTAGATATCGATTTTTAGTTGAAAGCAAAATAAAAAAGTGGTGATGCTGCTGTGTTTTTGTTTCCCCCAAGGATCCGAGATACGAATTGAACAGGGGTTTCTTTGAAATAAAATCGGGACCGAGATACCTATAGCTTTGTAGAAAGTTGAGACTGCTTGATAGATAGATTGATTGATTGCTTGCTTTAAAAGAATCAAAAGACTGTACAGAGCAATTGAAATCGGAAAAGAGTAACTCTCAAAGGAACTCTGTTGGAATAGGTTGGATCTTTTGAAGCAAACAGCAAAGAAGGTTATCGTCTACCACGAAAAAATCAGATAGAAATGTTTGCACCATGAATTAAGAAAACTCTCGGTCAGTACTGTACTTGGTCGAATGGGAGAAAGTCTTTCATTCAGATTACATATCGAAATCCTCAATATATATTTGAATATTACGTATCGCCATCGAAAAGTCCAATTCTTTGTTGTATCCTGCCTCCGCTTTCGCAGTCTTACCACAGCCTTTGATCGGAACTCTCTGCTTATTCATTGTCTTGCCCACTGTTGGCTGAAAGCTTCTTGAACAGTTCCACGGAGTTACCACTTTATCTGACATGAAAGATGACCCGGGGTTGAAGAGAGAAAAAATAGTATTCGGGTCTTGCGGCTATGCAGATATTCTAGGATTCTAGGATTCCAGCTATCGGGCGGATCCTTCTGTCTCTTTTCTAGAACGGACCTACGGTAATCATCTAGATAGCGTAGACCATCTAGACAATCATCTAGACGGTCATCTCATCTAATCTAATCATGAAGCGATCCGGCTATTCGGTACATGGCTATTCGGTACATGGCTATCTACTACTCTATGACTCCTATTACATATGTATGTACAGGTTAGCAGTACAATTTACATTTATGAGATATTTCAATCACTCCCCACCATCTATCTGGTTAATCCTAGGGCATTTCCCCTTATCGTAGCTCGCGCATCTATCCAGTTCGCATCAAACAAGGTGTGGATGAAAGGAACCTTGGAACATACATTTACCGGCAGAAAGACAACGGTCAGAGGCTCAAGCGCGCAGCAAACCCAAGCACGATCCCTGAATACTACCCAGCCACGTGATATTATACTATCCATTTAGAAGATTCCGTGTTTCCGTGTTTGTTCGGCCCGAGAAATTGTGTTGTCCCTAATCTCAAGGTTGGAAGTTCTTTTCTTGTTCAATCCTGTGTAGGAACCTCTCAACACTGGATTGCATTGTACCAAGCATTGCGTCAAATGGATATGCCAGGCATATGGCAGCAATGCGAAACAATTCCTTCTAATTGTATGCAGCAAAGTTGTTTGCATATGCAATTGTCAAAAGCAGTGAAAGCCATGATCACATATTCATGAGTGAAAGGCATCAATTCAGCACAGAGGAAACCCATCCAGTCATTTTTCTGGTCATATTGCTAATACTCAACGTGCTCTCTACCTCTCCTCTACTCACGAGTTAACCATACCCACCGAATCTGAGATCGACACAGTGTCTAAATGTAGCATCTCTCGAGTTTGTAATTGTATATGAACACAGCTCTTTCAAATGTACACAGCAATTTGGATTTTATTTGTACGTCATTCTTCATCGAGTGGCAAAGCTAAGTATTCGTTGCGCCAACATGACTATCACAAAAACCAAATCTGTTACCTTCTAGCACGCTTCGTGCGGCGGATATTCATGGATATATAATAGGCATCTATCACTGTAATTTGTATGATAGAGCTTATTCCACCCGATCTGTTCCAAGCAAGACCAAAATCTCAGACACTCATCTTAATTGGTTTCCTCCCAAACGTCACACAAAACGGCTGCGTAGGTCTGGCGCCTCTGCAAACCTCCTCATACGCCATCGGAACATCCACACCCACGCTCTCCAGCTTTTCCATAACAAACCGACTCCCATTATTCGCCATCTCATGTACAACCGCAGAAGAACCATCCCCCATCATTTTGGTCTGCCATGGTTGTTCAAACGCGAAATCCTCCTTGATATCTTCTAGATCATATCGTGCAAATAATTTAGGGAGAGCTGGAATCCATCTATGAGTGTCAGAATTGAGGAATCTGAAGCTACAATGAGACAAGACAGATGCGACGATATAACTGTGATGCTTGATGTTTGCCTGCACATTAAGAACCTTGGCGATATGTGGTGCTTCTTCGCCATTTGGTCCCTCGGCGATACCCCGATTTGGATCAACTTCATCCCACTGAATATATCCTCCCGGACCTACAACGATTCTTCAGTCACTTTATCCTTCTCGCCCACAATGAAGGAACAGCGTACGCAATAATTTCAGTGCATGAGTAAGAACTGCGCTCGGGTCCCCATTCATTACAACACCAAGCCATAGACGTAAATGCACGATATCAAAACTCTCTAACAACTCTTCAGGAGGATCAACTTGAAGACTGTCCACAACTTCTAATCTCACGTTCGAGGGTAGGTAATTTGGATGTGGAAATTGAGCGGAGGAGATATCGAATCCGCATAGCTGGAGGGAGTCGCCGGGCCAGATCTAAAGGCCAGATTCTATGCGAGCGGTCTGATATTAGTCATTGAAATCCGAACAACCCATCAAACATAACACAATTCAGAGTTCGAAATGGCATACCCGGCACCAGTCCCCAAATCAGCAATCCGATATTTCGACCCAGGGGGCGGAGGAGGAATAGATGGATCCAAAAGATACCCGAGTCCATCTTTCCAGAGATAATGCTGCAGACTGAGCCTACTCATTGATCAGTAAAGATTCATGTCTCGCGGAATCGTACACACTGGATCGAAGCGTGCATGTCCCGAACCAATACAGATCCCGGCTCTTCCTCCATTTCTGCTGACAATTTAATAGACTTCTTTCCATGAGGTGTTTGTGTAGGTACGTAACGAATATAAGGAAGAGTATTCCGCACTTCTACATGTAAAACCCCAAAATGAAACTAGCTTTTCACTCGACCAAACTAGGTTACCTTTATAAATATTCAATTTCCGGCAAGAGCCACTTCCCATAGAATCACATTACATCCTAGAATAATGCCCAGAGATTCAAAGCTATCCACCCACCACGCCGGCTCAACCAATCACCAACAATTCATACACTTTTATTGAATCATTCAAATCCTATATCAAATCAGGAAAGATAGATAGATATATAGCCAAATGCACACATACAAAATTAATCCCGAAGTTTCCCCGCCCCAGAATCTATCCTATCCTATCTAATCTTATCACCCTCGGCAATCTCATCTCATCTCAAAAAAACATCCCTGACCAGCACACACCATCCCACCCCATCATCTCATCATCATCGTACGATATTTCCCAAAACCCTCTCACCACCTCACCTCGATCCCAATCCCTCATGCCATTTCTCATGCACCCACCGCATTTGGGAATCGCATTTTCCCATTTCCCATCCTGTACTCCCTGGTCTGGAAGAAGTCCATACCGCAACTACTAGGTACCTACCTGGTAGTCTACCTGGTAGTAGGTGGTTTTTTTTTCAAATTGTGGAGGCGACTTATATGTAACCTAACCTTATAATAAATACATTGTAGAAAGAAAATGAAAAAAAAAACTTGAATTTCTAACTTATTAAAGGCTGGCTGGTGTTATTGTCGTATTCGGATTGTTTGGGATAACCTGGAATTTTGTATTATCATTACCTATGATATGAGACCTATGTTGTACTATTCTGAATCAATTTTTCAACGACACTGACCTTGATACATGGTACTATCTTCACTTACCTATCATTCTAATCAACTTGACACTATTGTTTCCGACATTAAATGATGAATTATGGATATCAAAATTACTTCCTAGAGATATGCACACATCCCATGTGGCTCGCTTCAAATCCAGGGGCTTAGGCCCGGACCAATATCATCATCGTGCATATACATACTTCCCTATCGCCAAACACCTTGAACACCAGAAACTTCCTATATACTCGCTACCATATGCTAACACCTGGTCTACCGTTTGTTTGCGCCTTCTGAAATTGATACACCAGTCCCAAAACACCATCTCCCGCTGTCCCATCGCCATCTTCCTCATCATCCCTTCCCTCATTATCATCATTTGCGGGAGACACTTCCCAAGTTGATTCGCCCAGATTTGCGACTGTATCATCGACTGCATAAGATCTTCCAGGTTGAAGAACTGGCCGGCCAAGTTCATCTTCATCTTCCATCGTCTCTTCTCTTATATTATTCTCTCTACGCGCTGGGTATCTGGATCGAGAAGTCCGTCTTACGCTACGAGCATCGGCTTCAGACGCTGAAGGCTGGTGACGTGGATCCAAAAGAATAGAACCCATAGGAGATCCCATAGCAGTGGTATTGGATGGGAATCGAGTTGTTCGGGGTGCTCTATTCATCGGTCTCACTTCACTCTGTCCCATCCTTGAGCTCTGCATATCCGCACCCGATGGAGACATCAAACCTGGAAAGGCAGGAGGAGGGTGAAACTGTTGTCGCATACCAGGAGGATTATGCCCTGGTACGCCTGTCTTTGGATTGAGCATATAGTTGTCGAGAAAATTATAGTACGAGGCGGCCATTTTTCCGTGCTTGGTAGAATAATAATCTTCTCGCACGTCCGTCTTGACTACACCTCGCGATGGAGCACTACCCACTCCTTTCTTGAAGTCGAAAACAGCAAAAGAGCAAACGTATCCAACGCCATCGACATGAACCGTGAATTCTCTAAAGAAATCAATGATCTGTTCGGAGCACTTTGGCAAGCTGAACCATAACAGAAATGGGGTAATTATAATACTCAAGAACTCCTCAAGAAAAATTACAAACTTGAGCTGATAGAGAGTGGAGAACTCTTGCTTAACCTCGTCGCTGTGGAGTCGATCTTGCCAGTGACTTGGCATGTAATGAGTATATTCGATCACACTTCGGAGTGCGTACTCGGGATCAAATACCTCATTTTCTTTTGGTATCATACCATTTGTGATAGCCCAAATCGATCCAAACACTCCTATATAGAACAGAACCGGCCTCTCCGAGGTGATATCAAATCCGGCTAAGACCTCAGAGTCCCAAATTGTGGCAAGTATCAGAACGGACACAATGGCTCCGGCAACGAATGTTATAAATCTAGCCATATGAGCGGTTTTGATGTTTGGAAATTGATTAAGATAGCGCGACGCAAATGGATTGGACATATTCAACCGTCTATTGAATAGATGATGAAGTTCATTAAACTCCCTGAATTTCCACTCCGCCAAAGGCGTGTAACCACGCGCGCCGAGTGCTGCAGGGTTTTTATGATATTGCTAAAAGTCGAATTAGCAAAATGTCATTCGTCAAGGAATAGGATAGCCTTACATTGAAGTATTTGAAGAAATACACAATCAAAACATATATGAAGATGACAGGACCGCAGAAAATATTCATAAAACCGGCAAAGAGGAACCTATTTCGTAACCCATTGCTCAACTCTCGTCGATGAGAATCCTTCAGAATCAATTGCCTGACCTGGCCATAGTCATTGAAAACAAAATCTAATATGCACCACTCCAGGTTCCACTGTAAGGTTTTCGAGAATAACTGTCGACCTTGCAAAAAAGGAAGTGGTAAAGTCAGATTCAGAATTTCCTTGTTAACCAGGGCAATGAGGTAATTTTCTTTCCTCATTAAACGATTTGCTATATCATGAGCATCAAGTCGTTGTTTTGACTGAGTACCCATGACAAACTTCCGATTATTCGGCGAAATCCTTTCCACGGTCATAGGATTTGCGTCTCGAAGCGCCATTACCCTGCCTATAACATCTTGAAAAGACACGGTCTGCATATTACTATCTTGAATCTCAAGGAGATAAGTAAAGAAGTCCCGCATTCTCATAAGCCTCGGGAGATCCGTCAAGAGCTGATATATCTTATAGAGAACAAATAGACAAACTAGCCAAATTGCTACATTTGAAATTCCGGATATCTTCTTTGTGCATTGTGGAACCAACGCATGACTTAAGCTACGGGCATTGCCACGATAGATCTTCTTATAGTCGACACATTGCGTAAGGAAAGTCGTAAATATTGTTACAAAAATAAGGGTACTAACAAAAAATAAATCAGCCCGGTTTACTTCACTTCGAAAGGATGTACTCACAGGATATCGATGGCTTTGGCTAGAACTATACACCAAATACCAGCCCCTTCAAAATAATCGTATAAATCTCTGATGAAATTGTCCAGATTTGTCACATTAACCCATCGATACATAGCTTTATCTTTTGGGCTGCCTGACAAATAGACTCCTGTATTTCGAGGGATAGCTTGTGTTGTATGCGACACAGGAGTCGTCCTGGCTGCATCATCTTGGTGTAGTTTCTGCTGGTCCTGCATCATCTCCCAATGAGCTCTATCCCTCTCATCTTTTATCTGCTGTGCTGATGGTCTCGGTATTGCGTGTGCTTTCTTTGGAAGCGCAGGCTGCCTTGCTCGAATGGCTGGACCCTCCCGGTCAGGATGACGATTATCTCCCTCTATCAACAACGAAGCAGGCACATCATCGTCAGGATCTTCTGCAAGTAACCTAGGCGATTCTGCGAAATGATTTGCTCTTGCTTTACCTTTTCCTTTGCGGTCATATTCTGGCTTGTGTGTTGGCTGTTGTTGATCAGGTAGGTATTTTGTACTTTCTGTAACGGATTCACCGCCGATCACATCTGCCAGATTTCCCAACTCGTCATCATGAAATCTCAAGTTCTCTTCGTCGAGTGCCATTGCCGCTCGTTCCTCTACATCTATCTCCGATTCGGAAACCTCGTCGTGAGCACGTAATGAATCATATATCGATCTTGCTTGGGAATTCGAAGGCAGCAGCCGTGAAATAAGGTTGGAGGTCATCATCGTGAGCAGTATTCATCGAAGAGTATGTCTAGGATTGTGCTGCGAATTCAAATAGCCCTGTATGATATCTAGTCAAGATTGCAAGGTGCTATCGGTCTTGTAGATTTATGCTGAATCCGGCCAAGGGAATAAAACGACCTTGAGAGTGGTTGCGAGCTAGGTAGGGTATTAAATACGACACATTACTGGAAGAACCCAGCCATACGGTCGTCAGATCTTCAAGTCAGCTGAATAATGTCAACGGTTTCAAGTCGATGGTTGAAATATAGAGCACGAGATATTAGTAGGTAAATGATGAATGACGCCCTCTCTCAATGCGATACGGACAACTCGATTATCTGCCACTCTGACCGCTTTCTTATCAACCTTAAATGGTTTAGCTTTATTATAACCATGAGAGATTGTAGAACTGGTGTTCGACACAAACAAAACGGTGAATATTAATATAAATATAGTTTCAAGGTTGAAGGAACGGTGATTGAATTTGAATCTCGAAAATCATGACGGCTGATTACTTTACTCGAAAACAGTCATATTCGGGGTTTGGTGATGGAACTGATTCTCCTGGAACACCTTTAACATCAAGAACCAATCCATTGTCTTCAAAAGTCACGAGTGTCCTTTCAGCATCTTATGCCGATTCAGATATTAGAGATGCTCTGTCCTTGTTAGACAAACGAGGTATACAGAACACTGCCGAAACTAGACGGCAGTTGAGATTAGATGTTCAAAAGGAGGTCATTGAAAGTAATGGCGATATAATTCGTGAATTTGGTCATGTAGCTGAGGTATGAGGTATCTCCCCTCTATTGTTGAAAACTCCATCTCATCTCAAATTTTAGCAACTTAAACGCATTGGTCTTACCATTGCTACTCTCAATCAAGGGTGTGAGGAAATGAAACGACACATTTCAGCCGCTCATCAAGAAACAGCTCCCGTCATACAGGAAGCTTCCGAGCTCATGAAGCAGAAGGAACAAATGCAAGCAAAGCAAGAATTATTGAATGCTTTCAATGCACATTTTATTATGTCAGAAGATGATATTGCATTACTTACTTCAACGGCGGAGCCTGTAAATGATAAATTCTTCTCCATTCTGAACAGAACAAAGAAGATCCAAAATGATTGTGAGATTTTACTTGGAACAGAGAACCAACGGTTAGGATTGGAGATCATGGAACAAACTACAAAGAATCTCAATGGTGCTTTCCAGAAACTTTATCGATGGATTCAAAGAGAGTTTAAGACTCTCAATCTGGAGAATCCACAAATCAGTTCTTCGATTCGTCGCGCTCTTCGCGTAGTAGCAGAACGACCGTCATTATTTCAAAGTTGCCTCGACTTCTTTGCTGAAGCACGGGAAAATATACTTTCTGATGGATTTTATACTGCCTTGACTGGGACCACCGTTGGCGGCGAAGAAGACCCTTCAATAAAGCCAATCGAACTAGTGGCCCATGATCCGCTGCGTTACGTTGGTGATATGCTAGCTTGGACCCACTCGGCAACGGTAGGCGAACGAGAAGCACTTGAAGTTCTATTTATCTCAGATGGGGATGAGATTGCAAAAGGAATACAAGCTGGTTTAGATAGCGAGCCTTGGAACCGCATATCCGAAAATGAGAACGAGATTGGTCATTTTGATGGTCTAAAAGCTCTCAATGAATTAGTCGATCGGGATGTCACTGGTGTTGCACGAGTCCTTCGTCAAAGGATTGGACAGGTAATACAGAGTCACGAGGAGGTCATTATGGCATATAAGATAGCTAATTTGTTGAACTTCTACCGCGGGACATTCAAAAGATTATTGGGGGATGATTCCGTTCTCCTAGAATCTCTTGCAACACTCGAAGAATCTGCATTACGCCAATTCCGAGCTTTGATGCGCGATCATATTACCAGTCTACAATCCGAAATTCAAGTCGCTCCCCCTAACCTCAGTCCACCTGATTTCCTCCACGAAGGTCTAAAACAGCTGACTGCAATCATGAAAACATACGAAACATCTTTCACATCTCCCGAGACTCGAGATGCGGATTTCGAGCCTATTCTCGCAGAAGCTTTCGACCCCTTCATGCAAGGCGGCGAAACTATTGCAAAAGATCTCCCAGCTCCAAGGAGCACAATCTTCACAATCAATTGTCTCCTATCCGCCCGAGCAACTTTGGCTCCCTTCGACTTCACTATCTCCCGCGTTTCAGAAATCAAAGATACGATCGAAGAACACGCTGCCACTCTCATAGATCACCAATACACATTTTTCCTTGAAAAATCTGCTCTTCAGCCTCTCTTACAAGCCATATCTTCCACAACGGATATTCGAGACCACCCAGTATTTCAACCTGCATCTTTAATACAAGCCTCCCAAACTTTAGATGATTTCCTCCCTTCAGCATTGATGGATGCAATGGAAAATCTCAAGGATCTACAAAACAGTATCTTAGTGCGCCAGATTACCGAAGAGGCGGCTCAGAGATTCTGTGATGATTTCGAGAAGGTGGAAGAGCGTCTGATAAAGACCGATGAAGAACTGGAAGAGAGTTTGGATGAAGAAGATGGAGAAAGAGAACCTTTGAGAATGTTGTATCCGAGAACTGGAGGGGAAATCAGGGTTTTGTTGTCGTAAGGTTTGGTTCGGAGTTATTCATTAATTGGAGATTTCGTAGAAAATTAAACAGGCATTCATATTTCGCCCACTGTACAATTTGCTCTTGGATATCCTTCCCGTGCAACACCTTATGTTCCGGTTTATATGACATTCTAAGTGGAGTCATCACAGGCAAACATTCATCTGAACAGTGTAGAATTCTTTGCGCGTTTCTACTGATTTATGTTATGCTCCATTATTATTTTCCATTATTATCTTCCATTATTGTCTTCCATTATTGTCTTCCATTATTGTCTTCCATTATTATCTTCCATTATTATCTTCCATTATTATCTTCCATTATTATCTTCCATTATTGTCTTCCATTACATTTCTGTCCCATAAAAAGTAGCATTTATTCCTAGATAACCAAATCCCACGAAGCATAAGAAAAGTGGCGGCTTTTAGTTCAATCCCATCTATCTGACCGTGTGCATTAATCGTATAGATTCATCCCTCCGCGAATACGTTTATAGAAGCCGCACATTTAAAATTCTCTTGCACCATAACTCCTTTTTTGTTTCGTCCCTTCGCAAGATTCAAAAGATGACTTCGTTGCTTTCCTGTAGGAGGTAGAAAGTGGTGGTCGCGGGTAGTAATACGAGTGAAACCCCGAAGGAACTGCACAGTGGACGATTTAGCAAGCTGAGAACTGGCGTTGATCCAAAGTGTAATTCCATACAACAATAAAATATGAGACAATTAGAACCGAAGAACAATAATAGCGAGATTGTAAAGAAGATGTTTCGATTTGCTCTTGGTGCCCAAACGCTAGGGATACTGATATATCTCGGTTTCGACGTAAATGGCTCGTAGGATTTAGTTATACCGAGTAGCTTCATTGTCGAGATGAAAGGAATAAGTTGGAGGCTCTCATCGTTTTTGATAGAGAAAGACTATTGCAGTTTAACACTCTTTGATAGGCAACAGTATGCAGATTCACAATCATCACAGATTGCACGCCTTTTATAAGCGCTTAGTTCACTGGCGATTCTACGTTCCTCGCAAAATGTGTCCTCGCGAATCATCCTTTGTATAGGAGCAATAATGATTCGTCTTCTTTCTTCAGCCAGCGCAATAGAATCGCTATTGTCCCTTAATAACCCTTCAATCCACCATTCCAACTCCATACGCTTGCTCGCGGTGGCTGTTTCGTAATCAGTACTTCCGCAGTAGTAACGGACACATTCGGCGGTGGGGCCCAATATTCCTACATTCCATGAAGACCATACACCATGCTGAAAACCGAAGCGACAAAGCATAATTACGATGCAGATGAAATATAGAATATGGTAAATCTTTTCAAACGTCCAGTGCCCGAGGAAATGGTCCCAGCTTCTAATTTCAGGGTGGAAAACACGCACAATGAGGCCACATGTCACGAGCCACATTGAGCTCAAATAGATGTTGTCGCGAAGAGATGTTAAATTCGAAATTCCTTGTCGCGAACCAGATAGAATAAATGCGAAGCGTTCTCTTTGGAACTGAATTTCCCTCTTTCTTCGTTCCGCTGTCCAAGATTTTCTACGAAATCCGAAAGGAAAGTTTGGACTGTTACTCTCATTATAGGATTCGAGAAGCAGTCGAACCTGAGAAAGTTTTTCAGACGGAGAGAAGTCTTTGGATAAGATAGAATCGTGACAACTGATTACCCGCTTCCTATCATTTTCGCCACTGTAGCTACCGCCAATGGAAGAAAGGGTCCCGACGAGTAGCGCGACAAACATCCAGTACATATCCCATTCACTCACATAGAAACTGTGTCTCTGAAAGAACCAGCATGAGAATGTGGTAAGACAGAAAATGGGCAAGAATCGGTAGATGATGAATGCAAGAGCGTTTGGAACACGAGGAAATTTGTCCTCGGGTTCGATTGTAGGGAGCTTCATGTGTGCGATCGTGATGCGAACTCGACGAAAGAGCAGGGGGGGTTTTTTTTTTCAAGAATAAGAAAAGGTATGTCGTGGGCTTCCTCGGTGTGTGGGAGAGTTGTCCTTTATACTTGATCGCCAATTTACCCGAGGAGCTAGGTTTAGTGCCACGTCTAGTCTCCCCACAACCCTAATCGTGCTCCGATGGACCTCAGATAATTCACCCGCATTGTATCTATACCATTTCCTATATAAAGTCATGCTCCTCGTTTCTCCTTCTAGGTCCCTACTTTTTCTCTGGTTTGAATGTTCTGAGACCAAGTCTGATGCAGTTCTGCTGGACTGTGAATCAAATCTGAAAGTTTGGAATGTTTTCAGAGTTTCGGATTTTTCGAATGTCCAAATGGGATTCAGGACACTGAGCAGTTTCGATTTAAGAATAACACGAGATTCTTCCTCGACTTCCAGTCAAGACAGTGCACACACATATATGTTCCTTTCTCGCGATTCGACGATGATGGTGATGATGATTGCGAGACGATAATACGATATTCGATATATTGTAGTTGATTTTTTGGTTTGTTGGTTTGTTGGTTTGTTGAGTTTATTAGCTTCTTCGAGGTCGGTTTTGATTTTGATTTTTCCGTCCTCAAATACTGACGCCCAAGGCCACGCGAAGGCCAAACTCTTCTTGGGCTACTCGTGCCCGGTCGGTCCACCCCAGACACCCACAGCAGTTCGGAAGAAACCTTACTAATACTGTGGGACTGGTTAGAAACCTTCTAGGCGACGAGCGAATTAACAATATTTCGTCATCGTTGCAGTTATTTCCCCCTCCTCCCGCTCCTCCCCCCTCTCCTCCGCTCCACTCACTTCACCCTCTTTTCATCTTTCTTCTTATCTGTGGTCTTATACCAGCGCCTCCAAATCGAGGCGGAGGCAATATCCTTCCTCAATTCGTACAAGGAACAGCCGGTGGGAACCACCAACGAGAAAATGCTCGAGGAAAGAGCAAAATTTTTCCCAGTATCCCATCCACCCCAGCAAATACTCACGATGCTTTGGGCAAGCGCCGTGATATTCAAGCCTAATGATATGATGAAAGAGCAGCGAGTGAGGTCAGAGACCGGGTCTTCTTTTTTCTCCATAATCTCGCAGTACCAGAACGTTAATTGGGCCAAGCCCCCATGAAGCAGGAGAACCAAGTCTCCACTCAATGTGCCATTGCACAAAGCTGGCGCCCGAAACTCGACAAACAAAACAATATTAACAGTAAATAAAAATACAGCAATAATTAATTGAATAACGTAAAATCTTTCCCAATTATTACCAAAAAAAAGGGGAGGGAGAAGGAGGGCACACATAACGGCAATGGCTTCGACACCACGACGCGAGTTGGGCTCCATTTTGTTGTTGTTGCTGCTGTTGGTGGTGCTGGTGCTGGTGCTGGTGCTGGTGATTCTCGAGTGAAGTCGAAGCAGCATATTATCTAGCAACAGTCTGGTTTTTCTATCTTCATTGCTCCTCCTACATTCAGACACCTATACTCATTTGTGTGTAGCAACCATGATCATTGTTACTTCCCCTTTTGCATTGATGCTTAGCGAGAATCACTAGAATCCCCAAAACCACTAGAACCAGCATCAAGACGAACAACAGCCAGCAGTAGCAACAGCAATAATGCACATAGCTCTTGATGTCGCCATCGCTGTTCTCTTCGCCCTGGGCGTCACTTTTCTTATGGGTATTATTGTGAAGAGAAAGGAGTGGGATTGGTTGATTGCTGTGCAATTCAGCATAGCGGTTTGTCTGGTTGGACTGAATGTAGTCCTCTTTGTCCACCACTCGTCACCTACGGTGGACGTATTGGTGACCGGCGATTTGACATTCCTGGTCAATGGGACCTTTCTACAAGCGTTTTTTGGATTTCTGAATGTTGGAGTTTTAAGAGTGAAATTTGGTTCTATGGGATTCTTATGCTGGGATTGGTGAATGATATTTTGGCGATAGCCAGTACGAGATACGCCGTCAAAAAAAGTGGATGGACGAGTGGAAATACCTTCGCCTTTTCGCTGGGCTGTCTGAGTATTGGTTTGCCCATAATTTTACTATTGTATGATTTGTGCCGATCGGAGGTGTGGCCTCGCATCACGAGCCTTCGAATTCGGGGAGATAAGGGGAAGAAGCGTTCGAGAAAACCATCAACTGGATCACCTTGATTGACGAAGAGATGGGAAGGGGGTGGAGGGGATGAAAGTCTTTCAAAAAAACCAAGAAGCCTTATATATCAAAATCATTCCATCCCTTAAATTCATTCTATATATTCAAACTCTCTAATATATTAAGTTTAATTGATATATTTAAATCTTTAAAAACATTTGTAGTATTTTATATATTTATTATTTTTAATAAAATGTAATTATTACAAATTATATAATCTATTCAGAAAAACACCAACTTTATTATAAAAAAAGAAATCAATACTTATCTCTCTATTATAAAAAAAAACTTCAAATTATATCATATGTTTATATCATCTTTATTACAGGCATTAGTCGGTTTAGCGTCAAGCTAACCATTAAGCTAAGATAAAAAGCTTTCATAAATATATATATAGCTTTAGAAAAAGGTTTTCGAAAGATTAATAAAAAGTCTTATAATATACCTACATCTATATTGGCACTAATCGTCACCTTGCATATGATTCTTACAATCTTATATATTCAAATGCGCTTATATATTCGAACTATCTTATGTATTCAAAGTATTTCATAAATTCAAATGATTCTATTTGTTGAACTAGTTTCATACATTCAAATTCTCTAATATATTCAAATCATTTTATTCATTTATACTTTTCCAGATATTCAAATTATTTCATACATTCAAACTATCTAATATATTCAACTTATTTAATAAATTCTAACAAATTGATTTATTCAAACAATCTTATATTTTCAAATCATTTTATATATTCAAAAAATCCTATTTACTCAAATCATCTCACACATTTAAAATCTCTAAACATTCAAGCAATTTTAAATATTCAAATATTCTCATTCATTTAAACTCTTTTAAAAAAACTAAGAAGTCTTATATATCAAAATCATTCCTTCTCTTAAAATCATTCTATATATTCAAACTCCCTAATATACTAAATTCAGCTAATATATTAAGATTTTTAAAAACATTTATATCATTTTATATGTGAGGGCGCACGGACCCTCTATGCACGTGACCGGCTATACTAGCCATTTTAGCTAGTCTTTCCAAGTATAAGTTGGAAGCCTCGCTTTCAACTTCCTCTTAAATCTTTATCAATAATTAAATTATTAAAACAATTCCTTTTTAATTTATAATTTTTATAAAATTATTAATCCATCCTCGAATTAAATAGAAATTGTTTGTATATAGAGTATATATAAAATAGATTGGAATTGTTTCCAAAGAAAAATTATAATAATTTATAATACTATTTAAACAAATTCTAAACCATTTGTAGACTTTATATAACAAATAAAGGATTGAGAATTGAATAGATTAAACTGACAAAAATGATTACCAAAAATACAAGATTATAAGAATTAATAGAACCAAAAACACCATCTAATCTATTATTTTCCAAACAAAATAAAACTCCTTAATCAAAATAAACAATGATTGAAAAAGCGCATACGGAAGGAGCCATTAGACAAGGCAAACAACTAGAAGTAAAGGAAGACCAAAACACAGCAGATTCACAGGAATTGTTCATATCGAGCAACAACAAGAGCAGCCATCAAATAGAGACAATACTGAGGCAAAACCCAGGAACAATCTAGAATCACTTTGTAAAGTTGATAATAATCATATTTATAATATTATAAAAAACTAGAAAATAAATAATATTATATTAAAAAATCAGGGTATAATTATAAAAAACAACAATTTAAATTATTAATATTTGAATAACAAATTTAAATAATTTGTATTGAAATTTATAAAAAAATTAATTAAAAACGATATCAATTATTTCTATGATAAAATTAATAATTTATATTAATTGGTATAATAATGTAGTAATAATACAAAGCAAGATTTTCTATAACAAATCTTTTATTAATAAAATATTATATACAAATTTGATTCAAGATTAAATAAGCCAAAGAAAGTTAATAATAATATAAATATAATCTATAAACATTTGTAAACAGATTTATATATACAAAAGAAAAGAAAACTAACAAAACAAATAAAGAAAATCCCAAAAACTATAAGCTTTAAATTACATCATAAAGATTTATAACAAAAAGCCCCGATTTTTATTAAAATTTATTCAAGCAAAATAACTTTGTATATAAGTTTTATCAATAAATTATAGAAATTTATACAAAACAATCTAATAATTATAAATAATCTACTCATTTATAAAAACTATATATAAAAAGCATTAATAAATTATAATACAAAAAATATAAACTTTTATAAAGTAATCAATATAAAAACCATAATATAATTAGCCCAAAATCATTTATACAATTGATATCAATTACAGAATATAATATAATTAAACAAAAAAGTTATATATCACTTATTAGAAAAGAAGAAGGGTTTCGAATTAATCGAATTTTTTCAAATTTGTACTATAATATTCAATTTATTGTTATAAAATAATAAATATAATGCTAATATATTAATTATCCAATTAAAAAACCAAACCTTAAATAATATCAATAAAAATAGAAACTATCACCCAATAAAAAAAAAGCCCATCACCATCATCATCAAAAATCAATAATACAAAACCTAATATTGTTGTTTTTAATAAATATTAATTAAATCACTTAATATTATTATAATATTAAGGGAACTAGTTATAATAATAAAATTCTATTATTATAATAAAATAATAAAAATTCAATAAAATAAGAAAAATTTCTTATATTCTTTATTCTCTTTATATAAAAAAGAATATTATTATAAAAATAAAATAAATAATTCTTTATTAAAAAGGAAATCTTTTATTAATTCTTTATTCAAAATAATAATTCATTATTTTGAAAAATTTGAAATATGATATAGGAGCTAATCCGAATGTAGAATGACAGATGCAATTTTATATAATATTATTTTTCTTTTTTCTTTATTATAAAAATTAATTACAAATCAATAAAGAAAATTAATAAAATTGATTACAAAATCAGAAATTTCAAATACATTATGTATATATTATAAACTTGCGCTATCTATATATAGGGGGTAGAAAAAAGTATAAATAAATGACTTGGATCCCTATATTCAGATTTTTTTCTAATATTTACTTTTATATATATATATAAATATATAATATAATATAATACAATTCAATAATAAATTCTATCTATTCTATTAGTCTAAGCTTCCAATATAGTATTATTTTAATACTATTCCCAATTCGACTTAGCTTATCCCACGCTAAGCGAGTGACCAACGACAAATATCAAACAAACTCTAAACAACGATTAAAGAAAATCTAAATAATATATAGAATCCTTTTCTAATCAATTAACAAATTTCTTTTATTTTATTTACAACCGAATCTCGATCTTTACTAAATAATTATCAATATAATAATATCGATAACAACAAATTTACAATTATTATAAACAATAAAAACAATTTGAAATATAAAGTATTATAATTATAATAACAATTTGGAATATAAAGTAATACAATTATAAAAACAATTTGAAATCTGATTAATAAAATTTTTCGCAATCCTTTTTCTTTTTTTTAATATTAGTTTTCTATTACTAATAAAATAATCAAAAGTTTATTCACAAAACAAAAGTAATTATAAAAACACACAAATCCTTTATATATATAATCAACTATACTAACCATTTTAATTAGTCTTTCCAAATATAAATTAAAAGCCTCGCTTCCAACTTCCTCTTAAATCTTTATTAATAACTAAACCATTAAAACAACTCCTTTTTAGTTCACAGTCCTCATATTATATACTTATTATTTTTAATAAAATATAATTATTACAAACTATACAATCTACCGTATAGGAAATAAGGAGTTTTCAGGACTAGGTAATATACAACTTCTTCAATTAATACATTTAGTATATAATCATTTAATTTTTATAATTTTTTTCTAATCAGATTTAAATTAAAACTACAGTTTTTAATATTCTGAAATGAATTAGTATAATTAAAACTAATAAATGATTAAAAATAGAAATATTTGAATAAATTGAAGTTAATATAAAGATTATTTAATATATTTTAGATTTAAAGTTTTAATTTAGATATATTCCTTTCTTTTTTTATCGATCTAATAAATGTCACGGCGCCAACTACGTTGCCTTCGTGCCTTAGGCACGAATTCTTAGCGTACCCTTAGTATGCCCTACTTCCTATAATAGGGCCTTAATCTTTTATAATATTTAGAATCCTTATGGTATAATATAAGTCTTTACCTATATCTTGATAGTTTGTATTATTTATTTAAAAATTATTATAGTTTTATTTTAAAGATATTTATTCAAATTGTATTTCGATTATCTTGATTACTCTGATTCTATCGAAGTTATAATCTGATTGTATTGATCAAATCTACTATTAACTCATTGTAAATAACTTTGCTATTTTTTAGCAAAGTTATTTGATTGTATTAAAATATATTTACATTGATTTATTATTGAAAACTTTATAAGGATGTTTTGTAGCTACAAAAGTATTTTAGAGATGGTTGATTAAGTGGCTATATTTAGTTTGTTTTTATAATTTCTTTTCTTAAACCACACTATCAATTCCATTGAAACTGATGTTTTTTTATTCATAAATCTATTCTATAATTCGAATATTATATATTTCACAATTACTCAAATTGTATTTATTTTGATCAAAACAATTATAACTTTATTATAAAAACAAATTGTTGCAATATATATTCAAGCTAATAAAATTCAATTATAGATTACCGAATTGCAAAATACAATTAAGATATTAAAGATTACTATTTATAATAATCTAAAAGCCTTACTTTGTTAAAGATATCTTATTTCCTTTGAGAAGTTTAATAATGATAAGTAAGATATTATAAAATATTAGAATTAGTATACAACATTCTATAATACAGTTAATTATTGTTTAATTATAGATTATAAAAACAAATCAGAATTCCAACAGATTATATTCTTTACTAGTTTACTTTTTAACTTGGTTTATATAAACAATCAAATACACTTCGATATAATTATAGATAATTTATACAACTTTAATCTTTAGTCCTCTAGATGGTGTATTGTAGTAAGTATTTAGAACGAGTTGAACAAACAATATTAAACCCTTGATTTTTTATAAAAGATTTTTATAAATTATGATAAATGTAAAATAAGAAAGATTTCATTTAGTAATTTTATTATTGAATTCAAGTAACTTGTTATTAAATATAAAAAAACTGTTAAACAATAAATCACCAACCTCAAGTTTAAGGTTTTATAAAAATTGATCGATATTTTAATTAATTGTTTTAATAAACTTTCTACTATTGATATTAATGTATAGACAATCTAATAATAAAGTGTTTATAATAATCTAAAAGAGAAAACTTATCTTAATAATTAATAAAAAAGTTAGAGTATTAATTTCAGCTATAATCAATCGAAGTACTACAATAAAAAAGCTAGTTTTAACTATAGCCCTCTCTATATCAAAGTTATTTAATAACCTTATACAATTGAATATTGCTTAACAAAATCAGCATCTCTTATTCTACTATATTTGAAAATAATATTTTGATTTTAGTCTTTGTTTTTATTATAAAAAACTAGGTTATATTAAAGATAATTGTAATAAGAAACAAACTAATAATGTGAAGTATAATATTAATACTAATATAGAATATAATCTTTATATCAATCGTTTCTTTGTAGCCAATCAATATTAGAGTTTTAAACTCTATCGCAATATTATTAACTCTTTATATTAAAGCCTATTCCCATCTATTAATTGTTTTTTGTTTATCAATTGTTTCCTAGCTATATTATTACATTATACCTTATTAATCCTTTCTAGTTTTATTCAAAAACTTAATCTGGAAGGATATGTTGAGGGATTTGTTTATTCAAAGGAAAGTGGAAACTTTATTCCCCAATCTAGTATATCAAAAGATTAACCTTGATTTATAATTACAAATCGAGATTCTTTATAAAAAATTTATTTTTATAAATTAGAAGATTAGTTATATCTAAAGATTCTTTATATCTTAAAATAATAAATAATAAGTTTTTTAAAATCTTAATGAAAATCTTCTTTATACTTAATATAATTATTCTATTTATTAGTTTTATAAATAGTGAAACTACAGACTATAATTTTATTAATAAAAAAGTTATCTCCAAATTTCAAATATTTATATAATTCTTTTTTTATATCCATTATCTACTCCTAACTAATAGAAAACCCTCCGATATCCTTTCTCGATATACACTCCTGAATATACAAATCAATAATTATTGAGAGATCGATTTGTTTTATATTACCATTCTATCAATTATAAATCCACTAATCCTCAATCTCCCTTAGCTTTAATACTATAACTCTATTATTGATTAATCAACAATAATACTTAAATTTATATTTATATATTACTCAAGATATTACTATCCTATTAATATTATAATAATTATTATTTTTGATATATTTAATAGCTATAAGATAATTTTATCAAAAAATAACAAAATTATAATTGATTTTAAATTATCTTTATAAAAACTCATTTTGAGATTAGTTTTTATAAAAGATATTATTAACAAAAACTTTGAAATTAAATTTTTATTATTTCAAAATCAATTAGTAATTCTTGAATCTATTAAGACTTTGGATATTTAAAAAAACCCTAATATTATTAATCTCGAAAATAACAAAAACAAAAATTTTTATCATATTTATTACATTAATAATAAAACAGATATTCAAATTAGAATGATCCCTAATCATTTATCCTTAAAACCAGCTTTAATTCGATTCATTACTAATTCCAGAAAATATAAGAAATTATTATGAAATTAGAATACTTTACCCTTATTATTATTATTGTTATTAAATCCCTTAAACAAGCCACTCAATATTATACAAAGTATTCGCCTTGAAATACAAAATATGAAGTTCTTTACAATTAATAATTTTATATAATTTTATAAGAACAATAATATTTATATTACAAAAGTATTCTGGGATAAATTAAATAAAACCTACAATCTATATTATATAATAATCGAGGATTCTATTTAATTATATTGAGGTTTAATAAATAATAATATCAATAAGTTTATAGAAAAAACAAATCAATTTATTCTTTTTATATTAAAGATTTAAAATAAATTGTTTTTCTAATTTTATAATTTATATTCAGAATTCCTATTCTTTTTTGCTAATAAACTTCTATTATAACATTTGTAGGATTATAAGATTGAGATTATACCAAACAAAAAATCATTATATAATAAAGGTTGTTCAATATTCTTAATTAAATTTTAAATTATTCATAGATAATTTAATAATAATCTGAATAAAGGATTCATTTGAGAATTTTGTTTTTAATTAATTGTTTTATTCCTTTTAATTATTAAATCAAAAAGAAATATTCAGATCTATTAAAACTATTGAAATCTAAATAATATTATTATTAAAAACCGATATTCTTTATTATTGATTAAAAAAACCCTCGATATTTTATATTATATTAAAATCTATACCAAGTTTAATATTATTACTACTTTCAACAAATTACAAATTGTAGAGAACTACAAATAGAAAATCATTTTCATTATTTGTTTCGATTTATTCAAATTACTAATAATACTCTTTAAATTTTACAATATATCAGCTTTATTCCAAAACTATATCAATTATATTCTTTTCAATCTTTTAAATAAAACTTATATAATATATTTAAATAATATTTTGATTTATTTCAAAAACATTACAAATTATAAAAAATATATCCATAAAATTGTCCAGCGATTAATCAATATCAGATTACAAATCAATATCAATAAATATAAATTCGAAATAAAAAAAACTAAATATTTTGATTTAATTATTATTTTAGAAAGTATAGAAATAAATCTAAAAAAAATCGATATTATATTCAATTAGAAATTATTAATTAAATTCAAAGATTTTTAATATTTCCTCGAATTTATTAATTTTTATTAATATTTTATTTGTAATTTTTCTAAGATTACAAAACCTTTTAATTGCTTTTTAAAGAAGGAGAAAGTATGGAATTAGGATTTTGAATAAAAAGATATTTTTATAATGTTAAAGAATGCTTTCTTTTCTATTCTGGTTTTTATTATATTTGATTATTATTATTGTATAATAATTAAGATCGATATTTTCAATTAAACTGCGAATGATATTCTTTTATAATATAATAATAAAAGAAATCTATATCCAATAATATATTTTTTATTAAAATATAATATTATTAAATATAATTATAAGATCTATAATAAAGAACTTTTAGCGATTATAAAATTATTAAAGAAATAGAGATTAGAATTATATAGTATTCAGGAATTATTTAAAATTATTATTGATTATAAAAACCTTGAATACTTTATATTAATAAAAATACTAAATTAATAATAAATTAAATAGATCAAATTCTTATTGAAATTCAATTTTTATATTATATATCAATTTGATTATAAAACTATTTATTCCAATATTTTAAATTATAAAACTGAAAATTACTTAGTATATATCAATCCTAATAATAATCGAATTAAAAATTACTTATAGATAATCCTTCCAAAACAAATATTTGATATTATTGTATTCAAAGATATTATTTGATAAACAAATAATAATTTAAATCTAATTGTAATCCTGATAAATATAATTATCCCTAATATTAATAAACTAATTAATAATTTTATTAATAAAGTATATAAATTATTCGAATTAATTATAATTATATATATAACACTTCAAAACCCTTTTATTTACTATTAACTATTAAATATTCAAAAGGATCTTCGAATAATCTTATAAGATTATAAATTAATCAATAATAAGATCTTTTATTACAATTACCTTTTTATTCCCCTCTTTATCAAATTTTGTATATAGATTATATACTATATATATTTAATTAGATTAATTAGATATTTAGATTATATTAAAACTATCGATTTTATTTCTTATATATATTAATAATCTAATATATTTAAGGAAATCGAAATATTTATATAAACTTACCAACTTTGTTTTCATACCAAAACCTCCTATTTTATTATATCTGAATTCCTTGAATTCTTATTAGTATTATTCTATCCCTAATCAAATATTTTTATCAATTATATTATATTATTATCAATTAATAAATACTATGAAAAGAAATATCAATATATTATTATAATTATCTATTATTTAATTAAGATATAATATTTCATATTAATAATAAAATTGTTTATAAAAAAGCTTGTAAATCGATTTATTGAAAAGATATATTATTTATATAATACTTCCAATAATATTATATTTAATAAAAACTTTCAATTTATTTCTAAATTCTGAAAACATTTATTCGAATATTTATTAATCATTTTGAAACGATTTTTCTTATTCCATTTTAAATTTGATAATTAAACGAAAAGAATTAATATTATAATAAAGCAATACCTTTATACCTTTATAAATTTTTATCAAAACAATTAGCCCAATTAACTTCCATTTATAAAATTCGCATTGAACAATACTATATCAGAAACTACCAATATATTCTTGTTTTTCATTAATTATAATTATTACTCATACCTCGGAATTGAACTATTCACACCAATCCCATCGAGTTTATTATATTAAAAGAAACAAGAGTTTTTTAAAATCAACAAGATTGCAAATAGATTTGATTTTATTTTAATTAAATTCAAAATATTTGTAATCCAATCAATCCAAAAATACAAAGATTGTATTAACAAAACCTGAATTAATATTTCTTTTTACAAAAAAAATGATAAAATATAAATTAATACAAAAAATATAAAAATTAATTGTTTAATGAAAAAAAATAACAATAAATAAAATAATCCTTACAAAATCCTCAAAATCTATAAACAAATTTGTTTATTATAACTTTTAGCTAACTTCAAGATTTTTCTGGTATTTTATAATTTATTATTTCAATTACTTTACTATTTATTAGAATTATCAGACCAAAACATTATTAATATTATCAAATCATATAGAAATCAAAATTGAGTTTTTGAAAGAAATAATAAAATATATAAGGAAATCGAATAATAGAAATTCAAAGAGATTTTCGATTATTATAACAAATACAATTTCTATTATTATATTAAATAGAAATATTATTTATTATTATAACAATCAACTAAGGATTTTTGAAGCTAGAAGAAAATAATTATTACATTTCATTTAATACACTTAGATAAACTAAATTTGTCTATATGGATTGGATTTAAAAAGCCCACTATCTTAAATACTACTATACTAATAATAATTTTTAAACAGAGATTAAATAAATTAAAGAAAATCCGTTAATTAATTATTATCTTAAAAATAGTTTGTTTTAATTCTATAATAGAAATTAGATTATTTTAATATTATTTCAAAAGATTTTGGATTTTCATTTAATCAATATTAAATCGATTTTTTATAACTTTATTAAAAAATAATAAAGTTATTCTATACCTTAATTTGCTTGGGATAAGCAAACTCTAAGGAAAGAATACTATTACAACACCAATTACATTATCTTTATACTTTAAGCACAAACTTTTAATATATCTTTAATATGCCCTACTTCTTATAATAGGGCCTCAATTTTTCATAATACTTAGAATCCTTATAATACAATATAAGTCTTTACCTATACCTTGATAATAAATATTAATAAAAGTATTAATAAATACTCTAATAAATATATAAAATTGATATATAAAGAACTCACTATTATTATAAATATTTAAATTCTATATATTTTGAAAATCTGAATTTAAAATAATTTTAATTGGCTAAAATTTAATTTAATAATATCGAATATAATTTTACAAAAAAGAAATAAAAAATATATCTATAATTAATTGAACTTTCAATATTGAAACTTTAAATGATTTCTAACTTTCAAAATTATTAAACAATATTTAAAGAATATTATATTGTGTGATAATTATAGACAGCTATATAACTATTTAATTTGTATCCACACTATTACTCGAAAACGGTTAGTACTTTGAATACTAATACCAATACCAACCAGTACCAAATTGATACCAGAATATCAAACCAAACCAAATTTCAACACCTCAGAGCCCTCATCCCAAACCCCCATTCCCAACTTTAACTTCAACTCCACAACCAAACCATCCTCATCCTCAATATCATCCTTCCACCTCCTCCTTCCACCTCCTCCTTCCACCTCCTCCTTACACCTCCTCCTTCCACCTCCTACTCCTCCCTACCCCCCGAACTTCCAAAAGATTTCCAAAATCAAGAACTCTC
Organism: Botryotinia globosa; assembly: GCA_014898425.1. NCBI lineage: Eukaryota > Fungi > Ascomycota > Leotiomycetes > Helotiales > Sclerotiniaceae > Botryotinia > Botryotinia globosa. Next base: position 1,968,818 of record RCSZ01000012.1, read on the forward strand.
CGCTTATAATTCCAATTGTAATTAAACAGCACTCACTCACCATATCATATCATCATTTCCTATCACCTTCCACTACTATCTATCAATACAACTAACTCACTCTCTCCCTTTCTCCCTCTCTCCCTCTTTCCCTCTTTTTCTCTCTCCCTCTCTCCCTTTCTCCCTCTCAACCCCAACAATCCTCAAAACAACAAAGTAACAAAAAAAGAAACCCCCCAATCAAGAACATAAAAACACATCAAAACTCAAGATATCAAAAGATGTTTAAAAGACAAGACAAGACAAGACAATACAAGACAATATAATATAATCCGAGATTAATATATATAATAAATAAGATATTTAATTAACATGAAAAAAAAATATATATATTAATAATATTCATGATTTACTTATTCTCTAAAAAGTTTCTAATTAATTTCAAAACAATATTAACCGATATCCCTACATCTTGCACAACCCTGTATCTTGCACACTTTTATTTCTTCTAAAAATAACATTTCAAAAATAATCTATAATCAACCAATCATTATATTCTATTGAAAATTATAATATAAATATTGTAATATCATTTCTTTTATATAAAAAAATAAAATTATAATTCTAATTATTAATAAAATAGAAATTCTAATATTGAGTTTATTGAGATAAGAATATTATATATTAATTTATTTAATAATAAAAATAATAAAAGTTTATTTTTAGAATGTTTTTATATAAATTTGAAAATATTTTAATATAAAGAATTAAAAAAAGTTATATTTAATATTAAAAACTCGAAATTATATCAACATATAATAAGATTTCTAATAATTAGTTTTTTTTTTAATAAAAATCTTTTATAAATTAAGTATTTATAATATTTTGAAAAATAATTAACTATAATATATTATTTTTATATTAATATTAATATTGAAATAATAAAAGACTATATTTTATTATATATTTATATATATAATTAATTATTAGAAAATATTGATATTAAAATATTAGAATTATATAATTAATAATAAAGAGTTTTTATTGAAATATTTTTTGAAAAGAAAATTTGAATATAATTGAAATTTTGAAATCAATAAATAATATTTAATATTATAAAATCAAATTAAGATTGAATTTAAATTTCAAAATCCTTAGAAATATTATATAATTTGAAGACTTTTTAATAAATAAAATTCTTTTAAAAAAGGAAATATAATATTTCTAATTAAAAAAAAGATATATAATAGATTTATTAATTCAAATATTAAAATAATTTATTTTAATTATTATTATTTTCTTTTATATATTGTTTTATAATATAATTCTTAAAATTTCTAAATAATATTTTATTTTGATATCATTTATTATTATTATATTATATATTTTCTAATATATAAAAATATAATTTTATAAATTGAATTTAAATATTCAATTTTTAAAAAAAATATTATAAATAAATATATCAAAATATTTTAAAAACAATTATTTTTAAATCTTTTTTCTTTTTTTCAAAGTTATATAAAATTTAAAGTTTTATATAAAGCTTGATTATTTATATTTTTTTAAATTTTAAATTTTCAATTAATAATAATAATAAAAAAGAATATGAAAAGCTATTTTTTAATTATATAATTTATTTCAATATCAGTGATAAAAGGTTTTTATTATATTATTAATATCTTAGAATAATGTTATTGAAAATCGATTAATATTTAATTCAATATTTCAAATCATTCAAATTTTTAATATTATTTTTGAATAAATATAAAGTCTTATTAGTTTAATTTAAAAACTATTATAATGATATTTGAATTTAAAATTGATTTCTGATTTAATAAGTTAAAGTGTGTAAGATACAGGGATGTGCAAGATATAGGGATATCGGTTATACTTTTAATCAATAGAATTATATATAGTGCTAAATATAGAGTATAAATATAAATATAATTTTTAGATAACTATAAACTTTTTATTATTCAATTTATACTATTTACATATTATATTCAAAATAAATATCTTAGTATTTAATTTTATTTATTTATATTAAATTCATTTTCCTATTTATTTATAATATATATATATATATAAATCAACACCTATCTTTTATATTAATACTTAAAAACAAAATCAAATATCAATATATTTATTCGATTAATCTATATCCCAGTCTTTTTATAATACATCCCTTCATTTATCCATCTATCTTCCCACCTTATCATCCCACTGTCCCTTAATTCTTTCCCTCATCAACATTTCCCTTACATTCATCCTTGCACTCCAAACCACATTTTCCGTTACTCCCTTTTCTCTCACATCCTCCTTCGTGATTCCAACCTTTTGAATATCCGAATCTCCACCTACCCAACCTCTGGCTTTATGATGTTGAAAAAGCCCCGGCGTAACACTTATACATTTCATTCCCAATCTCTTCGGATCCCGTCCCCATCTACACAGTCCTGCTAATGCATTGTCAAACGGTCCAGCTAATTTATCCACACTCAAGTCCCATAGCACTTTTCTCGCGCCTTGTTGACTCAGCGCATATGCGAAGGTACAGATAGGACCTCCACTGATGTGAACCCATCGTGTGTAGGGGTTTTGTGTGGCATTTTGGAATCCTTTAAAATGCATGGGAGGTGGGACAGTAGGATCCGAGGTTATGATATATTTGCGAGAGAGATGTGCGATTTCAGGAGAGGAGGGAGAAAGCGACTTGTATTCATCGAGGGTTTCGGGGAATACCTCGCCGCAATGACCAAGCCAAAGTAAATCCCAGTCATCTCCATAGGGAGAAACAAGATTTGAGGGTGTGTTGGAGGAATATTGAATAAATTTGGAACCGGCCGCGAAGGTAAGGAGTTGAGATTTTAAACGGGTGTCCCAATCCATGTCATCTTCAAAGATTAGTGCGCTTGTGAGATTTTGTTCAACAATCCTAAACGGACAGAATGCGCGTTAGCTTACAGACCGATTAGAAAGTAGTGAATATCAATGAAACAAAGACGTACCTCCGCACAGCATTCATGTGCCCCCTCCAACTTCCCAAATTTGATTCCCATAACTTCACTCTATCAGCACCATATGGTACAGCTTTATCAGAGACTGCTTCCCCCTTCACTCCATCTATCCATTCGATGTTGAATCCTGTCAAACTACTGATCAACGTGAGAGCATCTCTCTTATCACTTCGTTCCGGTAAGCTCACTGCAAAGATCTTTTGAAAACCAAGTGTGCTGTTTGAAATATCAGAGGATGCATGAACTGCTGCAACTGGTCTGTATTTTTGAAGAAGGTCGGATGAATAGTTTGTTAAGTAGGAAGGCGTGGATGTATTGAGGAAGACGATGAAGAGGAGAATACCGATGCAGAGAACAGAGAAGGGAAAAGCGCGAATGTGTATCATTGTGGTAGTTGAGAAAGATTGATTGGACAAAAAACAATCGAATGGACTCAAGTGACGATTTGTTGAAGGAGAGAATGCGACGCGCCGGTGAGTCGTAATCACTGTAGGAGGACTTATTCCATGCCCAAAAACAGAATTTGGACAACCAAGTGAAGTGTGAGTTGGAATTTATGATTGAAACAGAATGAGAGAAAAGAAAATGAGGTGGTGCAATCTCAAGTACTGAATAAACTTCAAACGAGAAGATGCACCTTCCCGTCGTGGTAATCCAAGGTTGAAAGTGGATTTCCAGGACCTTCGAACCACGCATCTGTAGAGGACATGGAAAGTTCAACAAAGAGGAAAAAGATAAAGCATATCCTACTTTCGAGACATCGATCTTGTCTACTAAACTTCGTATCATATCTGTTGTGACTGCTAGAAGCGTCTCTCATTCTCTGGGTCCTCAACTTTTGAAGAACGCAGACTTTCAAACTTAACTTGATATCTCGGGATCTCGTCCCAAGTATGCGGAAAGATGCATGCTGTACTTTGGTTAATGTAGCACACAGTGCCCACATCCATACATTTTCAGTCATGAAGCAATGCGATGTTACATCCTGCACTTATTATTTCGTATTGAGTGCTTAGCCAATGCTTTTGACGTGAGAACTGTGAGATAGATTGTATTCATTTGATCACCCTACTTGACTTGTCCTTCTCATCTGCGTTCCAGAGTATCACCTGCAATGTGAGATCACAACTTACTTTGAATTTTGCCAGAATCTGTCTATTTTTGACAGCACAATTTTTATTCATGGAGTCGAACCTGTCAACCTCCAATTTCAAACCGGCCGGCTAGCTGCACTGTCAATTTCAATGTTGACCGTTAGCCTTGCTCTATTATACCGAAGTGATTCAAATCATCGTAGATTGGATAGGGCTTGGCAGAGCAAACAGGTGAAGGTCGTGAGCAATCTTCTTACCATCATCACGGTGTCGGAGGTAGATACATTGCAGTTCTAGTCTTTTCCTCCTTTACGAAATCCTCCCATTTGACTAGTAGGGTCCATCATTGACAACTCTCATACACCATTAGATAGCTACACGCAATACATTGTAATGATAGTGGGTATGTGGTAGTGACAGACCTACTATCCATGTTAAAGCATACGTGGAAGTATACCTAGCTTATATTGCAAGCAGCAGATCTCCCTTGTCTTTCACCGTGGGTCAATCGATTCAATAGAGATGTCGGAGAAGTCTGGCCGAGGAGAAAGAATCGAGTCTGAGTCTGACTCTGATATCTCTCTTGGGGACCGCCGTCCATGCCCCTCCCTCTATCGCTATCGTCGGATATCATAAGATCGGCAGCAATAGCCCACTCAATGCAACCCTAAATTGATCCTCGTACATACCTAGGTAATTATTATACAAGTATATAATTTTCAAGTCCCATCCAAGAGTCAAATCACCCAGGTAAAGAATCATAGGTGAGATGCGTTTTTCGTTACATTAAGGTTAATTAATAAATTCATCTGGAAAATCCCGGTCCCCAACATGCCCTTCTTACCTACGTCACAGCCTCGAGCCTTATCCGCAAAGGGAAACACATGATTTAAACTTCTACTCTACATCGGACATATGGATCAGTTATCGATTGCGAACGACCAGAGACACACGAGACCTCATAATATCAACAACAACTATACCATTATTCTTGATCAAATACTCTCCAATACAATTTCGACCAACGACATATTAATGAATAATCGCACGAACGAGAAACTTTGTCATGATGCGAAGCAAGCAATCTTCATCGCTGCAAAAGACATACGATGAGTGTTATTTGATATGTTCGACGGCCGTATATTTCGAAGGGCAGGTTAGTAAAAGACACGCATCTTCACTCGGAAACATTTGAAGTTGAAAAGAGAAAGTACTAATGACTTCATTTCTATACAGGGTAATGAAGCAGAAGCTTTAAGATCATGGCGGTCGGCTCTCGATCAAATCTATTATCATAATGCATATCGAGTTCCCGCAGGCTATACACCCAAATCAGAAACCGAAAAGGCTTTGAAGGATAGTCTGAGGTCGATGGAAATGCAATGCAAAGAACGTGTCGATTTATTAGAAGCGCTCAAAGCCTCGCGGGAAGAGAAAAACAACGGAGAGAAGACACCACCGGGAGAAACTAGCAGCGGCAGTGGTAGTGGAAGGCTCAAATCATTTTTAAAGTCTTCACGCGCTTCCTCGGATTCTCAACGCCCTGCTATATCAGGTATGAGCAATACAATCGGGGAGGGTACAATTCCCGCGGTCAATTACGATGGTCTGCCAAAACCTACCCCGCCTCCGTTACCACAACGACCTTCGATGGCCCCAAAAAATAGCTCAGAGATGGCGGTTGTTGGCGGCGGGAGAAGTATGTCAAGTTCTTCGATTGCATTACCGACAGCATCATCGAGGCCGCCCGCTCCACCGTCTCATCCATCAGTCCCTGCACCACAACATAAAATGTCAAAGGAATCAAGAAGTCCTAGCCCCGAAAAAGGAGGAAGAACAATGCTTCAAACATTAAGATCTGGCGATTCCAAGAAAAGTAAAAGCTCTCGGTCAAACAAAAAGAAAGATGAGAATCCTATAACGAATAAAGCTGCTACCCTGGCATGGAATACAATGGGCAGAAAAGGGAAAGATAAGGACAAACTGGGCCGTTCGCAAGATCCAGAGACTGACAGTAGCACAACGAATTTACCTGGTGAGAAGCCCAGCTTTTCAGATCCATTTAAAGGGAAGCAAGTGCCTCCGCATCCAGTCAGATTTGACAGCACAACAAGAACTCTAGTGCCAGATGTACGACCGCCGCGAAAATCACCACCAGAATTATTGACAGGCTCGAACGATTTGGTCGGAGCTACAGGCCAATCGAACGGTTATCCTTTCCCTCCAACAGATCCAAGTCAACCAGGTGCCGTTGCTGGACATTCTTTCACCACTGCCACCATGAAAGACATGATTGGACTTGATTCTCCACTTATTCCGCAACCTGTTGAGCCTAATTCCGGCCCATCGTCACAACCACGACCAACCGAATCTTCCGCTACAATGTTCTCACAGCTTAAGAAGGGCCCTCCGCCTCCTCCACCCCATTCAAGAACACCAGGTAAATTTGAACCATTAAAATATCCGACTTACCTCCAAGAGTATCCTGATACAATTGCCAAAAAAGGCAACCCAGACAACCTGCCGGTACCTCAACGTAGGAGACCAGCTCCTAGAGTAGCTTCGAATGCCGAACTTTCAACGTCATCAAATCGCTTACAAAGAAAACCAGTATCTGCAAACACCTCCTCACCAAGACGTGTAGATGATAGCAAAAAGTCACGAGGGAAGGAACATAGGCGAGTACACGGAGATGATACTTCGTCCCAGAGTGCGAATGATGATACCAGTAATGAAGAATTGCGAACTCGGCCTAAAAGAAAGCAAAAGCAGGTGGTGTCGCCAATACTTGTCGATCCTACAACCCCAACGTCTGAAGAGTCTAATGACTCTGCCACGGATAGGGTCAAGAGTGCATGGGAGGAGAAAGTCAAACATCTCATGAAGAATTTGCCGAAAGGGGTTGATGAAGGGGCTGCTAAACAGATTTTTAATGAGATTGTAGTTCAAGGTGATGAGGTACACTGGGATGATGTTGCTGGTCTGGATGTTGCCAAGAATGCGCTCAAAGAAGCCGTTGTTTATCCATTCCTACGACCAGATCTCTTCATGGGCCTTCGCGAACCAGCTCGTGGTATGCTATTGTTTGGTCCCCCAGGTACTGGTAAAACTATGTTAGCAAGAGCGGTCGCCACTGAGTCGAAATCTACTTTCTTCTCCATCTCAGCTAGTAGTTTGACAAGCAAGTTCTTGGGTGAGTCCGAAAAACTTGTCCGAGCATTGTTTTCTCTTGCAAAAGCACTGGCACCAAGTATCATTTTCGTCGATGAAATCGACTCTCTTCTTTCTGCACGATCTGGAGGAGAGCATGAAGCCACAAGGCGTATCAAGACCGAATTTCTGATTCAGTGGAGTGATTTACAAAGAGCTGCTGCTGGTAGGGAACAAACAGACAAGGAAAAGGAAAGAGGAGATGCTAGTCGAGTACTAGTACTTGCTGCAACGAATTTGCCTTGGGCAATTGACGAAGCTGCCAGACGAAGATTTGTGAGAAGGCAGTATATTCCTTTACCTGAGGATGAGACTAGAGCCAAGCAATTACATACTTTATTGGGACATCAAAAGCATGGGCTGAAAGAAGATGATATTGATCAGTTGGTCAAATTGACCGATGGTAAGTTCTGTTGAGTTCGTTGTTGAATATCTCTAACAATAAATAGGATTTTCGGGATCTGACATTACAGCATTGGCCAAAGATGCGGCTATGGGACCTCTGCGATCTCTCGGAGAAAAGCTTTTGGAAATGACCATGGATGACATTCGACCAATGCAAATTGAAGACTTTCAAGCTAGTTTGGTCAATATTAGACCAAGTGTAAGCAAGCAAGGACTACAAGAATTTGAGGATTGGGCAAGGGAGTTTGGTGAACGTGGAGGTTAAGGTCAAGGTCAAGGTCAAGGCAATAATGGAATGGCATGTGTATATGTATATGACTTGGTGTATCAATATTTTAGCTTTTGGATGGATTTGGGGCTCGGTATACAATAGGGTCATGGGTTTAAGGAATCCGGGAGGTGCATGGAAAGGTTCTTGATGGCTGGAGGGCATAGGCGGGATCGGGAGTTTAGCGTCTTGAGCATGGAGTCCTGCGTGATAAAAGCTGGGTTGATTGCCATTATGAAACATACCTTATCGTACGCAATAGAAACATTACTTGACGCGTTCATTCCCCATGTCATTCTTTATACATGATATTTATGATACAATCCCATCTGCATACACTTCCTGTACACGGATAAGTGATACACCTTGAACGCCAAATTTTGCATATGCACCCACATCCCCATCCATTTTCCTTTTCACTAGCTACACAAGCCTTACTTCCTCACCATTCCCATTCGCCGACTCCTCGGCCTGAATCACCTCTTCCTTTCCCTTCTTCGCCTCCGCAAACCCCTCCACAAACCACTCACTCCCCTCTACCCCCCTCGGATCCCGCTCAAAGCCCCAGCGACTCCAACTCCCCTTGCGAATATGCTTCGCCATCAATTTGCGCTCGCGCTCCGCAATGCGTTCTTCGGCCGTGGGGATAGGTGGGCGCTCGGAAATGGGTCGGCCGAAGGGCGCGATGATGGAGGAGACGACGTGGCGTACCGTTTTCGAGGTGCGGTGCCCTGGGGTGATGGTTATGATGTCGCCGGTTGTGAGGGAGGAGCGGGGATCGTGGACTAGGAGGTGCGTTTTGGAGTTGAATTTCTAGGGGGGGGAGGGGGGGGGGGGTTAGTTTGGGTAGTTTTTGGGTGGTTTTGGGTGGTTGTGGGGGAGAGGGGGGAAGAAATACCTTTTGCAAATGCTCGTTCCATACTTGGGTTCCGATTCTTACTTTGACGGTTTTTTCCATGAGACCGCTCGATACGACGACGGCGTTTATTTGTCGCGAGGAGTGGGCCGCTGCTTTGACTGCTTTTTGGATGGGCGGCATCGTGTCTTGTCTTGTCTTGATTGGGGATTGGGGATTGGGAATTGGGATCGCTCGATTGATTGTGAGGAACAATATGGTATGGTATGATACTAATTAATTATAATTTTGAGAGGGGAAGGTGAGTTTTTCCGGTTCCGAGGACGCGTGGGGGTGATTGGTTGCTAAGGTTGAGACCCGTGGACTGCAGGTGTACCTAGCCCTGGGTAAGGTAGGTAAGGTTACTGTCTTACACAGCCATAATTGTGGCGTTGCTTTTATGAAAGCTGGAGGACTCGGGAGTGACGGGAACCCCGACCATGATAATGGATGAACATGACGTTTCTACCTTTCAAGATTCCTTAACTGTAGATTGCGCAGGTAGCTATAGGGTAGAGTAAGAAATTGGGAATTATCTTGGGTGTCTTGATTCTTTATTGAATATAATTACGAGATAACCTTGAGTATAAATCTGGGGTTTTATAATAAGATGCAGGTGGTCTTTTTAGGGCTGAACATTTTGATTATAGATGTAGGTGGGGAGAGGGTTGGTTAGTTTCGCGATATTGATATTGATCTTGACGTGAAGATAGATACAATAGATAGCCTTGGAGATTACTGGTATCCATGGATTTATATTAAGAAATTATAAGTTAAGGTTATATAAGCAAACAAATAGTTCTGGTGTTCTGGTGTTCGTCTAATCTCCATCTCCATCTCCATCTCCATCTCACCGTGACATGAGAAGAAGCAGTAGAGGCACGCTTTCCTTCGTTTCGCAAGAGTATATTTGGAAGGGCTTGAAGATTTATTATGCTGTTGTATTGTATTATATTATTTATACGTAGTTTTGAGATGTTTCAATGGTTCAGTATAGTATGTATTCACTCTAGAAGTTGGGTATATCCCAATACTCATTTGACATGAAACTTTACTTCTTTCTCTATCCATGGTCTGCCTCCACGGCAGTGGCCCCCGGAGAGCCAGCGGAGCGTCATTCATCTCAAAACTTCAAAATCAAGTTTCTATTGAGATTGTTCAGGAAAGGAATTCCCAGAAAATAAATACATAAAGACATGAATTATGAGAGTGAGATTGAGAGTGAGATTGAGAGAGTGAGTCAAAAGTAAAACAGGATTTACTTTTCTTTGCCATAAATACCTAGATATACATTACAATTTAAATCTAAATTCCATAACCCCAAACCCCATCCAATCTTGCTTTTTGCCCAAAGGATTGTCTTTCAAATCATACCAATTTTATACATTGTCCGAAAGCTGCGTTATCCCCTAGACTGCGGGCATAGGACACCTTAAGTGGTCCGTGCACAAGTACAACCATTAATAATATAACTCGATATATTAGGGATTAATTAACGAATTTAACCCTAAATGTTTTTATAGAGATATAAAACAAGCTTTAGAGAATTCAATTGAGAATTCTAATTGTTTTATAAATTGTTAATTAATATATATTGAGAATAAAAGAGATTATTGTATATACAAAAATCAATATTTGGATTCAAAAAGAGTAATTTTAAAGAAAATATTAGGAAATTTTTAATAAAAAGGGATTAGATATATAAATATATATAGATATAAGTAATATAATATTTCTTTATATAATAATAGAAAGTGTTTTATTAATTATTATAGAATAGGTCTCTAAATTGATAAGAATATTCAATATCCTGATGATTTGATTGGTCAGTATGATCCCTGTATAAGCGAGGTGTCCTCTTTACGCAGTCTAGGGGATACAATTCTATCATGATATGATGTGGTATCAATATGTCTGTAAGCGCAGCGCCATAGAACTCCCATAATAAGACCAATATTTTCTACAATTCTGACCCATCCCAACCCATTCCATTCCATTCCATCAAGCTCATCTCATCCCAGCTCCGTCCAGCCCGTCCCATCCCGTCCCATCCTATCCCTCCTCAACCATACCATTATCGCCATAAAGTTATACAAGACCATATTGGTTCCTAACCTCATTTTGTATAAGCAAGGAATTAATAGCATGGCGATTCGCTCCCGCTCCTCTTCGCAGTTTATTAAAATTTTGGAACCCCAAATACTTGAGAATTTTCTCGGCATCCACCCTGAAAGGAAAATTCAATAAATTAGTCTATAGCCCAAAAAAATCACATCACAAGATGAAAGAAGGAGAGGAATAAATCGAGCAGATTGAATTGGAGGAAGAAAAAGACATACTGAGAAAGACTCTTGATATCCTGAATTTGATCGGGTCCATTTGGAATTGGATTTCCAATCTCAGTAATATCATCACTCTCGACGATAAACAAGCTGCGAAGTTTTGCATTATCTCCTTTCAAAAGCTTGTTGTACAATTTATTATACTCATTGTATCTGCTGCGAAAAGATTTTGTGGTTAATAAGAAATCTAGAGATAATGTCAAGGGGAAAAGAAAGGAATACCAAAACTTACTTAGCCTTATCAAACTTTCGAACTCTCTCACTGTTTGTTACAACACTGTCCAATCTCTGTGTGAGAGTGTCCAATCGTGTCTCAACATTTTCGATTTCAGCCATAATCTTTTTGATCTTAGAGGATATCTTGACATCACTCTTCTTGACATCACTCTTCTTGACACGTTTCTGTAATTTGACCACTCGATTCTTGGTAGCAGTACCAAATAATTCGGGGATTTTTCGTGTCTTATTGAAAATTAAATTCCGGTTGATGATGGGAAAGTGTTCATTGATATTCGAGACATCGCTAATTGAACTGACGTCTGATGATGGTGTGGGACTGGGGTGCTCGCTTGAAGATGGCTCCTCATCTGTCATTTGATGATCTTCCATACTTGATGTTTCTTGACTGGGAATTCAAGATGGAATTTCGTTGTGTGAGAAGGGCGTGTTTGGTTGTGAGATGGTGTTTGTTTGAGGAAGGGAGAGAGTGTGAGAATGAGGATTGTAGGTATTATAGGTATTGCAAGTTCAAAGGGATGAGGGTGATGAGAGTGATGAGAGTGATGAGAGTGATGAGAGTGAGAGTGAAAATGAGAAAGAAGGGAGAATGGATTATTTGGTGTGGATGATGTTGATGGTATTGATGGTAATGGTAAGTCTGGAGAGGAACAATATAGGGCTGAAGGCTGCTTAGTGAGTCGCGCTAATACTAATACGGCTAATGCTAATGTTGCTTGTAGATCACCACAAACCACTAGTGCTCATGTGGACCCACTTCCGGTCTCTTTGTTTCCTGATTGGTTAGCATAGGCGAGAATCTCCCAAAGGACTTCGCTTTCTGGCCGTGATTTCTGTTTGTGTCATGTGACAAACACCTCAGTGCACACACTAGACTACCTTTTCTTCAAAGAAATAACAGTAAGGTTAGGTAGGTAGCAGTAGCAAATTCATAATCGATTCACAATGTAGGTGATCTATAGCTAATAAGACGACACGAATCATATAATGCGTCTATGTGTTTCTAATTGAATAAAGTGAATAAAGTGAGTACGGTATATACTATATACAGCTGAGAGTCACATGCACACGCTAGGTTAGACAAGGTAAGGTTATTTCGTGGCGAGGCTGTGATCCTATAATTACAACTTGGAGTTGCCCTGCCTATTAAAAAATATATAAGAAACGCTTTGCCCCTTCTCTTTGAGAATTACATTTCAATACCACCTTCTTTTGACAGTTAGCACGTCATCTTTTTTGAGCTTAGGGTCAGGGCTTCAAGACACATCTTATTGATTGCAAACGAGGTCAACAGGATGTTTATGTTAAGAAATGGTATGTAAATAAATAGTCCGCCCCTCCACTTTACCCCTCATTGGATCTTCATTCAAGCTTTTTATAAGCAAAACGCAAACGCCAACGCAAACGCAAACGCAAACGCAAACGAAATCTACAACTTCTTTTGCGAATAACATCTAACAATTACAACAGTCGGTAAATTGATCTTTGGTGATACATCCAAAGAGTCTTTGATCGAGCTACCCCAAGGCCAACTTTATCTCGTTCGACCCCTATCACCCAAAGGATACTCCGAACTTATATTCCGCGACGCAGCTGCGAGGATCAGAAGAACGGGTCAAGATTTTCAATATCAGCTTGTGATTCAAAGAGCCTACGAAGAAGGCGAGGAAGAATTGTTGGACGACGAGGCTGCAGACGACGAAGACGGCACTGCAGCTTTGACTGGGGAACGCGACGAGAAAACATTCCTCCTGGACGAAAGTTTACATTTCCGATCGGAAATTCGCGAAGGTGGTGAAAAAGTCCTTGCTTGGAGAGATTTGAGCGGTGACGCGGGCGATTTATACGAATTTGTTTGCGACGTTTCGATAGAGAATAGTCAGGTTCAGTCATTTGAACTTACAGCTGTTCATTGTCAGTTTGAGAGAAAATTTAGGAGAAAGTATTTGACCGCGACCGAGGAGGAGTTGAGTCAATTTGCCTTCGAAGAAGAAGACCCGATTCCGCACGCTAGTCCACCTACGAGCCCTATAATCTTGAGTCCTGTACAATCGTTCCCGGCGATCGATCAGGCAATTACTAGAAGTACGGCAAATTCTGCATTAAAGGAAATTATGAGTCCTGTTACAAGAGGATCAAGGGCGCCACCCAGAAGTCCATCGCCGGTTGAAAAGAGCCCAACGAAGGCACCGGCTGTTGCCAAACATCCTGAGGCCATTTCTGTGTTGGCAGAGGAAACCGCCGAATTACATTTATTCGACTTCATTTCTGGAACGTTTTTGAAGCAAGATGACGAGGTTACAGCGACTGTTACCGAGGTTGGAAAATGGCAATATTGGTTACAACTTAGCAGCAAGGATAGAGACTGGTTGGGTCAAGCTGTGATTGCGGATATTAATCCAGTTTTCAATTTCGAATACCTCTCCTTCATTTTCAACGCCTACACAGCCGATCATCAAGCTTATTCATGGCTTCTTCGATTTAAAGATCAAGCGACGGTGACACGATTCCAGGAAGGTTTGATGCAAGCTTTGTGGGAACAATTGAATGAAATCAAGTGGAACAAGAGTAAGGAAGATGAGAGAGAATATGTTCTCGAGGCATTTCAGGATCTTACCATGGAGGACGCTCCAGATTTTGTCGAGGGCGAAGAAGAAGAAGAAGAGGAGGAAGAGGAAGAAGAAGTGGAGGATCAAGACGATGGTCAAAGAAGCGAACATTACGACTCTGATGAGGAAGATGATGATGCTGTCACTAAAGACGATGATGGAAATGTCAATTCACAACTTGCGGTTGGATACAAACACGATCGATCATTTGTTGTTAGAGGATCTAAGATTGGTGTCTTCAAACATACACCTAATAACAATCTGGAGTTCTCGACCAACATTTCAAAAGTCCAAGCACCAAACGGCAAACTCTTTAATCCAAAGAAAGTTATGCTTCACGCTGAGGATACGAACATGATTCTTCAAGATGGAAATAATCCAAATTCGCTTTACAGGATGGATCTGGAGTATGGAAAGATTGTTGATGAATGGAAAGTTCATGATGACATACCTGTCAACACCTTTGCGCCCGAAAGCAAATTCTCTCAAATGACAGGAGAGCAGACTTTCCTTGGTCTTTCTCGAAATGCTCTTTATCGTATCGATCCTCGTCTTGCAGGTAACAAACTTGTCGATTCTGAACTCAAACAATACGTTTCTAAGAATGATTTCTCCGCTGCCGCTACCACAGAAAAAGGATACATCGCCGTCGCTAGTAACAAGGGTGACATCCGTATGTTCGATCGTCTTGGCATCAACGCAAAGACTCACATTCCAGCTCTTGGTGAACCTATCATTGGTCTAGATGTTAGTGCCGATGGTCGTTGGGTTTTGGCTACTTGTCGTACTTATCTTCTTCTCATCGATGCCCTTCAAAAAGATGGTAAGAATGAAGGCAAACTCGGATTTGAGAAATCATTCGGCAAAGACTCGAAACCTCAACCTCGTCGTCTTGGTCTTACACCAGCTCACGTCGCCCAGTTCCAACATGAAACTGGCGTTCCTCTTTCATTCACTCCAGCTCGTTTCAATACCGGAGAGGGGCTTACCGAAACATCTATCATCACGGCTACTGGCCCTTTCATCGTAACGTGGAATATGAAAAAGATTTTGAGGGGCAGCAAGGATACTTATAGTATTAAACGCTATGCTGAAGAGGTCAAGGCGGATAATTTCAAATACGGTAGTGATAAGAATGTTATTGTGGCATTGCCAAATGAAGTAAATATGGTAGCGAAACAAACCTTCAAGAAACCTACCAGAGAAAGTATTGCGACGCCACATAAGGTTGGATGGAGCAATGGTAGAAGAGATAGTGCGAGAATTGGAGGAAGCAATAGTGGAAGATACAAGTTAGGGAGGGAAGATGTGGTTAACAGTCCTTACTAAATGATTGTTTTGCGGATTCTGAGCTGGGGCAAATAAATGGATGGTTTAGTGCGAGGATGGAGCGTGGGGAGTTTTAAGGCTTTTTGTGTTCTTCTTTTCTGGAATGAGGGTTTTTCTTGAGTAGCTTGCTTTTATTAGCTTGCTTGTTTACTTTTCGTTTTGGGGAATGGATTTGATTCAAAGTGCGTTGAGTTTCATGATCGTCTTGTGACAATCGGTCTCGAGAGCAGTTTGATGAGCAGAACGGGACAGGTGATTCAGCACGATTAACAGGAAGAGATACCATGGGTATTCATACTTTTGAAAAGTATGATGGTGCAGCTGGTATGTCGGCGGAGAAGGCACACCAGGTGTTGTTGAGTATGAGGAGTTGGTAGCTAGCTTGCAGTAGTTAGGAAGTACAGAAATGAATTATCAATATTACTATTATTTGGGATTTGTTATTCTTTGTGCTTGTATATTGGAGGAGGACTTTGTCTACCTAGGTAGGTATATGTTGATTGTGTGTGCAGAGTGTAATGAATAATGAGCAATGAGAAATAACTGGATAATATCTACATGTTTAAAGGTCTATCTCTAAGTTCTACACCAGGAAAAGTTTAACAGTTAGTTACATAGGATAGCATAGCATATCTCAACGCCCCCTCATCCACAATCCCCCGACACCAATTCCAAATCCACCCCTCAAATCAAAATACTCACCGCCGTCCTCTCCGGCGCCAATACCCGATACAAAACCGTCCCATCATCCACCCCCAACGCAATCTCATTAACCGTCCCCTCCAACGCAACCAACTCCTCATAAAACCTCCCCGCCACCTCCTCCCTCTCGCCCGCCCCATCACTCTCGCCCGCCACCCCCCGCACGCTCAACGCATACTCCAGGAGCGACTGATCGTCTGCCACCACGCTACTCAGCAGATAGGGGAGGTGCGATGCGAGGAGCCAGGAGCGCGGTTCGCGCACGGGCAGGGAATCAATGAGGTGTTTCTCCGTGTAGGATTCTAGTTCGTGGAGGGAGGAGGGGAGGGGCGCGAATAGGGCGGAGGGTTTGTTCGGGACAAAGGCTTGGTAGTAGTCTTGCAGATAATTGACGGCCGTGTGTTGGGTGCTGGCGATGTGGATGCACATTGTGACTGCGTCTGTGAGTTGGTCGAAGGTGGTGAGGGTCGGGAATGAAGAGATGTTGGCGCCCTCTTCGCTCTGGATCTCGCGACACCAGTTTTGGAGCTGCGTGTCGGAAGAGACGGCCCCGTCGGAGGGATACGCAGACCGCAGCATGCCGGATACGAAACGCCGGAGGGTGTACCAGATATGTTTCATGTTGCGCGCGTAGGCGTAGTTGTGGAATTTAGGGGCGTCAAGTTCGGCGAGGGGAAAGCCGCGGGAGGCGAGATCGTGCGGGATGTAGCCGCCGACGAAATCGAAGGTTTCGTACTGCGTGCGCACCATTTGGAGACTGCCTTTTGAGGGGAGTCCGTTGATGTGCACGATGACTTGGGGGATGAGACTTGCTCTTGCGGCGGCGTTGAGGGGGAGGGTTTTGAGCCAGTGGGGGGCGAGGAGTTGGAATACGGGGTGCGTTTCAGGGAGGTGGCGGTGGGAGGAGATGATGATTCCTTCTTCGATGAGATGGGTGTGGGTGAGATGGGAACCCAGTTCGTGGGCGTGCCAGTCGGATACTTGGGCGCATTGTTTTGCGTAGCGCCAGGGCCAATCGGTCGCTTCGTGGGTTTTGGGGGATGAAGGGGAAGTACGTTTGTTGAAGAGAGTGAGAGAATCGGTGATATTGGTCCGGTAGTCTAGGATTATTGCAAGTGGATGAAGGGTACCATTTGAGAGGAGACTATTTGGGTTAGTACGATTTCATTTTATGATGGTACGAAATTTAGTGCGTAATGAGAAGAGATGACGGTTAGCCCCACGTAACTTTCTTCATCCTTGCTCAACGGCACGGCTTGGGCTGAATGCAGGGCTGAAGACTTTCCAGCTTATGTACGTAGGGGGTACGAAGAAATGTCGTACTTTGTCCAATCAGGATTGATTATGCAAATGACGGCGCTTACGAGATGAAGCTTACAGCTTACAGCTCGTGCTTGTGCTCGACATACTCTGCAAAGAGATGAAGAAGCAAAAACGTAACTCAACGCAATACAATGGAACGAAACAAAATGTAAAAAACAAGCAAGTCAAAAAGAAGAAATTCAACACTTACTGAAAAAGACTGACACTCGCACATCCAAACCTCTTCCCATCATCACTCTTCAAATCCTCCCCCTGTGCCACCCCCGCAAACTTACGAAAATAGCTACAATCCTGCACATACAATCCTCCCTGCCTCTCTCCCTCCTCAATAACCTTCAAACTATCACTTTTTTCCTGCGCACTAGCTGCCGCTTTGAACCTTTGAATCCATTCTTTCCCGGCCTTTCTAATCGTCACGGGATTTACCCCCGTGAATTGTTGTTGCGCGTATACCTCGTCACTATACCAATCTTTGCGCGTCCCTATATTGGCTACTTTTCCAATATCTCTTCTCTCGTCAAAGAGTTCTTGGTTAACACTTTCGATAAGAGCGAATGTGCGTTGATTTGGTTCATCGTAGGCGAAATCGAGAAACTTTTCGGGAATCACTTTTTGCACTATGGGGGCTGTGGCGAAGAGTCGCTCTGGTTGAAAGATCTTGAGCGAGTGAAGAAAATCGACTTTGGGTTCAAGACTTAGATGAGGAGGGTAGCCGTCCGACCCGGGGGTTTGGAATTGGAAGCGTTCTTTCTTTTCTTCAAGAGAGATGGGGGCAGTAGGAAGATGAGATTCTAATTGATGAACGTCGAAGAAAGAGGTGAATCTATCATTGATCAGCTACTTGTCTCTTGATATTGTATTTTGGGAGAATCATACGATTTGTTGACCAGAGAATAAACTTCTGAAACTGCTTTCTTGGTCCCGACATATGTACCCGTGGCGAATTTAGCTTTATTGGAATATTCTTTCAATTTGTTATGATCGTGTTCCCCAGCGAATATAGAATGAGCAAGAAGTTCTGCCTTGAGGACTCCATGATTCCATTCATTGGGGAAGCGTTTCGGCGGTGGAGCCTCATGTTGTCCATGATGTATTATATTTTCAACTTTTTGAAATATGCCCGGCATGTTGAAGAAATGATTGAGAATCCGAACGAGCAAATTGAAGATGAATGTAAACATTCGTGGGAGAGACAGAGAGTATGAGGCGGTTATAAATTGATGTCTTGTACCGTGAAAAATGACAAGGTGCAACGAAAGGAATAATTGTATACTGCACAAAGATACAAACCAAAACTAATTGGTATATTTGTTTCTCGAGGACGAGGGAAGAGAGGGAATTATGTAGAAAAATCATGGCAGTGCATTGATATTGCTCGGTGTGAAGAGTGGTGGCTCAAGGGCTGACTTGGCTAAAATATTACATGTTGGGGTCCTAGAATGGGATAACAGTCAGCAATTAACTCAGCTGAAGCCCCAGTTCCACCGGTGTTCCATAACTGCTTAATATCAGGCTGATGCAAATTCGAAATTGTGCAAAAATATCAAATAGTGGCCGAGTATCTTGTGGTCGGTGTCAACAACCAAGTATGCCAAGATTTCACATAGCTCAAGTAACCAAAATTTGCTCATGGACTTCCTCATTGAGTAACACAAAAAGTTTCATTGCTTGTAGGTGCTATAATTTCTATCTCGCTGTAGAACTTTTGCATAACCCTTCGCTAATTTCATCAATGTTATTACTAAGAATGTGAGAGGTAAATGAGGTCATGCTAGTCGATCTCCCAAAGTTCCTAGATTACTCCTTCGCCAGTCCTGTCAGTGGTGTTTCGACCTTCTTGTAAATCGCCAGTAACTCCTCGCTGAAATCATCCAACATTATAAGCCGAAATTGCTTTCCCCATCGATTGAGGAACGACCGTTTTTTATATTCATGGTTCAATCCACTGCTCCAAGCCACCAGTTCAACGTTCCATCCTTTCAGAAGCGCCCTCTCCACATTCTTAAAAAATCCTCCCGAGTATTCGGCCTCGGCCCCATCTCCCGTTGCCAAGACAATGGTTGACGGTATTGAGTAATCGGCCAAAGTTTCGAGCATTTTCATATGTAATATTTCATCAACGCCCTGCTCGACAAGTCCAGATTTCGTGAATTGTGAGATGGGAGTTTCAGGTTTGCTAGATTGTCCAGTAAGGTATCCATTTCCTTGTCCTCCTCGCGCTTTTTCCGTCGTGTGCTCCCTTGTTTTATACACCCTATTAAGAACATTGGTTTCGTAGCCACACGTCTCAGCCTCGTCAAAATGAGGTTCTGAGTCTCTGTTATTTGATCTGGATCCAACCAGGATTCGTTTAGCGACAGGCCTATTTCTCTCCAAAATTGATGCTAGTAAACAATATGAGAAAGGTGGACTTTCAGCCATCCTTTCACTCTCAGGAAATCGTCGTACGCTTTTTAAAGTGTTCTGAAATCCAATTATAATGTTGCTGAAATCAACAAATACATGTATGTCTTTTTTATTTGAAGACCTGACTGCTTCGTCGAGCCTCAATTGGTGTGATAGCTTGTTAACTATCCTGAAGCTCTTTTCTTCGTGTGTCAAATGGTGAAGGGGATATATGACGCCCTTTTTGAGGGCCGTATTCTTATTTTCGAGGGTATCAAAGATAACAGGACCATTGCCGAAGTATTTTGCGGATTTCGTTCGTGAAGGTGTTTCAACCTCTGATTCAAGTCCGCTACTCTCATTCTCATCCGTCCATGGACCAGACAATACCTGCCTCCGTGTCTGTTTGTGTACTCTCGGTGATTGGATATTGAAAAGACGATCTGCAGGAAAGGGAGATCTAACATCTGTTTTCGTTTGAGAGATTTGCCTTATCGAAGTCTCTCCCGGGAAAGATATCAAATCTTCCTTGGCCTTTGTTCGAGTCCCCTGTTGTTGTAGTTTCAGAAATTTCGTACCTTGAACCTTATCTTTCGATCGTACCGTTCTTGTTTTCGTAACATAGTCTTGGTAAATATCCGGAATATCTGAATCATCCGTCGCAGAAGATGGCAGGCTGTTAAGATCAGAAAAGAGCCCTTCAGAGGTATAAGAAGATGGTGCTGACTCATTTCGTTCAGCATCAGGATCTTGACAAGTTGTCGTAGCATCGATACCTAAGTGATCCCATATTGGAGTGAAATCACCCAAGGTACGTGCACTCCTCTCTGCTGATGAGGGCTCATCTTCAGGTAGAAAATAGTAAGAATATGGTAAATCGCTGTTTAAAGTCGAAGCGGATAGGAGACTATGAAGCTCGATGGCACAAGTCAAGTCCCATGGCTGGGATGTATGGGGTTCGATCATGTAATTGATGGGAGGATCGACCTAGCAGAAGATGCTCAAGCCGAAGAAGTTATCTTAGGTGTAGTTTCTGATATGGTATTGATACTATGAGAAGGATTGAAGTTAGTGATCTGATCTGATAGCTCTGATAAGGAGTATAGTGGCAAAATAGCCGTTGCCGCTGCGTATAACTTACGATGAACTGGGAAATGATGTTTACAGGTATAAACATACTTCCCGCTGTAGATTGTGATGTTGCCGTTGTTATTTATGATGGATTAAGAATGAATGATACCAAGTTGAACTTCAATAAAGATACCAGTCCTAGTGAATAGAAATAGACTAATAAGTATTTGCATTGCAGTAGATGGAGGCGGTTTCTTCTTCAAGAGGTCGAATTCGGATAGAGGAACCTTGAATGATTCACCTGAACATCCACCTACCGAGCCTCCCTGCGCCTTATAAGTAGCTACCAATTGCATTGCATTGTTGAAAGGCTGTAACGTCCAGGAGGTCCAGGAGGTACTAGTGTTGTTGGTGGCACGGACAGTATTGGTTTAGTCCGGGTAGGTAGGTACAGTAGTATTACATAATATGTAGAAGCAGACCCGCGTGGCAACTATGCTTACATAATCTAGTCCAGCTTCGAAATTGAGTCACGTGGAGAAGTCAACAATATATAATTAGGAATTAATCGAGAATTCACGTACGAAGTAGGTAGATACAGGACATACACCTCCTTTCATTTCCTTTATATTCATATTCATATTCATCTTGCCTTTTTTTGCTATAAAGCATCCTCCACCCCCCCTCAAGAGCTGAACTACCTTCAGGCTATGTTGATCAGGCTTTCTAGTGGAAACCAACAACTCTCGTATTCGTATATTTGCAACCTGCCGAAAATGCCTTGCCATGTTACAATCATGCATGTATAGATATTCCAGATATTGACAGATACACTTCTCATGGCAAATCATTTTATTGCCATCACATCTCGAGGCCTATAGTCTATAATCATCATCAGAGTTGGTTTTGAATTATCAATAAGGCTGTGGAAAAGAACCTTCGTTCTGCATCTCAAGATAATCAATTCCATCCATGTTTAATAAATCCTTCCAGTAGGGGAAATCACTCTTATCATCTTGTCCTTTTTCATTGCCAATTCTCCATTGCATACCCTAAACTCAAAGTCCATTTTATTTGCTTAACTGCCCTCACCATAATCCTCCATCATCATCATCATCATCATCATCATCATCATCATCATCATCATCATCATCATCATCATCATCATCATCATCATCATCATCATCATCATCATCATCATCATCATCATCATCATCATCATCATCATCATCATCATCATCATCATCATCATCATCATCATCATCATCATCAACACAGACATTACAATCACTAATCTTATATTCTCCCTCCCTTTCAAAGCACAGCTCCCATGTCTTTCAAGTACTATTTCTCATCTCTTTTTGCCAATTCCTATTCCAAACCACGACAAGAAGCTTTCCTTCTTCGTATCGGGTGAGATGGTTGGAGAAATCGAGGGACTGCTGAAGGCACTAGATCTACGTCTCTCTCGTGGAGTATAAATCACCTCGGATGGTTTACCTATATGTTTTTGACTGTCAGATCAATCTATTGAGAAGTCATCATCTAAGCGGAGGAGAAAGAACAAAAGTCACCTACGAATATTCCCCGCTCCACCAATGCCATATGATCTGCGTCGCTCGCCCTGTATATCTTTTGTTGCCGATCCAAAAGATACCCCAGAAATATTGTTCATCCCCTCGTCAGACGGTGGAAATTTTGCTGCCATTCTTATCGACTGTCTCTTTTCTGGTAGTGATCTTGTCGTTGAGGGAGTAGGTCTTGGTGTCACTGCAAGCAGATAATAACTCCCAAATTCCCTATTTGAATTATTCGCCTCGGTTTTCGTGCCTTTCGAGCGATTTGACAAGTGCCAATTTTGGCCAAGTGAAGATCGACGTGATTCTTGGTAGCTTTGAATAGGTTCGGCGATTCTGTGATCTGAAGGAACAAGAAGTTGTTCACGAGAAGAATTTTCTGCACGATATATTGTATCCGAGGCTCGTCCTGCAATCTTTGATGGAAATCTTGACTTAGTTCTTGAGCGCTTTTTAGAACCAGATCTCGAACATGAAAAAGATGATGACAAGAAAACAAAGGGTGAAAGAGACACCATATCTATATCTATGTCTGTATCTACGCCAAATCTGTGGGGGCAAGTTCGGCAAATGATAGAGAAGGGATGAGAGGAAACGAGAAACCAGATTGGTTGCAATATATGGCATACCGAATATATACATCATCTGGCTCTTGCTTTCTCTGGAGACAATCGCCCACACAATAAGGATCATACTCATTTGGAGACTTGTCAACGGGTTTTCATAGGGTATCCAAAATGTGATTATCTTGATTGGGCCATGAGATACATTACCAGTATGACGTTACATGATCGCGAATCGCTTGTATGGAAGCTTGTTCTCTGTTTTGGGTATCATAAGCATACCTAACGGTTCATTGCAAGAGACATACATACTGACTGGCCCATAAAAAGCAAATTCCCTTCCCTAGTTGTCACTGGATAGATTGCAAATCACCAACGGCAGCGAGCCATCTACCGTATATGCGTGAAGCCATGTGAAATAGGCATTAGCAGGGGTGAGAGGAGAGACGAATCTCATATAGAAAACGGCACCAGGGTTCTTTGGAAACACAAGCTTTGTGGGGGCCGCACACACAGGCCATACGAGGCATGCAACGTTATCTTTATCCATGTCCAGATCTGCAATGAATTATCAACCTGGAAACCCCACAAACAAGCTTTTGCGGGGTACCGATTAAGGTATGTCATGATAGAAAACATGATATCTTGACCTTTCAAACTACTTCATGTGTTTTGTTGAAATGTTTTCAGTGAAACTTATATAATCTGACTTGGATCAGTCGTTTTCAATCAAGATTATACGAATGAGTAAAAATCAATGCCGATCTCCGTTTAGCTACTACAGAAAGATCAAAGTTTATATCCCCGATTTCACAAAAACGTTGCAAACATTACGAATGTCTCAAATCCTAATGTCTCATTCCCTATTCACTTTACTCATCTTCCTGCAATCTAATCTCCAATCCATCTATCGTGTTACATTGACTTCACTCCAAGTACGGAGCATTGCATCAAGTGTACAGTGACACCCGTCAAAATGTCCAAACCCGTTTATCGCGCTTCTGCGCATGCTTTACGTGGATGCGTTGCAACTATTCGTTGAGTCGGATTGGTCGAGTCTCATGTTTTGTGTTACGTTGTGTACCGCTTTGTGTTACAAATTGGTTTTTATGCGAGTTTATCTTGTTTTTGGAGAATGTGTGTGGGTTTGAGTGCGACAATAATGCAGGCGTGAAGAGGGGGTACAGACAATCTAGGTATTCTGTTGCTGTGAAAGACGTCAAGTGTGCAGTGATGTATGTCTGATTATGGCATGTCATGTAAGATCTTATGTCAGGTCTCATACGAGGTCTCATGTGAGATTGAGTTGTGCATGAAGTATCAACATCATTCGAGGCACGTGTAAGAGTTATGAATCTGGGAGACTGCGTGGGTGGTCTCTGAAATTTGGTATGGGATTTATGATAATATATGATACGAAGAAATAATTTAGGACGTGAGTTCGGAGACATAACAGGAATCCGAGACGGCTATTTTTCCAAAAATTTGTTTGCTCTGGTTAAATACTTCCGTGCTAGAAAGTCGCACCTATCTTTTCAGAAAAATGCTCTTGGTATAGGAGAGTCGCTGGCGTCAAGCAGCTCTAATCTTCGTGACCATTGGAAGTTGAGGAGCAAGCGACAATAAAGGTGCGAGATGGTATGGTTGTTTCTCAATACGTGAATTCAATCATATGTGCAAGAAAATTGCATTATCTGTTCAACTAGCAATAGGAGAGAGATATACCAAGTGAAATACTGGGAGTGTGTTAAAGAACATACCCACCCATTATTCATCAGAGCTCACATCAATAGACATACACTGTGGTGCAGTTTCTACGCATGGCAAGATATGGCTCAATAGAAACATAGTCATGCTTCTAATCCTGCAGATGTATATTGGAGATTCTGTGGTGATAAGTCAGTGGGTCAAGAACTGAAAGGTGACTATCGTGATTGTGTCACCAACATGCATGAACCAACTGCATTAGATGTTGAATTAGTACGATTAGCTATCTCCAAGTAGAAAAATCAAAACTATAAGTTACTAGACACGAATTTATTTTCTATTCCTCTGAAATTAATAAATATCATCGTGACATCTTCACCATCGCCATCTTCGTCGGGTCGAATAATACTTTCTCTACGATGTTTCACATCATCCTATCTATATTTGTGGGGGTTTCGGCGTTTTTATTGTACACCATTACCAACCAACGAGTCACAAGAAACAAAACCGCACGACAATACAATTGTGATATTCCACTCACTTATCCCCACCTTGATCCAATATCTGGAATGGATCCGAAGTTTCAAGAGATTCAACAATCTGTACACTATCAGAGCATCACTTTCTCAGCAAATCTCCACAAGAAATATGGGAGGCATTTGAAGTCATCAACTTTGGTACTTCCTCATTAAAAAGTATAGATAAGGAAAATATCCAAGCGGTCTATTCTACGAATCATGACGATTGGGGCTATGAGCCCTCAAGACCATCTGTCATGGGACCTTTTTGTGGTTGTGGATTTATCACTACAGATGGAGATACATGGCAAAAAGCCAGAGCTCTTCTACGACCAACATTTAGCAAGTCGAATATCTCGGATCTATCGGCATACAGAGTTGCTGTTGAACAGTTTCTTCGAAATATTCCAGATGATGGGTGTACTACTGTTGACCTGCAACCGTTACTAGCAAATCTTGTAAGTGTTGCACTTTAGTAAGACTTCAAGCGAAAAGATACTGACGAATTAGTATTTAGAAACATCCTTGAACTTTCTGATAGGTATTTCCCCAGATACCAGCAATGAAGGTGAAAGGGACAAAGCAACAGAATTCATTAAAGCTTTCAACACATCTATGACTGGCATGGGACTCTCATTTCTGATAGGTCCTTTCAAATTTCTGATCCCGAGATCACTCACAAATGTTGCTCACAAGCAAGTGTATGACTATATTAACGTTTTAGTTGATAAGGCATTAGAAAAGACAAGGGAAGAGTCTGCCTACAAGAACAATCCAAATGTACCAACGCAAAAGAGTCTTCTGGAAGGTCTCGCTAAGCAGACTGATGATCGCATAGAGATTCGTCAGAATGTTATTCAGGGAATGATGGCTGCGCAAGGTACTACATACATGTTGATCGGCAACACATTATTCCTTCTGTCGCGCAATCCGGATCTTTATGAAAGACTCCGAAATGAGGTAATATTTGGACCTCGAGGCGTCTTCTGAATTATTGGATCAACTACGAGATCACGTTTTCCTTCAGAACATCCTGCGTGAATGTAAGTTAAAAGTTTCCGTGCAATTTAAGAATAAATCGGCTCTCTAGCTCTTCGTATATACCCTGTATTCCCCATCATGAACCACATTGCTCTCTACCAAGAGGAGGGCGTACAAACGGAAAATCTCCAATCTTCACACCGAAAGGTACAACTATATACAAATCAATATGCTTTACATCGTGACGAGAAAGTCTTCGGAAACAATGTTGAATCTTTCAATCCAGATCGATGGGATTCCGTCAATTGCAAACCAACCTCTTGGGAATATATGCCATTGGGTGGAGGACCACGGGCTTGCGTCGGACAACAAAAAGCACTGGTCGAGGCGGCGGATACCGTGGCGAAGATCGCACAGGTGTATAAGGGATTGGAGAGTCGCGACGATAGAGACTGGGAGGGCGAATGGAAGTTGATGGCGAAGAATGTAAATGGATGTAAAGTTGTATGTATCCCAGCATAAATCGTTTTACTTGATTGGTAGAACCTTTGTAAATTGAATCTTCGTACCATCTATCTTCTCAAGAATCCTGGGTCATAAATGGAATAGGAGAAGCCTCCAAATATACTTCCCGAATGCTCCAACAACCCTGCTTATTCCACGGAGAAAAATTGTTCTCTGAAAAACTATAAGCATAACCAATCTCGCTTCTTTCTTCTCTGCCCTCAAAACCTCCGCTCGCAACGATATCGGGAGTACATCATTTGGAACTGAACCTACCGCTCAAGTCAGCCGAACCAAAATTCATACAACATATCAATCAAAACCCCCAAACCATTCCCGCAATTACTTACCCCAATCTGCGAACAAGTCCCTCAGTATACATGACCATACTATCGAAACACAAACTCGTAGACAAGCATCATACTCCGCTTCACCATCATATTTCACGGTTAGCGTCATGGTATAAAGCAATGCATCAACCACTCAAGTTACGATAGATCAACCCGCCACGGCTATCTTGATGGCGCGGCTCATTGAGCTAAATTCTTTAGGTTAGCAACTGCAGCAGTTGGCTTCGTTGTACAGTTTGACTTGAAGTATTCAGCTTCATTTTACCAGTTGGATTCATCACCCGCTGCGCTCCATTCAATGATCTCAGGACTCGTGATAGACACATCGAATGTTAATAAGACATAGGAGATCCATCACAGAGGATATACTTAGAGTGTGTTGCTACTTTGATATGAAGCAGATATCTCATATTCCATCTGTAGCGAGGCTGTTCTCCTCAACTTTCCCTCGAATCAAGAACAATTTTATCGAAGATCCCCGGGAGATCCTCCTCTCACATCTACATCCATCGTTTAGAGCAGACTAGAATCGGTGCAGACGGAGTATGCACAAACGACTGTTCTTTAATAGAAGAGTTAGTAACACCCTTTAGTTGTCACAATTCATTCTTATTTTCGTGTTTACCTCTAAGATCCTTCCACGCTCCTGATCCACATCGTTGATGCAGGCCAATTGCAAACAGTATGACTTTATTCCTTCCTCAAAGTTACGAAATCGATTGCGAAATCCATAAAAAGTTGAATTCTTCAGCAAATGGACAAGGCTCGGTAATCCTCATATCGGCGCACCCCAAATACCAAGTCGTGCATCTCTACATCCCCCATCTTCAACAAATGATAATGTTGCCCTGCCCGTCTAAAATCTTCCTTCGCTAAAGTCTCCCGAAGATCATTTCTGATATCTTCCAAGCCAAATATCACAACCTCGGCTACCTAGGTACTGGAGTTGCTCTCAAAACTGACCATCACTGCAAGATACCGCTTTGATTCCGAACCTCTAGACACCACGTATAACGCTTTTACGTGCCAGTCCTCGCATTTGCCGCAAAATATGCACGAGCGTCGAATCAAGAAACGAAATACATGAGACTTTATTGGAATGCCAATGTATCAAATATCCAGAATGGTACGAGCAAGACAGAAGTTCCATTGCAGCTTCAAAAAGTACTAGTAAATGAAATTGGAAATAATCCGCAAAGCAAGAGGATGTATCAGGGGGTTCAATTTCCCGTGCCGTTACCCGCTCAGGTAGATCTGCAACTCCCTCATTACTCACAAAGTTCCTATAAGAACAGCTAGGCATGATAGCATCATCGAAAGCACGAACTTCGTGATATGTTTTGTGACTTACAAAACAGAAATGATGCCCGATTGTAACACCGATAGAGAGGGGTAGCGATCTCGGAACAATCAAATACCCGGTTACGAAGAGGGGAAGATCCAGAGCGACGCACTCTAACTGGCGCCAACAATTACCGCAATCTAGAGTGGCAGTAAGAAGATAAACTGTGGCGTTTGTGCAATAGCTGAAAGGTAGCGAGATGATGTAACTCGTACGAGCCAGTATCTGATGCAATGGCAGCTTAACAGTATATATAGGGTAGCATGCAGGTACTGCCGAGTCATGAAGATCACACCACGATGAAGAATACAATGTTTCGTCAACAAGCATCGATAGGATGACGTTGCCCGAAACCCTTCCGTAAAAATCTAGATCAGAGTGGTGGCGTGCGGGGAAAACTCTTGACGGGTCCGCATACAGTTACTTGCATTAGTGTCACAATTTCAATCACGTTACATGCATCATTAGCATTGATATCAGCTTTAATATCGCAATGCGTTAAAGAAAGAACGCGGGTTATTTGATGAAATGATGCCAATTGGATGAACGATCTCCGGAGAGTGCTACTGCACAATGCCAAAATCGCAATTGCTTAGAGTAAAAGAATGGTTAAATAGGTGGTTTGCATTATTTGGTGTTGAACTGAGGGTTTCATTGACATGCAGAATTTTCGATCTGCAACTTGCAGATGTCTTCATGGCTGGCTGATAGAAGTGTATAGCATGGCTTGACATCTACTCATCAATTCAGAAATGCTGACTATCAGTTGGTACACTGTTGAAGCGGGATATCACAATTTTCCCTACCCATTGAAGCTATATAAACTCCAGAATCCCTCCCATTGAATTAGATTCTCAAACTCAAACGATCCTCACAGCAAACACCATTCTACAAGTCTTCTGAAACATCATCGCTAGGTAATATTCCTCCTTCTTGAATAGATATCTTGGCTTACATCTGAAATCTAGCCATCAACTATCGAACCTCCCGACTAATTCCAAACCAGTCATCATCAAATACTCTCCAGTAAGCTACAATAAATCACACATAGACTACCAAGCCGTACTAACATCTCCATAGAAAAAATGGGTGCCAACACCATCACCGTGATCAACAACTCCACCTCTGACATTTCCGTCAGTGTCACATACCACGGAAACGACTTTCAAAAGGGTGGAAGCGAGCTCTGGACTTCTCTTAAAGCCAATGGGGGGAGCGACACCTGGAATTATAGGGAAGACAATCAAATTGTCAGAGTAGCTAGAAGTCAGAATGCTGGAACAGGAATCGAGTCATACCTTGCTGTGCCAGGAAAGACTGTCTACATCAACTAATTGTAGACTACTGGCGGCAGGTTTTCGCTTCCTCTGATGGAATGGAAACTCAGCAGTATCACACCCACGATTGAAAGAAATGGTTCATCACAGTAACTTAGCTATATTGCACATTGAATAAATATAGCAACATAACCCAACAATAATGGCCTTTTCAAAGATTTGAGAGTGTGACTGTGAGTCTGAACGCGAATACGAAACCAAATGTGAACAGAAAATATAGGTTTATGAACGAATCAAGTTTGCAAAATCTTTACTTTGAAAGGTCTCGAAACGCGCAAAGTAACTGGATGACGAATTTAAGTTCCTGAATACTCAATGAACTTGCGTATTTTGTACAAAATATTCCGAATCTTGCAGACATCCTGGGATCAATGATTCAAGACTTCTTGCACCAAGTAGAACAGAGTAAACGTGTGCAAAAGGTTAAAAAGACATTATGCTTAAAAGGAGATTTTCGAGTTGAATACCATACAACTGGGTTGGTAAAGTAATTTGTAAATGGATACTCGCAGATACCAAAATATCATAATGCAACCTGACCAGCCGATCCTTTTCCGAGCCCTCTGCTTCACTTGCCATATCACAATATTTGACAGCCAAAATTATGATCACGGTATATGT
This sequence comes from Botryotinia globosa, assembly GCA_014898425.1. Classification (NCBI taxonomy): domain Eukaryota; kingdom Fungi; phylum Ascomycota; class Leotiomycetes; order Helotiales; family Sclerotiniaceae; genus Botryotinia; species Botryotinia globosa. The sequence goes on from RCSZ01000012.1 coordinate 1,999,187, forward strand.
ACAACTAGTACTTGCATTCACTGCACGTACCTCCCAATCTTATCACATCTCAATCTTCCTACCTTTCATCAAAATCTCATCACATCACCTCTCAATCTCAGCCAGCTTTTCCCTCGGTGGTAATGCTTCTGGCCCAAAAGATAATGGTAGGAGCTAGATGTGCCATATCACATTAGTATATCAAGAAACCTCTAGGCCACAGACAGAATCCCAAGTAAAAGCATATACTAGGAGGGAGTAAGTCCGAAAAAGAAACGAATCACATACCTCTCCTAACCTCGCAACCATGAAATCCCCATTCTTGTCAAACATAAAAATTGGCATATCCAGCTCGCAGAATTCACGGATACTGTATTTATCCACAAACATTAGCAGGTTCTCTTGACCCAGTATCTCTAATCAAGCCCCCAGATCCCTTCATCCCCTCCCAGCATCCCTCCCATTTCCCAACCCCCATCCACATCCACACCTCCCAGCACTCAAATCCAAATCCAAACCCACACCCACACCCAACCCCAAAACAAAAACAAAAACAAAACTCACAACTGTCTACACATCCCACACGGGCTCGCCGGCGGACTAATATCGGTCGCGACGCCAATCGCCCTAAACCCTCTCTGCCCCTCCGTAACCGCCTTCCCAAACGCCACTCTCTCCGCACAGGTTCCCACCGGATACGCTGCATTTTCCACATTCGCGCCATCGATATATGTTCCCTCGTGGGTGAGGATCGTAGACCCGACGCGAAAATTCGAGTACGGGCAGTAGGCGGTGGATTTGGCGGATGCGCTGCGCGATTGGAGCGTGTGGATTTGTTCGCTGCTGAGCGAGTAGGTTTCGCTGGCGAAGGATATGTCGGATGGGTCGTTGCCGCGGAGTAGTTTTGGTTCGGGGAAGGCCATTTTGTGAGTTTGGTTGTGAGAGCTTTGGAAGGAAAGGGGATGTGAGTACGTTGAAGCGAAGGTCGAGTTGTGAGTAGAGATAGATATGAACATTGATTATATTGATTGTGGAGGTGAGGTCATTTCGCGATATGTAATGATAACGATAAAGGGAAGGTGTTTAAGCTCCCCCGCTCTATTACCTAACTTTTAATTCACGTTAATAGATATACAATTGTATTAAAATGTAGGTATTAAAATCAAAAGTGTCTAATTTATACAAATACTTCTATTCTAATCCATAATTCTGATTTTCAATATATGGTACTTCAGATCTCCCCGTAATTTTTCAATATTTCAAACTTGATCCCAAGTATAAAAAGAACCCCGCTATCCCTCTAATTCGATTATCCCTATGGATATACCTAGTATCTAGTATCTATATTACTGGGTTATGTGGGCATTACAAGAGCGTGTTTTTAATAAATACTAATCTTTTATAAACAAGAAGATTAATATTTGATAAATAATAATTTTATATACAAATTGATATAATAATACTTTTTATATTTTAAAAATCTCTATTATATTAATTTTATAAATAATTTTATATTTTCAAAATACTTTTAATAATTAATATTAATTATTTGATCTAATATAAAATTATAAAACCAAAGAGAATAAAAATATAATCTTGTTTTGCTTGTGAGTATATGGACCCGGTATTCAATAAAAACACGCCCTTGTATACTTCTTATATTTTCCATCCTAACCAAACTCTAGTATAATCAACGAAAACTCGAAATCTCACTAATATTCAAACTTACCACTGACGTGTCGATAGATGACAGCTCCATCCAACCCACCCACAAAGAGGCATCATTCTCGAGAGGATAAAGATTCTGCAAGTACAAACGGTATTCGAGAAGCGGATTCCTTTCGCGCGCCCTTCCCCATTTCCCATACTCCTACAACACCGTCACAAAAGATGGAAACGGGAGAGGGGAGTATCTAGATAGTAGATCATATCATGTAAAGATTCTTCAGGTCTACATAGCTTGATAACCTCGTAACTTCACAACTTAACAAGATCTCAAAAGACTCGGGGCATACCATCGTATTGTTTTCCTCCTTCACTTCCATCTGCCCTCCCCTTCTTTTCTCCTACCATCTACCCTATATCCCATCCTATCTCACCTCTCCGCAATTAACATTCGTAAATCCCACTCTATCTCATCCCATCCCATCCCTCTCCTCTCCTCCACACACAACACCAACCTTGGAAGCCTACCTCACAAAACCATTCCCCAATCCAACCTAATCAAGCCCTAAAAATAACACACCCCTCTTTATCCTTCCTCTCACACTCCCTCTCACACATTCTCACACACTTCCCCTCTTTTTTCCTCTCTCTCTCCCTCTCTCCCTCTCTTCCTCCCCCTCTCCCAAAACTCAATCAATACCAAAACCAATATCAATCAAATAACCCCATAACCCAATCTAAACCCCTCAAACCAACACAGAATCCCTACATTCCATTTCCCCTCTATCACTTCAGATGTCACTTCACCTCATCCCATGCCATGCCATGCCATTCCCATTTCTTGAACTATCTCCCTGAAGCTCTCAGATCACACGATATAATCGAAATGTCAGACCCATTCATCATGATCCAGGAACTCTCCAGACTCTCCCCTTCTCCAACTTTTCAGATCTCACGCCTACTAACAGCAATCCATAGTCCAGCAAACTGGTTGATAGACTTTTAGTTTTACTTTCAAATGTTGTTTTCATTTTACTCTTCTCTGCCACTTCTTCCATCCACTATTCTCATTTCAATCGCCTATCTACACACCCCATTGCATCATCCTAATGCATCCCATTCGCTCAACCTTTACCGTAGACTGAAGACCGAACAGAGACTGAAACAATAGCTCAGCTCAGTCCATCTCAGCCCACTGCACTCACAAAAACTGCTCTCTTCCAAGATCTCAACATCTCAAACATTCCTTGCACCAATTTAATCCTTGGTGACTTGAATAGGAGTAACTGCGTATGTAGGTCTGACGTATCTATAATGACAAAGTATCAGCATCATCTTCTTAACACCCTCCTTCTCCATTCCTTTCCATCCCTAGCCCTCTTCCCAGATAAAATACAACATACCTATCACTGTTATATGGACTAGTCTCACTACCCAACAATTCCTTTTCTCTCTTCAAATCAGCCCAATGTCTTCTGACAAGGTCACGATCGGTTTCCGCTGTCAAAAGTGGGATCAAATGGATTCTAGACCACATTTTTTCACGGGCAAGTTCACTGTTTAATATTTGTTAGTGGATTATCCATTTGAATCGTCCGACGAGGGAAAAAGGCGTCCTGGTATTTGAGTGTATAGTTCAACGTCACATCCAAGCTCCTCAGACGGTATTTCTGAATCATTCAAGATATGTCTTAGATTTCATCAAAATCCTCCGGAGTAGAGCCTTCCGCCAAGATACCCAAACAGATGAATCCCTCCCTCAGTCCTCAAACGCCTCAGAACAAAAAAAAAAGAAAACAATACATACTTCTGTTCCCGAATACCCTTTCCTACTTTCCAGAATCCATATGTCATAACTCCAGCCATGGCCAAAAGCATAACCGAGGGTCTGAAACCACGTGCTGGAAGATTTCTCTATAATTTTCAAACAAAATATTAGCTTGCCTTCTTTGAACTCAGTGCTTTTCTTTCTCTTTTCCACCCCACAATCTCTCCCATCTCGCCCCTCTGTTCATCAGCCTATATAAACATCTGACTATCTACGTCGGTCTCGTGGAAGGTGGAAGATTAGGACGAGAATGAGGACAAAGAATTTCGTAACATGCGTATGTGAGATCAATCGTCGTACATCGTTGTTTGGAAAATCTCGCGGTCTCATGCTGAATGACGCTCCGCTAGCCCTCCGGGGGCCACTGCCGTGGAGGCCGACTATTTGGTTGATTCCATCCCATCAAGCCACCCCTTCATTCACCACTCTCTCTCCTTCCCTATGCAACACACGCAGCACCCCATTCTCATTGACAGCCATCCAACATCGAAGATCAATTCTCTACCCCTCCATTACCCCCAATCTCCAAATTCCACGAACCCATCACACCCACCCCTCCATCGCACCGCACCGCACATTCTCCATCTGCAATAATTTTTAACCACCTCCATCGCAAACCGCACCATGCAACCTCCCCAATCATCATTGCCCAAACTCCCCAGTCCCGATGATCAATACAAGCCCCCAATCCCCAATATCAACCATCAAACACAGCAGCACATCCCGGCACAAAACCATCCAAAGTTTAGTCCGCACTATCCCTGACGATATCTCAATACATAGCAGTCGCAGTCCCGGCAGTAATCTTCTTCGTTTTCGTTTTTATTTTTATTTTCGTTTCGTCCTCATCCTCATCGCGGTCGTGGTCGTGGTCGTGATCGTGATCGTGTTCATAGTCGTACTCGTCTTAATCCAATCCCTCCCCCTTGCAGCTAAGCAATGCCCTCTCCTTTTACTTCCTCTCCTCAGAGCATATCATTCACCCCATTGCAATCCACCTTTCTTCCGTCTCCCATCTCACATCTCCCATCTCCCATCTCCCATCTCCCATCTCCCATCTCCCCCGCTTCTCAATGCCCCATCCCCTCCCTCCCCCTTTCCTCAATCCCCAACCCCCAAACCCAATCCCCCCATTCCAGTCCTCTTCTCCTCCCCCACAGAAACAAAAGAAACGAAAAAGGAAATCCCACCACACACCTTATACTGCACGGCTTCATACCCGCCCTTTGGCGGCATATCCTGAGGCATATTTGCTGATTTCTCTTCCCTCAAACTATTTTATCTTTTCTCAATCTTCTTTCTTCTATCCCTTGGTCGCGACGTCACAAGATAGGATACAAAATACGTAATTGAGTTGTTTGCAATGTTCAATGTGGTTGGTATGCTTTCGAGAATGAATGTTATCGCTCAATCAAGCTCTAATTTATTCATGCCTTTAATTTAAGGCCTCCAGTTCGCAGCCTCCAGTTCGCAGCCCCTCTCGAGATCCACCACAATTGACTTGGTCTGAGCGTTCGTAACCAATAAACATCGAGGTTTTTCTATGCTTGAGTAGGTATGTATAATACATCAATCCTGATCAACATCCTCAAATACAAATCTCTCGTAATCATCTCATCATACAACTCATTTCAATCTCAATCTCATAGACTCAATAATTCTTCAATCTTCATGTAACGCCCAACTAATGCACAAAACCAATCCCATCCCGTCCCTTCCCGCCAAACCCCCATCCCAATTCCAAATCTCCCAACCCCAATTCCTAAACATGCCATTCCTATTCACCCAGTTTCCCAGATTCCATCCACAAAACACCTTAAAAGCAATAATAAACCACGCTTCAAAATGATATGATGGCTGACACAAGAGTTCTCGTTTCCTCGTCATGTGCAATTCCTCCCCTCGTGCCAAACAGCAAGGACTCTTGATAAAGTTCGACCCAGGTGCAATGAAATGTAAATAGCGAAATCAACCTGCGGCAGCAGCCGCTTCTTCCTCCAGCTCCAGATCAAAAGCAGCTTGCATTTCGGCTTCCAGATCATCTTCGAAACTATGATCACTTTCCTCCATCATAGCTTGATTAACCTCGTCATTTTCATCACCCGTAACCCCCGGGGTAAGAAGACTCGATTCTGTTGTACTATTTGGCGTTTTTACAGTCTTCAGGCCCGTTGTTCTTGAATTAGCGACTCGCTGCTTTTTTGCCATAGTACTTTCTTCTTCACTTTCATCTTCATCCGTCGCATCGTCGAATCTTCGTTTATGTCCTCTTCTTGAACTTGTACGCGATGTTCGACTGTTGTTACTGTTATTACTGGTGAAACTTGTGTCACTTTCTGTACCGGATTCATCATCACCCATGAATTCGGCTAGTTCGTCATCTATTGATGACCAATTGAGATCCGTCGTTGGAGAGATGTCACCTCGTGGTTCATCCGGCATGACACCTTCTCCATCTAGTTCAGATCTTGTGTCGTCATCTTCAAAATCTTCACTCTCGGTGTAGTCTGAAGATTCCTCACTTTCTTCACCAGGAGATGGAACATTAGTCAAATCGCCACTTTGTCTCCTATCAGCTGCATTTATTTCCACCTAATGGATATATTAATATTACCCATGAGAAAATAATGGAGTTCAGCCTACCAAATACTCTGATTCATCTTCCTTCTTCCACTTGCTCATCGACTGAGTCAACCATTGTTGTGTGACTATCTTGATGTGAGGATATTTTGCCGCTTCTCGAACTTTTTGTGTACGGGTTTTCTGTGACGAGGCAACGACATGAGTGACTCTCTTCGAAACCCTGTAACATATTAGTGACTCATCTTCAAAACATCATGATAGTACATACTTCTTATGAATTTTGCCACCAAAGCTTTCTATCTGCTGAGCGATTTCAGATCTGAGTTCGGTTAGCATGGATTTTCCCCTAGCCTTTTCCAAGCCCCACACGCTAGAGAATATACACGATAAAGTTTCTTGTGAAATAGAATCATAGGTGGTATCGACTAACCTCATAAGGTCAACTCCCAAAGGAACTAAACCCGACATTACGATTGCACATCCATCGAAGACTTGAGACCTAAATATTTGTTAGCAAAACCGTCTTGCGTGGCATCGCTTTTGGGGATGGGAAACCATACTTGAGACGTGGCATCACAACTGCAATATTGGGTACCACTTTGAGATCGGCAGCTTCACTTTTGACGTTGACCTTTCTTTGATGACCAGGTTTTAGTTGTGCAACTCGTCCACCTGGAACATTGACCAAAGCTTTATCATATTCTTCATAGAAAGCTCTGTGCAAATCCGTAAGATGTTGTTGAAGATAAGTCAGTTCGACGTCGTCATCCTTAAGAACACTGTGTCGATGCGTGTGATGTTCAACTGTGCCAGCCTCGACCGCCTTTTCTGCTTCTTCCTGTTTTTTGTCGGCTTCGTCAAGTTCTTCCTGTTTATGAAGTAGTGGTCGGTCTCTTAATTGTTGCTCCAAGAATTTCTCTTGCTCCGCTGCTTGTTCAAGTAATGAAGCGTCATCGTCTATCGTGTTAAGTTTCGGTAGAATTGGTTTCTCAGTTGCTGGTTCCTTCTTGGCTTCTTCGGCAGATTTGGTTTCGCCTGCTTCAGGTTCTGTAGGCGTTGCTACTTCTCCAATAGGTGTTTCGACCGTCTCAAGTGTGCCGGTCTCCGGCTTTGAGTGATGTTTCTTTTTGGGTGTGGATATTTTAGGAAGCTCCTCTCTTTTCGGTAGGAAACTCGAGTTGATATCCCCGATACCAGTAAAGAAATCATAAGGAACAACCTTGATGAGATTAGGACGATTCATTGGCCAAACATCTGCGCGATCATCAATAATTGCCACCATATGCGTGCTCTGAGGGAATAATCTAGCCAGACTCTTTGCCGTAACGTTGCCGTTCTCGTCTCGACTGATGATACGATCACCAAATAATTTCTTTCCAGGGTCGACGATCTTTGCGATATTTAATGCGTATGCTCGAGTACCCATAGTATAAACATGTAGCTCATACATTTCGGAGACTTTTGCGAGAAACTCCGCAAGGCCAGGGCGCATTTTAATGTAATACCAACAACCGGATGCGAGACCGCGAGGACCATCATCATTGAGTTGGAAGGATCGCACATCTTTGACGGCCTCGTAATTTGGTGAATTGACATCGCGTTGCCATTCTCCGACTGTAGGTTCAATACAAGCATGGATAATGGTCTGATCCAGATCCACCACCAACGAAAGTTTTCGATTCTTAAGTAGCCGCCGTTGCAATTCTTCTTCTGCCTTCGAAGCCTCGTCAAGACTAACTGTGAGGTGTGTTTGGTCGTGGATCATATTGATTCTAGCTCGGTCTGTATCGAGCGTACTGGTGGCCCAAGAGACCTCGGTCATATCTTTTCCGCACATCCCACAAAGTCCCGCATACTGGACAGCATGCGAACAACTTTCTTCAACATCGACAACAGGTCCATCGCTCTCAATTGTTATGCCTTCTTTGACCAGCCATTTCTCGATAGTACCGTCAGAAGGACTATCCCATGTCCCATACGATGTTTGTTCTTCTTCCCATTGGTCGCCCAATGGATCGCCAACCATTAGCTTCCAATGATACTTATATTCGAGGAGTGAGTCCCGTTTCGAAATCTGATCGCCATGGTTCTTGTATAACTTGGTGATTGTAATTGGGTACCTCAAATTCGGACCCAAGGTTAATGTCTTTCCCATTTTGATATCCTCCTTCGCAAAGCTGTCGTTGGATTTGCGATCATGCGATCCCGCGGGGGTCGGTTCTACTTGTTGAAAGATGAATCGTCAGTAAGTGAGCTTAGAATGGTAAGGAAGTAGAATGCGCGCGCAGATGAAAGAAAGCCCGGTGAGAAGTTGAATGGCATATCGCAAATCGCATATGACAAGAAGCACGCCACAGCACCTTGGTGAAAAGCCGTCGCAAAGCGCAATACAATTCCAGGACAATTCGCAGAAGCTTAAAGCAAGCTTCAAGGATAGATACAATAGATATCTACAAGCTGTTGAAAGACCTACGAATTCAATTTAAGCTCCTTGAAAGCTCTCATAAATATCGCGTGGAGTTGTTCAGCATTGTAAGATTCCATGTACACCACTTCTTCCTTATTCAAGCTTGTAAGCCACAAAGAAGGTTGAGGTAACGACCAAAATGGGCGGGGATGAATGATGGGATTCTTGATTTTGCGATGTTTAAATATATACCTTTTTTTTTCTTCTTCTTTCGATTAGGAATTCTTTGGGGATTTTAATTGAATTGCGTTCCTGTCGGTGTGAAGCTTTCTGATAATGTGCGAAAGGATATGAAGTTGTTGCGATTGCGAAAATTGGATTTAAAGGAATGAAAAGTAAGCGGTATTGGAGATTTTGGAGCTCTGAAGTTGAAACGGTTGTTGACTTTATATGTTCACATCGATCGCACGAACGCGACTACTGTGGAGTTAGGGAAGCTTATAAAGGGTGCGTGGGTGCGTGGGTGCGTGGGTGTGCGGTTGTGCGGTTGTGCAGTTGTGTGAACACCCTTCGACCTTGCTGTGTGAAAATAATAAGGCAACAAGGCAACAAGGCAAGGAGGCAACAAGGCATAAACGCTTCAGTGAAGATACGATATACACCGTGGACACCCAAACAAGTGAATTTTGGGACAAAGGAGGAGAAGGGGGGAGACTTTTTATATGTGTGATCAGCTTGTTCCTTGCTCTTGATGTCTATTCTATGAGTGACTGAACAATGATTGGTTAATGAAGCGGGATCAAAGATTCTACATACATATGTACTATAAAAATTGCATGGATGAGTAAGATAATGAGGAGATATATATTCAAAGGCGTTAAAATTTATATAGATGCCTAATATGTAGACAGATACACATATTAGATACCAAGTATGAATCATCTCCTTGTTTATTACTCATTCTCATCTCCCTCTATTACTCACCTACTCACCTACTCACCTACTCACCTACTCACCTACTCACCTACTCACCTACTCACCTACTCACCTACTCACCTACTCACCTACTCACCTACTCACCTACTCACCTACTCACCTACTCACCTACTCACCTACTCACCTACTCACCTACTCACCTACTCACCTACTCACCTACTCACCTACTCACATACAGTCACTCCACTCACAACCTGATACCTACCTAGGTAGTCCTAGCAAATACACCTCAACACCCGCCCACCATTGCACAAAACCCGTTACATCCAAACGACCAACAGAGGTGGTACAATAATAAGGCCATTTATCCATCCATCCAATCATCCAATCATCCAATCATCATTACAAAATATAACCGTTTGCAGCTTATCGAGCATCTCATCCCTGCCCAAACCTTAATTGTCAGCCACGCCATGAAATATGTATATTCTTTGAACGTCTACGATAACATCCATGCTCTCTCTCAGTTAGTTCTTTCTTCCTTTGCCCTTTTACCTCTTCACTCGATATTACCTCATTCTTTCTTCATCAAAGAAGAGATACCTCGGCAAAGAATTACCTAGTTAGAGCTTCTAGACGTACGGAACTATTCATTAGCTCTTCCGTAACATCCGCCTACGAGCTATTTTAGCACCCTTCGATTTGCGGCTCACCGGGAGTCTATCGAGGTGGCCCTCCTTTACCGCAAATTGGGCCCGGCTTTTTCCCCTGGCTGGAGATCAAACAAATGAAAATTCAATCATATCTGTATAGAACATAATTATATCATCCTTCGTTCATGAATCGTAGTCTATTATCTATATTTATGTAAAATCAAACCTCCCCACTTCATCTTGCACTTTCCTCCGCTAAATACAAATTAAGTAGATTATATCCCATTCCTATTCCGACCACTAACACACCCTTCATTATCTCATAGTCATCGTATATGCCGACTGTCGTAAACCCTATCAACTAGCCTCCAACACCTTGCTCACTTAAAACATTACATACCCAGCCCAATTCCATGCCTTCCGATCCAACCCATTGACCCGCTGAACACTATGTATTCCCTTGGAAAGAAATTTCAAGCCGCCTTTCTGGCCGGTGATAACGCCCTAGATGCCAAATCCGAGCCCGACCAAGCCATCGCGTTCCTATCGCTCAAAGTTCCCGAACGCGCCATTGTATCCCAATCATGAATTCGTTTCATTGAATCCGGGTCGGTATCATCCCCTATGAACGTCCAACTCTCCTCCGAATCTTCAAAGGCATCATCATCTGACTTTCCATCCTTGAGCTTGATCAGTGATTTTGCGTACTCCATATCTCGATAGATACACTGAATAGCAGTGTCGACGCCGTTTTCCTGATAAGTTGTTAGTACTGATTGATATTCTTGTACACGAATTATGACATACACTTCTAATCTGTTCGCCCAGTACTTTGGCTTTTGTAATCATCCTCTTACTGTGCGCTGCCTCCCAAAGAGCTTTGGAAAAAAGACTCTCGTTAAGCTTCTTCAACAGAATACCCACGCCTAGATCCTCAACACGCTGACCGAAGAAAAATTGATCTCCGAAGAATGGCTTAATGATCGTTGGAATACCGGCTCGTAAACTAGCTCCCGTAGTACCGGCACCTCCATGATGGGCTGCCGCATCAATCTGAGAGAAGAGCCAGTCGTGCGGTGCTGATTTGATTTGGAATATCTCGGGTGGAAGTGGTACCTCAATATCGTTGGCACCTTTCTTATCCAAACGATCTGACCATCCTTTTGATAGAATGCATCTGACATCGGCCTTAATGATAGAATCTCTCACTATTCTAGTCAAAGCTGCCGAATCTGGCACAACAATTGATCCAAACCCGACATATACTAGTCGTTTGCCATCTGCGCGGGCCTTGGCGATGAAATCTGTAAGATCTTTGGGTGGTGTATAATTCGAACTTTCATTCAGAAACCAGTAGCCAGTGACTCTAATCCAATCGCTATAATCAAGAGGTGGTACCACAACCGAAGGGCTAAAATTATACAAGAATGGAACCTTGTTGGGTTGCATCTTCTCCAAATTCGTGGCTTGCAAACCTAGCTCTTTGTGTCTCCAACGATTCACCTGTCCAGAAATGGCAGTCCAAAAGACCTTATCAAACAAAATGTATGACAAGTAGTTATAAGCACCACCATATTTGTGCTCAGGAACAGCGAATGCGTGAGGATAAGCTCTTGTCCTTGTCCATGGCATGGTAAAAGCTCGGAAATACGGAATTCGAAGAGCTTCCGCGATGTGAATTCCACCCATTGCACTGGGGCTTTCAATCAAGACATCAGAATTCTGGCAGGCCTTCCACGATGAGCTGAGTAAATCATCTATCCAACCCCGAAATTTTGAAGATGCTTCTTTCAAGAATGAGACCGTGAACATTCCGTTATCGACACAAATCCGCATCAACTCGGCCGGATCGCCATCAACTGGCGCAAATTCAATATTGTGCGACTCAACCCAGTCTTTAAACTCTAAGTGAGTAGCTATCTTCGTCTTATGGCCTTCCGCCATCAAGCCCTTACATAGAGCAATGTAAGGCTGAACATCACCACGAGAGCCAATGGTCAAGCAAGTGATACGCAGCGACTCTGTCGGTTTGAAATTCAATATCGAAGCTCTCGGATCGTCGAACAATATTGGTGGTGATCCAGTATCACCTCCCTTGGGAGTACCGAGATCACTGATATCATTTTCGGAATGAAGCACATGTCGTGCCTGAATGAGAGCTTGATTTTCAGCACTAGCCACCTCTGCACTTTCGCGCTCCTCCATGGTCAAGAGTCCAGACTCGTCCATATACTTTATTGTCTCTATATTCTGCAAAAGAGTTACCAAGCAGTCATCTCGATCCTCAGCTAAAGCGAATTCGAAGAATATCTCCGCATGTCCTCGGATAGTGACTACAAGTCCCGAGTATCCAAATCTAGATGATGTCTCCTTTTCGACGTTTTCGATGTCTTTCAAAGGAATGATAATTTTAGTCTTCATGGTTGGTATCAGACTTCGATAACAGAAAGATCTATCACTGAGGTAAATCTTGCCATAGAGAAAGGCTAGTCGTTGCCAAGAGCAAAAGTATGCGGCATGAAGTTTCTCGTCGGGAGGCAAGGCAAAGTGTTGGCGAAATCGCTCTGCGTGTGTAACACCATCGCGGTTATCATCATCGCTTTTCATGTTAGACATTTCGTCATCACGGGGCATTCCATGGGATTCTTCATAGTGCATCTTGCCCCCTTTCCACATGCCTGAGACCTTTTCCACATAGCCCATAGACTCAGTTGCCAGTAATGAGCTCATCTTCTTCGAGTGTCTATTTAGATAGCCGGCGAAACCTGCAGCTCGTTGCAATGGATATGATCCAGCCTTGACAATGCTTTGTAATGAAGGGCCAGATGATATTGCTCCTTGCCTGGCGTCTGAGTCCCCCATGGAACCTGTGGTAGCAGCATGTTTGGGTTTCTCGGGTCGGTAAGTTCGTGTTGGGGAAACATCGGCGGATCTCCTTGGAGTAAGAGGACGAGATTCTGGACTCTGAAAATCATCCTTATTGTTGCCCCGTCGCGATGAAGGCGAGCGTTGTATAGTCGGTGATAAAAATACATCGCTGCCTCGAAGTATCTGACTAGCAGACGCTTGATTTTCATCGCCTGTTGATGGCAAAGCTTCATATGACCCCGGTTCACCCAGAGAATGGACATATGAATCAGAAGACCCTTCTTTAGATGTACTCTTCTCTCGACTCAAGCGATTAGTACTGAGGCTACGTCTCGTGCTGATGCTGTTCGCACTGGTGCTCCTGCGGCTTTTCGTCTGAAATCGGTTCATGTCTATGCTACGTCGACCGTGCTTGTCGAGATCTATGCTCCTATGAAATGCATCCGAGCTTGAACGACTCATATCTGTGCTAGCACGAGGACTACCGGGTCCCGGGGAAAGCAACGGCGATAAGGTTGCTCGGACACTTTCTTCTAAAGCTGGTGCCGTGGTTTGAATAGGAGGAACTTGAGGGTTTTTATTGTGGCTCATGTGGATCGACGTACGCTTGGGGCTATCATGGCTATCGTCCACTGTTGATGATGACAAAAGGTCCTGTGCCAATTTCTGCGCAGTTGTATCTTCGACAAGGATTTTTAGTACATTCAAAGCTTCCTGGCCGTTGGTGAAAAATGAGAAGAAATACTAAACAAGGTCGTTAGCGTTTTACTAAATTGGATTCTGAATTACTAACCTCATCGATCGCAAAACTCTCATCGTTGTCGATGACGCGTATCTTGCAGGTGTCAGCAAAATCGACGATTTGACTGTCCTCGATATCGATAATATTCTCAATGGGTAAAGAGATCTTGACGCTGTCGCCATCATTATGAGACCGGAATATTATCTTCTGTAAGGCTTTCACCCATTCCTTAGCAGAAGGAGCACTATCGGCATTGAAGTGATATTTTCTTTGATGTGTCTCGACGGTGAAATGTGTCGAGTCTTTCCCCTTCCCCTTCTCCGTAATACTTGCGGAAATTCCATATCTCAAGTCAATGTTGCCTCTTGGAAAATATAAATCGGCTGAGTTGGTGTAGTATGAAAGAACGTCGCCCTTCAACCGGAACCAATATCTATTGTACTTTGGATTGTGTTGGCCCGATTTCGATAGATATCCCGACTTGACGACTTCATGCTAAAAGAACGTTAACTAATTGGGAAAACAATCCACAAGACATAAAATCGACAACATACGGATTTTTTTGGTAGGTAGGCATAGAAGCAGATGTGCTTAGATGTGATGTACATATAACCTTGGACCAATACACTTTTCATTAGCCAGCAAGGATATTCTATAATAATTAGTATTTGCTTGCATGATACGGGAAAGTAAAGAACTTACCCTCTATTACTTCTTCGGGAGTTTCGAACTTGTAGATCTCCCTCAGCTTCTTTGCTAAACTTGTCGATGGCGTCTCCTCATCTTCATCAATCTCCGTCAGGTCTTTCGAAGTTCGAGGCATGTCGAAACTGGGTCGTAAAGCTAATTTCGCTTGGGCATCCAACATTCGACTCATAACCGGTGCGTCTCTTGGTTGAAATTGTGGAGATTTTATATCAGATGCGGTTGATTCTTGAGGAGAATCGCGTACTGGTGATGGCGTACGGCTACGGCTACCTTGAGCGACGGCGTTTGATGATTTGGACTTGGACTTGGAACCTAGTCGCGAGAATGATCGAATCAACTTGCTCTCTGAGAATTTCCTTCTATGCCTTTCCGATTTCCCTCCCTTTTGATCTATGCTGTCATGATTTATGTGCGACTCGGAACTCTGTCGTGTTGGCTTCCTCGAATCATCTTCTTCGTCGCTGGATTGCGCATCAAATCTGGCATTGAAATCAACTTTTGGGCCAACAGCCGCGGTAATCATACCGAAGACAGATTGATTCATGGCATTAGGTGCAGTATAATCTTCATCCGCATCATCGCCGTCTTGGAAGCGCTCAGGGAGTTCCATGGTTGCTTGGTGGCCTTCGTTCCTTCTCTTCGTCAACTTTCTAGCGACCCTCTCCAGCTTCTTTAACTCATCTTCCGGAGCCATTTTGGCAATAACTTTTCGACGTTGGTATTGGAAACCAAGCCACTCGAGTTGTTTTGATGTTTATACAAACCTTGTCGTCAAGAATCCAACGACGTTAAGATCTCAGGCGGTATCGATAAGGGCGGCTTAGGCTCCTTCAGAGTAAGCTATACCCTAAAAGTTGAATGATGGGCGATTTGAGATTGAATCACATGTAATTAAATAAAGTTGATCATCAGGTCTTCTTGGACTCATCAGTATGGTTAGTAAGGGATCTAATAGTAGGCAGAGAGACAATTCCAAGGTGGACGATGAATCACGAGTTGTTTAAGGATTTGATACGATGGCAGTGAGTGTATGTGATGAAGGAAGGAAGAAATCAAATATGTAATCAGCTAGCAATAAGGACGAGATATCTCACAGCATGGCATTGTTGAGCGAGCTCGGTTTCTTCGGTGGTGTGGTGTGTCTTGTTGTGGGGGAATAGATTAATTAGTAAGGTTACCAAGGTTATACCTACCTACTTAAGAAGTACCTACTGGGAATGTCTACCTTGACTGGTGGACCTTTCCTATCTATCCATTATCGTATCGAGTACAGTACATATCGAGTAGATCACAAATTACAATGCGACGACCTGACTCTCTTTAAGTGGGTAATATGACAACATATGTAATATGTACAGTAATCAAGTCACAATCGAAGGAGCTGGGGAAACAGTCGAGATAGTCTACGATATCTTGGTGTGAAAATGATGGTAATGATATATATCATATGTATGTGAGTTCGTTTCCTTTGTCTTGATTACTTTATAAATAGGTAGGTACGATCGATACCTACATAGTAGGTACTAGATAGGCATTGTCAGGAGATGTACTCGGATATATCCCATCCATCCATCCATCCATCTATCTATCAGGGAAGTAGGTAGGTAGGTATTTACGACTATGTACATAGCCCAGACAACTCTAATCGAGCGCAGCGAGGACGGGGGTTTGGGGGCTTGCCCACATAAAAGAACATACAAACAAGGTAATAAGTTGTCACCCACTGTTAAATCTAGAAGAAGAATAACAAATTATCATACAATAAATTGCTCAAAGATCATACCACGTAGGTATTCATTTTGATAAGGATGAATGGATCGGTTGCTTCATTAAGTTTTTCTATAACTTCGCTTCAATAACGCTCAATATAAATTCATCCATGAACCCTCTAAATAATCATCATACTATACAATATTCAAACAATACCTAACTTATCACTCACGGAAAATGCGTCCATCACATCCAGAGACACAGTTTCCCTGACGCCGTACCACCTGCAACCCAGTCCTTTGTAGGGTGAAATTGTGCAGCAGCTGGAACTGCTGTGATGAGACCATCACCCCCCAGTTGCGCTAATTGTTCTCCATCGGCTGAATAAACATCACAAAATCTATTCATATTGCCAATCACAAATTTCTGGATTCCATCTTCAGGTTTCTCTTGCCAATGAGGCTTTAAGATAGTTACCCACCGTCCAGTTTGGTTATTGTGTTTGATAATAGTCGTAGGTTTCATCGCTTCATCATCGAGTGAATGACCTGTCTTGAAAGAGCCGGCATCGAGGAATGAATGAATCTTAATAGTATCATCATATGAAGAAGTTGCAACATGACCAGCAGGGGACCATGAAGCATGAGATACCGAAAGCCTAGACTCATGCTCACCAAGTAAAACCGGGTGTCTTGAATCACCTGTCCCTGTTATTTTCCGTAAATCCCAAATTTTCAGCATTCTATCTAATGATGCCGTAGCCACAAAATGAGGATGCAATGGATGTAAAGAAAATCCGCCTATCTTTTTATCGGAAAGGTACCAGATTTCACTTTTGGATGGAGTCCGCATATCATGGCGTCCAAATCGACCGTCCAGAGTAGAAAAGCACAATAGATTCGGATCGTTGGATGGTATGGCAATGCTAGATATAGGGATATCTTCATCCAGAGAATCTGGGGCGAAAGCTTCAACAGCGACCCCTTTCTGCAGGTCTAGTTTTCGCACTGAAGAATCGTATGAAGCCGAATATAGCGAATTTCCGTCTGCACCAAACACGAAAGAAGAGATTGATCTAGAATGTATCTTGAAGGCAGTAATGGCTGGCTCCGTGTCCTCTTCCTCTTCCTCGTCATCGTCTTCTGTCTTCACTCCCGGACCTTCTTGTGAAGCGTCGAACAATCCAACGTTCCCTAGTTTATCTCCAGCAAATATTAAAGGCTTATCTAGCGTTGGATGAAACCCTAGAGCGTATATTCTTTCGGGGGTGATTTTAATTTCTGGGGATTGAGTTAGCACTAGAATATTCCTTGAAAGAACCAAGTCTTACGATTGGGGTCATAAGTTTCATATAGTTGTAACCCGCTCATCTTCTCCCTCAAAACCTTCAACCCTTCATCTGTTGTCTCTTTGATATCATCTTCGGTAAAGGTTCTCAAATTCGGTTGAGCGCCACGCATGACTCCAGATAAAAATCCATTCTCCTGCTTCCATTTCTTCCCTTCAACAACAATATCATTAACATTTATATCTCCTGCGACTCGCTGCCTCTTAGCTTGTGAAACTTCCTTCGCAAATTCTTGTTCAACCTCTGCTTTGCGCTTAGCAGTCTCACTATCAGCTTCAATACCAGCCAGACGTGAACTTGTACGGGTCGGTCTAGGGGCTTCTTTTTTAATGGGAGCTGTTCTCTTTCTAGGGGCTGCTGATGTTGGTTTTGGTGGCGGTTTTGGGACGATTTTCTGTGCTGTTGTACTAAGGTCCTTCAGCATTGCTTGATTTGCCGCAATATTTTCGAGTCTTCGGCGCTCGAAGGCACTCATCTCTGGCTTTTCTTTTTTGTTTGGAGCCATGTTGTAAATTTTTCTTTGGATTATTGGTCTGAGAAGAATCAATGGCAAAATGAAGGGTTTACCAAATAATGCAGGGTCAATTTAATTCATGAAGTCATTTCAATTAACGCGTCTCTCTCAATTGAAAAAACCGCGTCGCGATCGATTTAAAATAGTCCGTGCCCAATTTTTTGTCTATTGAAAACTTGCGGAAAAATTATGAGGGTGAAATAAAATTTCGAATGTTCGACCATTCAATATTCTCCTTTCTTAAGCAACTGCGAGATCCATCATCAAGCATTACAATCTGGATTCAAAGCTTAACCCTTCACTAGCACAAGTTGCTTTATGTGCAATAACCGGTTATGGCGTCCATGAAAGTTGTTGAAGCTATTCCAATTGCATATTCAACTATGTCCTCCACAATGATGCCTTTTTTATACCAAACCAGGACAATCGCGGGCCTACATAGGTCTATTTACAGTAAAAAATATCGAAGCAGGACTTTACCTTCGATTCACGGAGCAAACTTTCATATCTCTTTACCCCGAGTCAAATACGAATCGCAAAACGGAATTTATGATGGCAAAGATAATACTGGGCCTCAAATCAGGAGGAGAGCTAGCCCTAGGGGTGGTCATTCCCATAAATTCAGATTTCGTCCAAGGATGGTCACCGATGAGTTTAAACTCGATCTCGAAAAAAGTGAACTGGAATCGGAAGGCAATATCGCACAGTCTGAGGACATTGGCTTCGAGGATGATGACCAAAGCTTGATAGAATATGGCACAGAAATTGATGCATTGGCAAGTCCGCACTATCCGAAGCGCGAGTCCACGATTACAGATTCGGAAAGGCACACTTTCAATCGTATATTCACAGATATTTTCGCGCGGACTCAAAGGACGTCTTTGGCAGACGTTGATGATGGCATGGAAGACATGCCTCCAACAAACAGGGAGAGTGCGCGCAATAAGCTTGACAATATAATGGAGCATTCACTATCAAACAAAAAACATCGAAGCAAGAAGGAACAAGAAGCCGAAATTAGAAGATACCCCCCAGCTCTTCGTGCCGCAGCTGCTAGAGCGATTGGTCTTGTTCTAGAAGAGGAATCAGAGCCTACAGTAGAAACTCCGGAAATGGGCCTTGACGCACAGGAGCATTTGCGAGAACCTGAACGTCAACGAGTTGAGGATTTGTTGCGCAATGCCAATACGGATTTTGAGCTCTGGGATGTTCTGGAAAAGGAAGTGTTTCCACTTGTTGCAAAAATGGGTCTAGCAGAGACAAAAGAGAGCCGAGATCAACTGAGAAGAGGAATAGAAGACTCTGGCGTTCTTCCAGTCGAAGAGGATCCCACCACTGCTAAAAACACCGAGTCTGAGATTTCTCCACTTGCATTGTATGGCCCCCTCTACCCATCGCACCTTCTCCTTGGCCTACGTCTCCTCGATCGAGGGTTCAGCAAACCCTCCCAGCTTTCTATCTCTATCCTTCCGCGGATCAAATCTTTTGGGCTACTCTCCCATGTCTTAGGCGCTTCTACACCTCTTTACAATGAGCTTCTACGTGTTTACTGGATACGATACGACGACTTTCGAACTTGTATAGATTTACTGAACGAGATGGAACACGCAGGTCTCGAATTTGATTCGGAGACGTATAAGATTGTTAATAGTATCTTAAAAATCAGGGCTTTCGTATGGAAGGGAGACGCAAGCCGGAATAAGATACCCATGTGGTCTTTGCCAGAGTTTCAAAGGTCTCGCCATCTTGAGTTTTGGCAGGAAAAGATTGGAAGAGTGTTGAAAATGAAGGAGAAAGGAGGAATGGTTTAGGCCAATGAATTGAAAGAAATGGATGTGCATTATAATTACTTGTTACTGATCAATCCACTCATTTTACTTGAACTTAGGTGTATTTCACACTTTTTTTTATTGTTCTTTCTGGCTCAAATTAAATGCATGCTTCTGATCAAATGCGACTCTCGGATCTTATTGGTTGTGATATGGTTATTTAGCTAGTGACGCTGACTAAGAAACGAATCTTATTGGTTGTGATATGGTTATTTAGCTAGTGGCGCTGACTAAGAAACGCGGTCTCTTTCGATAAACAACGTTGAACAGCAGTTCCCTTCTTCCCTTCTCACCTGGAATGTATTGTAATAGCTCGTTAGCTATCCATGAGTACAGATAACAGGTATAACTTTGATCTCAAAGACAGGTAATATGATCTAGTTACCCTCTCGCGAGCATTCTCCTATGTAATTGACTTGTTGCTCTTGCATACACACACTGTCTTTACTGCTTTCTTTATGCAGGGCTAGTTCCACTTACTGCAATCACTCTCCTTTGTGTTTCGCAACCCCAATTGTCATTACTGAAATTTCAGAACGTTATTGGATTAATAGCTGTCGGATATTTTTGACTGTCTTCATGAATACCTGATGTATATCTAAGAAAATCAAATACTTTGCTCAACAGCAGTCATCAATTTCTTATGTCGAATTAGGCGCCTAAAATCTGCAACATATGATGCCGCCCAAACGCTGGATACCAACAGAAGGAGGTGAGCTATTCTTCTTTTGCCCAATCCTTGGAATGTGAATACTGAGAAAATCATCAGAAATTTCAACTTCAACTTTAAATTCAGTGGAAAGCTCTGCTAGCTCCATTTCCAGCCTTTCAAGTACTTTCAAAGCACATGTCGTCTCTCAATCTTTAACTGCAAATCCCTGTCGTCACTCACAACAGCACCAGAGCCTTCAATCTAGCCGCTGTGGCTCGAGTTTTTTGCAAACAATGCCTCTTTTGGGCAGCTTTATCAGAGGTCAATCAAATTCATCCGATGATTCCGAATTAGTACAACAACAAATTGTTGCAGAGCAGCTCATCCTCGACCAGGTACAGCCTATAGATACCGACGGGCAAGTCGCAAGTCAATGCCAAATGAGTAAAGTCGGTACCATACAGCCAACTGAACTCATTTATCCTAAATCACTTTACCATGGCTATATTCCTCCTTTGCCTGCAAGCAAAGAGCATCAAGCGTGCTCGGTTTTACTACGGGAACTCAGGAGCAAAGACACGACAGAGATGTCATCGACGCAGGAAGATTTTGTAGAATTTGAGTTGGCCGAATTTTCGATTTACATGCCTGACACTGCTCTCTATGGGCATGAGCTGCGTGGTCTACAAGATCTTGCTAGTAAAATGGGTCATGCATGTTTCCTACTCGACGGTGTTCTCAGTCTCGGAAACTCTCGACATTATGTTCAAGGCGTACCATTCAAAGTATGCTCAATAGGAAATTACGGTGAAGAATTTGATGATGTTGACGGTGCTATATGGCTTCAGTCTGATCTCAACACAAGAACGAATATTTACTATCGACTTAAGAACCCCGCATCTGAATATGCTCGTTTCCATCTTGGCTTTTCATGGTTGGCGAATCTGTCGAAGCATTTTGTCGATTACTCTTTAGCATGCCAGAAGCAAAGGAAGAAGGTATCGATCCACAACTTCCGGGCAGACTTTGCGCAGTGGTGCCAAAAGATGCATACACATTCATCAAAATTCCAATCCTGGTGCCTCGAATATGGCCGAGATGATTTCAGGCAAGCCGTCTCAGCAAATATAAACTTTCTGTTCAAGGAATCGATGGGTGTAACGTCAAAACTTCGCTCATTGTACATCTGGGAGGAAACTTTGGAACTCACAAGCATTAAAGAATACCCAATCAAAGAGAATGAGACAATCGTCACGCCATACGTTTATGAATGCTTCAGTCACCTAAGATTTGGCCACCTGCTCAAGCCTTTGATACCGACTGTATTTGCAGAGAATTTACAAGAACCAGAGGATCAATCACTATTGCTTTCGCCGAGAAAGACACGCATTGTTTGTGACCCCACTCTGCCAATCAAGCCTCAACATAAATTCTTCTCTGATGGTAAAGCCAATCTGGGAGCCGGAATGAGCCAGAATGGGGGCTTGAAACGGCAGCAGATGCTTGATGCTATCAAAACAGGGGATGTATTATCAGTCACCAAAGATGGACCAAGTTCCGTGTGGAAAGACGAGTCCAGCAAATGGAAAATAGAAGACGATTGTTGGTATTTGTATGTACAAATCAAGCATCAAAGTCCTCGTGGCAATTACTCTTTCGATGGTATTTGGCTTTACAAGCCTTCTGATACTAGTTGCGCAAAGATGAAGTATCCATACGCCAAAGAGTTGTTTCTCAGTGACAACTGTACTTGTGGGTCTCGGGATTCCCGGATAACCCATGATGAAGTCATTGATATCATCCCTATAATCTGGCATGGTCTACCGTCAGAAACAGACATCTTCATTCGTCAGACATATCTCAACCACGAGAGTTTCGTAACATTAAAAGATTCACACAAAACATGTGAACATTTGCGAAAGTCCGAGGAAAATTCACCATCGACATTCACGATTGTTGATCGCTTTCCTGTTGGACAAACGATACTTGCATTGCCCCCTCGGCGTAAGTCGAAAAACAATCTAGAGCCTTATGAGATTGTAGGATACGTAGAAGAAATATCTAAGTTAAATGTCAAAATAAGGAGACTTATGAGAAGATCGGAGATTAATCATACTGTGTCTTGCAGACCAAATGAGCTTGTATACACTGATATAATAGATACAATGTCAGCGCATAAACTCGAAAGAACGTGTCTTGTACGATTTTATACTGAAAGGCAAGTCTTAAGTGGCAATGTCCCAGCACCTTACTGTAGAGATGGCGGCTCGAATGCCTTCATTATTACGAAGCGATTATGTGAGGATAATCAGACACTGATACCAATAGAAATTGATACACCCCAAAGTCTTATTCAAGGGTTTGATCCTGGAGCGCCGCTAAAAAGAAGAGTCCTGAATGGACTCGATCTCTTCTGTGGTGGTGGCAATTTCGGCCGTGGGTTAGAAGAGAGCGGTGTATTGCATAACAAATGGGCTGTCGATCTGTTCTCAGCCGCAGTGCAAACATATGCTGCTAATTTGAAAACCCCCGAGGAAACCGATATATACTTCGGTTCAGTAAACGATTTACTAGCAGAGGCTTTTGTAGGCAACCCCAAATTACTCAAAATTCCTCTACCGGGCGATGTTGATGTTATTATGGCTGGTAGTCCTTGCCAGGGTTTTAGCAGAATGAACACGTACAAAAGCAATGATCAGAGTCTACGGAATCAGTCCCTGGTCGCATCTGTTGCTGCCTATATTGATTTCTATCGCCCCAAGTACGGATTGCTAGAGAATGTTTTGAATATGGCTCAGAAAGGATTGGGACGAGACGAAGATGTTCTCTCTCAACTTATATGTGCCATCGTCGGTCTTGGATACCAAGTACGACTTTTCTTACTTGATTCATGGAGTTTTGGTAGCTCTCAAACACGAAGTCGAATATTTGTCTCATTTGCCGCCCCTGGTTGTGTTCCACTTAAGCATCCAGACCTTTCTCACTCACACCCCCCACATATTGGCGAACGCGGGCTTGGTAAATTAGCAAATGGCCAATCATTTGGTAGCCGAGTTCATTGTCCCACTCCATTCCAGTACCGCACTGCTGAACAATCTGTAGCTGACCTCCCTTACGTTGGAGATGGAGCGACTGGTCACTGCACAAAATATCCTGATCATGTTTCACCTATTACCTTGTCCAAAAAATATCGGTCACAAATTGCATGCATTCCCACTCATCCACGAGGTATGAGTTTCTCAAAGACATGGGAGGAGGGCAATGGTATAATGACGAGAGCGGAACGAGACCTTTTTCCATATCTCGCCAGGTCAGGGAAAATTAGAGAAAGCGTTATGAAAGGTTCTAG
Organism: Botryotinia globosa; assembly: GCA_014898425.1. NCBI lineage: Eukaryota > Fungi > Ascomycota > Leotiomycetes > Helotiales > Sclerotiniaceae > Botryotinia > Botryotinia globosa. Next base: position 2,022,958 of record RCSZ01000012.1, read on the forward strand.
AGCCTGGGGAAGGATAAAGCCTCACGCACTATTTCCAACTGTACTGGTGGTAATGAACATGGAGGATTCCCGCATGGGAACGATTTTGCATTGGGATCAGCATAGACGCTTGACATTAATGGAACTCCGTCGCGCGCAAAGCTTTCCTGATGATGAGGTGATCGTTGGGAGAAGAGGGGAACAAATCAAAATAATCGGGAATAGTGTTGATAGGACTGTTTCCATGGCATTGGGAATCTCTCTACGAAACGCTTGGCTGGCGTGTTCGCCTGAAGTTGATATGCCTACAAGAATTGTGAAAACTCAAACATCTATGACCGCCAGGGAGAGATCTTTGGAGGGTTCAGGTAACACGGGCTCTACTACTTTGGGGGTTATTTTAAGTCAACATCCAAAAGATAAGCTATATGATTTGGAGGCGCAAAATAGTGTATCGAACGGTCCTATTGCGTTTTACCCAAGCTCATCGAACTCAGCTGGTTCAAGTGTGTCTGGTTTTGACGAATTGAGTTCAATTGATAACATTCAAAGATTTGGAGGCGACATGTCCAAGGTACAAAAAAGACGACAGTTGATTGACCATGCCAATGAACCCGCGCGTAAATTTTCAAGGCTGAGTCCAGCATGGAATCTTTCATCAAAATTAAGAGAGTCTGTTGCAAATTCGACCGACAATTCCAGTACACTTTTGGAGTCCAACTCGGCAAAATCTTTAGGCGCGAAAAATATTGCCACACCAAAAAGAGTTTCTCCTGAGTTATATTCAGCATCATCTCCCCCACAAATGAATTCTCCCTATCAAAGAGGCACACCTAATATAACGAATGATTCAAACAAGCATTCGCTTTTTCCACAAGATAATCCTGTCACAATAGATGACAATGAAGACGACAACGAAGATACCATCTGGGTAGATTCCGGACCACGCGCCTCAACTCTCCTCCATCGAATTCCTCATTCCCGCACCACTACATCCAGAAATGCTAGGGCTTCCAATACCTCCTCATCAAAATCTTCACATCACAAAAAACGCTCTCAATTCATCGATCTTACGAAATCCGACAGCGAAGACCAAGGTCCGGTGCCACGAACCTCGTTCCAAGTAGTCATTCCAGCTCCGGTGAGAAGAGGAGAATGTGGTGATTCTGCATCTTCGGATTCTCGAACGCGCGAGCGGGGACTCGCATCTGGAATTGGGAGTAGTTTTGTGGCGGTGGATAATAGTCGGTTTGATGCGTATGCGCAGACTCAGCGCATGATGGGGAATGTGGATGATAGGTAGGGTGGCATGGCATGGTGGGGGAGGGGGGGCTGAAGATGGAAGAGCGGAAGGGGTTTGTCGAGAGGGGTGGAGGGAAGGAAAGGGGAGTGAAGGGTAATCTGAGAGAGGAATGCAAAGGGACTGTCTCAATTGTACTAAAATCACTTCTGAAAATTGTACATGGAGGAGGATGGGGGTAATACCAGTACTTTGGGCTGATCGATCTCGCATCCATTATCTCATCAGGTGTCAGATTTCATTAGACCGTATTAGATTTCGTTGGCGTTAGATCTTGATTGCTTTGGTAACGATGTAAAGTATCTAGGTATCTAGGTAGTTTCTCAATGTAATCACTTCACCTCACATCACATCACATACTCTCAAACAACAACAACAACAACAACTCTAGAATCCAACCCTTCCTCTCACCCTTGGAATCACTTTGTATTTGTGATATCTTCATTTCAGTATATAGTATAGTATACAGTCCTCCAATACCTATCCACCGCATACAAAGATCAAAGATCAAAGTCGGAATCAGAATCAGAATCAGAATTAGCATTAGCATTCATAGCTCTGATTCTCATTCTCGTTTGAACTCCGAAACAAACCCAAACGAAACGAAACGAAAGGGAAGGGATACCCTTACCTAGTTTACCAGTTGCTAGGAAATTGATAGTTGATGAGTAGGAATTCATTGGTATTCCGCACCGAACTTGTATTTTGCATTTTGTATTTTGCGTTCTGCATCTTGATATTTGATGTTTATTATCTAGGTAGCTGGAGGTATTAGATACGCTGTTACCTACTAATCTGATATCTACCAATCTATCTATCTAATACCACTATATCTAATGGGTATATACTAATGTTGAAGTATTGAACTACGAGTATGTGATGAGATGTATTATAATATTATAATATTATATATAGAATATAAACCGGTGGAATTGAATTGAATTGAATTTGATAGAGTTAATACAGCAGAATAAACTATAATCCAAATAACTATCTACCTATTCCTAATCCCTTATTCCTAATCCCTATTCCTAATCCCTATTCCTAATCCCTATTCCTAATCCCTATTCCTAATCCCTATTCCTAATCCCTATTCCTAATCCCTTATTCCTAATCCCTCTTCCCCAATTCTTAATCCAAATTCCCCATCTCACAATAAACTGAATACCTAGGTAATCAAACAAGCAATTAATCGAGTAAGCTCAATTTTCAAATCTCCTTTCCAATTTAAAGAACCGAAGACCCGTGGACTTTCATTCAGATTAAATCCTCAATTCACAAACTCGAAATACAATCCCATCCTATTCTATCCCATCCACTACCTAACAAAATCTCAAATCTCAGTCCCAAATCAAATACCCCCCCTACTCACTCACACACCTAAATCAAAAACACAAGGTTTGAATCACAAGTACGACATAGATATCTAAGCAACCTTCTAGAATATACAAATAAAATAAGTACTATTAGGGTATGATTTGTTGCTATTTTAACACGGATATAAGACAAGATATAAGACACCCCGGAACCCATGGTTCATTCAACAGACGCTGCGAGAAAACTCCAAAATTATCAGCGAACCCACCAACCCACCCCTCAACCCCCCTCCGAAATGACAAAAGAAATGTGTAAGGATTGGAAATCGACAAAGAGTGTTTCGAAAGCTTTTGAAATAATTCGTTAATTCGTTAAAGTGGTAGGTGGTATATGTTTTGTAGGTGATTGAGGCGTTGATTACTTGGCCTCTCCGATAATATCAGTAGGACCAATATCCTCCCCGGTCAAGATCCGATTGATCTCATCATATGTGTCTTCGAATTCATCCTCGGGGATGACATCGACTTCGATATGCGAGAAGGGGGATTTTCTATCTCCCGTTCGCTCTTCCTCATCCGCAGCGTCAAAGGCGAATCTTTCTGGCGCGGATAGATCCGTCTTTCTACTATCTCTCGAGCTCGATCTCGATCTCGATCTGTCCCTCCTCTCCTCCCTCTCCTCACTCCTATTCCTTCCCCCAATCTTCCCCGCTCCCACACCCCTGAACATCCCCTCCATAATCTTCCTCTCCACCTCCTCCTTCTCCTCACTCATCTCCAATAAACTCCTTCTCTTTCCTCTTCCCTCGATCTTTCCACCCAGAAAACATTCCCGTGGTACATCTCCCAATGGTTTCCAAATATCGTAATCCCTAACCACCCCCTCTAACCTTCTATGCCCCTCATCCGGATCCTGTAGCATTTCCATGCCCATAACATCTATAAACCCCTGCCGACTCAACATCGGCATATTAGCTCCGAGCGAAATCGATCTTCGAATGCGTTCTCCCGCCGTAGGAGACGGCGACGGAGGTGGAAGATTCGACGCATGGCGTACCGAAAGCGTGTGAGAAATATCGTGCGTCTTGAAGAAAATACCCAACTCGAGGTCGGCGATCTCTTGATTTTGAGGTCCCCCGGTTGTGTAAAGTGTTTTCTGCCCTGAGTGATCATATCCATATTAGTTTTCATCCTTCATCCAATACAAATAAATCACAAGAACCACATGAATCCGGACCCCTTCCATCAGGAGGGTCCAAATAGAGAGGGTTGGGTAAAGGATTAAAAAACCTACAAATGTTATTCTCCATCCCCACCCCCTGCATCTCCAAAAACGCACTCCACACCTCTGGACTCAATTCATTCGTACCCTCCACGTCCAAACACAAAAACATGGTCGTCATTAAATCCACAAAAATCGCATTGAATGCACCATCCTTTTGGAAAAAGGGACTCCATTCCGATGGCATTGGGGGCGCCAGTGAGGCGTATGGATTGGTAAAGGCTTCCAATTTGATTTTTCCCTCCAACGAACCCTCAAAAGATTGGGCGGGTAAATCTGGACGTAGTTTAGTGAGAGGTGAATCTGAATAACTTATATTGTGATTGCTAAAGCCGTCGTCATTCGGAGGTGGTTGAATGAAAAGGAGATCCCTTGGACCCCCGCTCGAACCTTTCGGTTTCTTGTTTGGTTTCACGATATCCCACAGCGCACCCCAGTTGGCGGTTGGGAGTTCGACTTTTTTGGGCGGGGGATTGGGGGCGGTGATGTTGGTGAGGGTATCTTTTCGCGGCGGGAGAAGCGGGAGGGGACGAGGAGGAACTGGGGGAGGAACAGTGGGGGAGCTGGTCCCGCTCGTTTTGATGATGGCGGTGGGATGGCTGAGGAGATGTGTACGTGATGTCTTTTGGATGGCGAAACAGTTGGTGCAGAGATTGTAATCGGTGCAGGTTTGGCATTGAATGCGAGCCCGGTCGGGACGGATGGGCTCTGTACAACTGGAACATTCATAGAGAGACATTATTTTGTTGTTCTTACTCGGTTTGCGGTGGGATGGATGGATGGATGGATGGATTGGATGGATTGGATGGATTGGATGGATTGGATGGATTGGATGGATATCCGAGGATTAATCCCCTGAAGATTGGTTGGATTTTGATTTGTATGTGATGTAGGTTGTAGATAATATGAGAGGAAGAGGAAGAGAGAGAGAAAGAGAGAGAGAGGGAGAGATGTGTGTTTTTTAAAGCAGGTAGTAAGTAAAGTAATAAAGATGTGAATAATTTCCTATCAAATCCAGATGTTTGGTAGGGAGAAGGGATCTGTACATATAGTAAGTAATATGTGGTAGTCGGATATTGAAGCTTTGAGTTTAGAGTGACCGGGACTTGGGACTCGAAGCTCTAGAATCTATCGTGTTTTGGAGTTAAGGTGGTAAGGCTCTTAACTCGTGGTGGGTGGTGGGAAGTGATGGGAAGTGATGGGAGGTGGTGGGAGGTGGTGGGAGGTGGTAGGAAGTCGTAGTAAGTCGTAGTATAAGTCGTATCAAATCATATCAAATCGTATCAAATCATATCAAATCGTATCAACTCGTGGTCATCCGCAATACATCGCAATCAATCGTACTAATTCGCAGGAAGCAGTCTCGAGACAATGTTTGAGAGTTTCAGAAACGTCTTGAAAGTGCTCGAGATATAATTCGAGTTAGCATAGGATAGATACAGTAACGCATAGTAATTTTACCCTCTTCGCATTGATGCTGGAATTAATCATCAGATCATTGACCCCTTAGAGGATTTTATTCACTGAAACTCTATTCTGGAACAATGAATAGAACAAAGGCTTAATTTCTTGTTAAAGATGCCGAGGCTAGGAAGGATGAAGTGAAGCTTGATATGATAGATAACACAACACACAGCTGCTTTGAAGGGTAGATATTCAGGGAGAGAGAGAGAGGTACTCAGGGAGGGAGGGAGGCTTATTGAGAGATGTTTATGAGATCTATACAAGTTGACAGATTGGTTTCTGATGAGAATGAAGAATTAACCATAGAAGTGTGAGAATAATCATGATATTGAGATAGGTCAGTCCCTAGGTACTTTATCATATAAAATGTATTATATAAAACAAAGCTCTTTATTGATTATAATATCATACATAACGTTAATATATTTATTATATTTATTATATTTATTATATTTATTATATTTATTATATTTATTATATTTATTATATTTATTATATTTATTATATTTATTATATTTATTATATTTATTATATTTATTATATTTATTATATTTATTATATTTATTATATTTATTATATTTATTATATTTATTATATTTATTATATTTATTATATTTATTATATTTATTATATTTATTACACGATACTACAAAGTAGGTATCACTCTATTCTATCTCTATCTGTATAAATATTTCCTAGATATATCAACCAGAGTAACCAGTGAAAAGTAACCACAAACCACAAACCACTCACAAGTACTCGACTACATCTACCAAGTCCAGTCACTCACTACCTACCTTTCTTCGTCCCATCGTCCATCGCCATCGTCCATCGCCATCGTGAACTCCACACCTACATCTAACGTTCCCTCCCTCCTTCCTTCAAATTCACCTCAGACATTCCACTCAGACATTCTCTCCCAGACATCCCTTCCACCATACAACTAAACCTTATGAACATAGATAGTTCCATGAATTGATCCAATGTCTAATCTCCAATTTCCAAATTTCATTCTTCCGTCTTCTCTGGGGATTCTATGACAACATCATTGTTTATCAATTCTCCATCAATGCCTGTTTTGCCTCGGGGTTTAAAAAGAGAGTTTGTTGGAGATTCAGATTATCGATAAACTTGAGAAAGTACACTATCGATTTGAACTGGCGTACCGTTGAATGGAGGGTTGTCTCGCGGTAGATTGAGTGTTGGTGCGTAGTGATTTCAAGGCCAACAACACTTCCTTCAATTCCAATTTCAATTCTTCCAATAGTATTGTCGTCTTGATTGTTTTCGATATAGCTTGGAAGGCGTGAGATAAGGCTGCGTGATGTGGTAGGTGTACCCTCGGTGTTAAACTTTCATGGCGACGAACTACAGTATTGATTGATTGATTGCTTGATCGAAGATCATCACAGACCTCTGCGAGTAATTTCCAATGGCGAAAAGGTTAAAGGTGCAGAAAGAGATAACATACCGTCATGCTTCGTTGCAGAATTGAGATCTTGAGATCTTTCCCTTCTAGATACAATCCTTACATAGAAGTCACATCGTCACCTCTCTCTACCTCTCTGTCCCTCTACTCTCTCTGTCAGCCCTCTACGAGATATGTTTGAAAAACAGACCCACAAACTGATGCGAACCATGGTGATCAGGAGGCTGCGCCGTACATAAGGCCAATAACTCGGAAATATCCCACCGTTCATACGGGATTGTCTTCAACGACATTAGACACGTGGTAATGTCTTGAGTATCGTTGGTTCGACGCTGTCGTACAAAATTGCTGGGTAGAACACATTATTTGCATGAGAGCGAGACACCCAAAGCAGAGACTCTGTATGAAGTAGGAGAGAAAATAGAAAAATTGAGGAACCTCTCAAGAGAACACCTACCCTACTTACATGCACGCAATCGCTAGACGCCCGAGTAATATGAAATAGTCACCCCCTTACAGCGAATGGATGGCGCCAAATTATCGTTGTAATGTCGAGCCGCGTTTACGAAACTTTGACGGAAGATTCTTTATCATTTTTTTTATTAAAAATGACATAGGAGGCGTTCATCGTAATCTGATCGTACCCAGGAAGGTCACTGCAGACTGCAGTTCATCGTATAATAATCATAGTAGCCTGTGATTTTGGTTTTGATTGATCCGATTTTTATTAGCTCGGAGCGCGAGTATGTACCATGTACTATGTATGTATGTACGATGGATGCATCAGGGTTTTGCAGTGCTAACGGTAGGCACCGAAAGTTTATGAATTCGCCGACGCTATCTTCATTGCTCAGTCTCCAGTCAGTCCAGCATTGTATGCGTACGCGGATAAGGCGTAATCCGTAATCCGTCATCCGCAACCACGTTCATACTCAAGTATTTGTGTACACTGTACAGTGGGAAAGGTGGGAGAGTGGCTCAAAAGTGGGAACAAGTCTTGAGAAAACCCGTGCTTGTAATGCGGCTGCAAATACCTAGGTAGACTGTGGGACTGTGAGACTGTGAGACTGTGAGACTGTGCAATGTAGTCAGTCGACTTGATCGTAGATGACTTGCTCGGAGTACTGTACAACTACTCGATACAGACAATTCTCAGAAAGTAGTTCGATCGTATGGAAAGATAGAGAGAATCCAGAGAAAAATCAAGCTGGGCTGGGCCATGGATGGAAAGAAAATCCCATCAAGAAATCACAAAATTGTTAAAACTCTCACGTGATCAATATTCAATATATTTCTTTTTTCTGTATCTACCCCTCCAGTTTGGAAATCCCAAGTCCAAGGAACTAAATTAATTTGATTGTCCCTCCTTATTTCAGCCTCTCAAACACGGTCCAAATTCTGATCTTTTCTGCTTTTTGCTTGCCACAAATGCCTTTTCAAGATACAATAAACGTCCATGTGTACCGGTACTCGACATTACTCGCATAGTCATCAGCTTGACATTCCTCACTCAAGTCGACATTGGGGCGGCGGCAACTAACAAACAAATGGTTGTTTCACGTTAGATTTGAAAGACCGTCGACATCCATGAGTCGTGATTTCGGAGTGGATCATGAGTGAATAAGTAACCTGCCTCTTCCTTGAATCTTCCCTATAAGGTTGCTGGGAATCTCCGAGATCAACTTCAACTATCTAACAGCGCGTTTCAAGTTCAACGAACAATAATCGATACCTTCGATATCTTCGATCGATCGGCTCACAATGATATGAAGCTACGAGCTTAGAGAAGTGAAGAGCGTATGAACATCGAAACCCTCAGGCCCTTTAGGACCCCTCATGACCCTTCTCACAAGCTTCCGTGATGTGACAGCGGCACATGTCGACAATGTATCTCATAGAGTCATATGTGCCGCAATTCTCGAAAATAAATACCGCATTCCTTAACTTGGAAGTTGGAACCTTCGACGTGATAACACAGACTGAAAATCTGCCATGTGGCATGAGCGTGTATTGACAATGCGTCAAAATTCAAGAAAGAATGACATCGGGATTGATACGAGCCATTAATTGGAGATTATCTGATGAAATGTTGACCACTTTTGATTATTGATTGGCTCAAAGGATAATGAGTATCCATCTTCCTCCTCTATCGTTATGATCCCCATCATGGTCAAGTCCAACTCACGATCTAGCAAATGTTGCAAGCATAGTGGATGTTGACATTGAGGACTGATGATGATAAGGGTTTTAACTAACTTTGCCTACCATGCAGAAGTTTTGATGAAGCCATCAGAAGATGGAATTTGAGCCAAGCGTTACCGCAACTCATTTATAAGGTCCCAATATTAATACTTCATATGCATGCATGCAATCAGAACACAATCTTGCACAGCTGGCTTGTTTACTCTGTACATCCTACGAATCCTATTTTTTTAAGCATTGAGCATTAAACCTCTGAGTTGTATCTTTCTTCTAGTGGAGAAAGATTGAAGCGGTTTCCCGAACGATTGGTTGTCGGGTCGGAAAGGCGGTTCATTGGTTTCATACGATTCATTCATCCCATCCCTAGGTCTCCTATCTTTGCTCGGCAACTACTGCAGGAATTCTTTAAGTGCCTCCTGTTTGACCGGGTCTAAATTCATGCTGAAAAGATGAAAATGAGTTTAATTTGCGAAAAATTACCGTGAATGCAAGATTTAGTAATCTGATTGGTTTCGTATTTCGAATTTGTATGAGTAGTTAGTAGCTAGCACGTGGCTAGTTAGTAGTTACAGGCAGTGCACACTATTCATTTTACAGTGTACTCTGTACGCCAATGCGTATCGAATATTTTTGGGGGCATATCATATCATGTAGTTTTGAGTGGGTCAAATCACGTTAGAAGTTAGAATTTAGTTGATAAAGGCGGAATTTGAGCGGTCTGAACTGAGCTGACTTCCCACCGATTTTTACTCCCTACGAGGTACTTCCGCACGCATTATTTCACGAGACATTTAACTGGGCTGAGCCGAATCAATACATCGCACGAAAAAGAGGAACCTCTTAAGTTGCCTCTTTCTGAGGGTCTCACGGAAGGATCATATTGCGTAGCGAAAAACAACCAAATTCGCCATATTATGGATACAATGACGTAGACATGCTTTATAATGTGAAAACTTACCTAGGTAATATGCATTGTACCCATGTGTTATTCCTTCAAAGTTCAAACAGTTACTTTTTGGATAATTAACTTTCCTTTTACAAGTATGCCGATGCAAGTAAAATATGCAAAGAATTTCAAAAAAGGCGTTGGAAGTGTAAATCTTCTTTTTTTGAACCCTTTGAATCTTGATTTTCCCATGATCTTCAATCTAATCTACAATTTCCTGTATTTTTTGGGTTTTTGATACCGCAAGAGAGACAAATCAAGTAATCACATACATGTAAAGAGATAAACATGTGAACTCTCCATCTTTGTTGCGTTGTTTTGACGGTCCTATTGTCTGTTCATGACATCCTATGTGCATTTTTACCCCTTCATTTTGTGCTTTACTTGGAATTTGAGCGAATAATATGGTGATTTTGGAAAGGAGTGCGAAGAGAAGCCGGAAGATAAGCGGACCCCTAATTCTCTAGTAAAGGCTGGTATCAGACTAATCCATTAGGATATCAACAATAGTGGAGTAAATTGATAAGATGGCATCGGTAAACCTGGTTCGTTGTGTCAGGTAACCCTACTGGTTATTGTTTCCGACCTTTTTGAAGAAAAATTTGTTGTACCGAGTGGATTCTGCTTATTGTCAATGACTTATCTTCGGTCGTCGCGCTTCATAACTCAAGTGGTCGGTAGGGTAACATGTGGATTTACTCGTTGGTTTTCCCAATTTCATTCTAATCTGTTGGACACTAATGCATTGAAAATATACGGAGTACATTCCTACGATTCAAAACACTCGGTGGGTCCTATCTTAAAAGAGTAATGTAATCAAGACACAACACGGCAATGCTATCTCCATTCATCATTTATATATATCAGACCTATCCCTCCTTCCTTTATCTCTATATCAGTCAAGTTTATCTTTCCGCCTTTTCACCTAAGAAAGGAGTGATCATATCAATTGTGATAAGTTCATATCACAATCAACCTCGAAAGGTCCATTCAAAGTACGCCACCACGGCCCGAATGACACCTTACAAGAAATCATTATATCACGATTATTCAAGAGGCTTCTTTAAGCTTCACGGACGTCCATTCTGTCAATCTCTGGTACCAACTTGATCTACCTTTTACATTCTATACTTATAACTTCTTCAATATATATAATACCAAACTTCAAAACTTGGTTTGCAGCACCGGTAGCGAAAACCTACTCAGATACCCCCCCTCTACAACAAATATAGCAATCATGGCCATTCCGTTCGGTTTCAGTTTCGGCGAGGTCATTCATGGAGTTGGAATCCTTAGAAACGCATTCACGGCAATCCACGATTCGAAAAAGGCAAACCCAGTCTTTGGGGATGTTGCACAAGTTCTATCCAACCTTCACAAGCGTCTCGACGGCCTCGAGAGATTTTTGAGTGATCCATCATTTGGGGCTCAACGTGGTTTGATGATGCAAGTTATTAGTGCATGCCAACATTGTATAGAAAGATTTGTGCATCAAGGATGCAGGTTAAACGGTATCACCACCAAGGGATCTTTGTGGTCTCACGAAGAATTCTCCAGAATCATCGAAAAGATCGATTGGTTAGCTTGCAGGAAGTGGGATGTATCACAGTTCAGAAAAGAACTTTCGATTCACGAGGATGCAGTATCCAGTCTGTTGTCGACCATGCTTAGCACCCATGAGATGGAAAAGGGACAGCTCACCCGTCAAATCAACGATATTGTTACCACTCAGCACAGAAAGGTTCGAGGGTTTAACAAGGCAACACCACAAGATGTAGCAGCCAGCAATGAGGTTTTGAATGCACTCACTGTCATCAATCCGCTCATTGGAAGAAGAGAAATCGAAGCTCGTACGGATCGTCTCTTGAGTAAATCATGCGACTGGATCCTCAACAACAAGAGTTACAAGTCTATGATTGAGAGCGATCAATCTGACTTGCTATGGGTTCATGGACAAGCAGGAAAGGGTAAAACCATGCTTTCTATGTATCTTGTCGACACACTCTCCAAACAGGTCGCTCAAAACCCCTGCGACCAAATGGCCTACTTTTTCTGCGACAACAACACAGATCAAAGAAACTCAACATTACATGCACTCAAGACCGTTCTTCATCAAGTTTTGAAGCAAAGTTCTCGAAATGTGTTGTTGGAAGACTTCAAACGTCATGGGCCTCAAATGTTTTCCACCATCGAGGGAGTTTGGACTGCTTTGACCCGGGTACTCGAAGCTTCGACCACACGGAACCTTTACCTGATCATCGATGGTCTCGATGAATGCACCGAGGAATCTTTGGATGTTTTCCTCAAGCTCGCTAGCACATACATTGCGTCTAACGCCGACGGACTTTGCAATGTCAAGTGGATCTTTACTAGTCGAAATGAAACAAAGATCGAAGAGTACTTGAAGTTATCCTGGGTCGTAGACTTGGAAGAGTCCGCCACTGAGATGACCAAAGCCGTTGATACATTCATCACTCACAAGGTTGATATCTTGGCTACCAAGAAGAGATTTGATGCACCATTGAAACAATTTGTCGCTGATAAACTGAGGGCGAAAGCTGAAGGAAACTTCCTTTTCATCTCTCTTGCTTGCAAGGAACTCTTGAAGAAGAACGTTTCATTCATCAATGTCAAGCTTGTACTCGGAAAATTCCCCACTGGACTTGATGCATTATATGCCAGAATTCTCGAGGGGGTTTTGAAATTAGGTGAAGAAGATCAGCAAAAGGCCTTTTCTGTCTTCCGTGCAGTTGGTATTGCTTTCAGGCCTCTCAGTCTTCGCGAGCTTGCTGTCATGGCAGCTTTCCCCGCAGCAGCCATGGACGATGAAGACATTGTTTTGGATGCTGTTGAACTATGTGGATCATTCTTATCATTACACCGCGATCACCCATACTTTGTCCACCGTTCCGCAAAGGAATATCTTCTTAACCACGAAACAGCCGGTATCTTCTCCTCGGATCTCGAGTTTGAACACGAAAAGGCAGCTTTCAGAGCTCTCAAATACACAACCAGAGATTGGAAATATTACCTCGAAAGTCTCGAAGATGTTCCACTCTCTTCATTGCAAGATCAACCTTCCTCGGAAGATAGTCTTCAATATCCTCTCATCTACTGGATCAACCACAGCAACATCGCCGGATCCCGCATGATGAAATCCTACGCTCTCGACCGTCATTTCTTCCGTCGCAACTGCGATCTCCGCCGTACCTGGCTTCTCTACTTCAAAAAGCACCGCCACATGACCAACTTCTCCGCCATCCAAAATGTTCATTTCTCCGCCCTTCACATCTCCGCTGTATGCAATACCTGGTGGGTTGCCGAGATCCTTCTCAAGAACAGCAGCACCTACATCGACGTTGAAGATTCCTTTGGTCTCACTGCTCTCCACTGGGCCGTGCATTGTGGAAACACCTCAGTTGCCAAGATCCTCCTCCAGAAAGGCGCCGACCCCAACCACAAAGGTGGAAACACCGATTACCAAAACGGACCTCGCGAAGGCACACCGCTCGGTCTTGCCATCTCCTACAACAACCTCGACATGTCGAAATTACTCCTTGCCCACGGCGCCGACATCGATTGTCCAGATCATCACTTCACCACCCCGCTCGTGTGGACCATCCGTAAGAATCTTCCCAAATCGACAAAATTCCTTTTGCAGCGAGGCGTGGATCCCATCCTCAGAGATGAGGAGGGAAAGACTCCACTCCATGATGCGTGCGCGAGGGGTCATGAGAACATCGCCAAGATTCTCCTCAATCACGGTGCCGCCCCCGATGCAAAAGACGATAGGGATGTAAGTCCCGCTGGGGATGCGTGGAACGGGGGACACAAGGGATGCATCAAATTGTTAGATGCATATGGAGTTAAGACTCCAGAGGCGGATATGGAAGAGGAGAGTAAATGGGGCAAAGGGGGCGATCTACTGGCTGCGTAGATGGGGAGTCGAATTCATACATACGTACTCGTGTCAGGGAAAGGATAAATAAAATGCATCAAAGGAAGTAACGGATCGGATGGGTTATGGATGGTATATAAGGGAACTGGGGTTTTTTGCGAAAGATACCATATAGAATTACATTTGAATCCTGGATTTCGGGATAAATATCATATTGTTAGATGATTAGATTAGATTAGCTTTTTGGGATTAGATTGTATACATTTATAGATACCATATATAAATGTCCACTTGTTCAGATGTGAAAGATGAATTAAACCTTTACTCCATCTCTTACTCATTTACTGCTCTGCATGGTGATGCGTATATCATGTGAGATTAATGAGCGAGTGTTCATCGAGATAAACAGGAGTTAGTGAGCGTTGCGTAGCATAGTACACACTGTAATAGAGACGAACAGACACCTCGATTATGCGAAGTCGCTTGTGGGAATAAATATCGATTGTTAGGATGTAGGAGCTTTCATACCCACGGTAGAAATGAGAGATAGACGGGTTGATATGATCATATCAATCCGTCTATGATCTATTTATATATTCATCATTATATCTATTTATATACCTCCTGTCTCACTTCTTTTTGTGACATATTATCATGGAATACCTGGGTACCTACGATAGTATCTTACATTAAATTAAATACAACACCAGCACCAGACGAACAAGTCCTAGCGTTCATTTATCCCCTTTTGTTCTTGCATTCGAATGTTCCCCTCGAAAACTCGCATCTCTGTGCCGACACTGGTCTCGCTATTATTGCCCAGTCCTCTTGTTATCTTCCACCGTCATCAATTGATTTTACTTCCCCACCCAATCTCCACTCGATCCCATCTCATCTCAACAACCTCCAGCATAGTTACATTTTTCCCATTTTCATATCCGTATCAATATTCGTACCCTCTCCCCCGCGTCTCCCTCCCCCTCCCCCTCCCCCTCAACCAAGCCAATCCCCACTTCATCTTCAACTGGCGCCCTCCTTCTCGTCTCCCTTTCCGCCGTTCGAGGAATTTACCTCCGTTTCCCACTCCTGCAATATTGGAACTTTCCGCTGAATCGATACTGTGACTGTCGAATGAAGACGAGGATGATGACGAGGACGAGGATGATTCACTTCCTCCGCTACCTGCATCCGGATACATGCAGCTAGGACATGGACACTCTTCATCTTTTACCCCTCGAAATACCTCAGTGAGAAGTTCTCGTTCTCGTTCTTGTTCATTGGGGTCGTTGCGCCTGGATTTAGATTTTGATCTATTTTTTCGAGGATATTTGGGTTGTTTGGACCGAGATTTGGGGGATGCGAGTGGTGAGTAGGGAGGTGGAGACGAGGATGGATGGGAGAGGGAGATAAAGGAGAATGAGCGTGTTGTGAAGGCCATGATGAGTTGTATTATGTTCGGGTAGATGAGGTAGGTGTTATATGTATATATGATGCAGGTAAGAAATTGGAAGATGATATTCCCGATGAAGAAGTATGTGCATATATATCTCCTGCCATACAATTATAGGAAGGGCGTATCACAATACGGAACTTTGGCGATGATGATATATCTGCATTAAACACATAGAGCAGAAGTGAGACGACATGTCCCTATATATTGAGCATTACGAAGGGGAATACAGATTAAGATAATCGACACGAGACACGTACAAACAAACAAACAACTACGCACTCATCTTCCGCAACGATCCACATCCCCATCCATTTCCCCGGTACGTAAGACGCAATCCGAAAATGCAATTTGGAGTCTCGACTCCTATCGGAATAGATTTTGAAGTTCTCAACACATCCTGCATGCACATACGTGTGAATTCAAGACTCAAGTTCCCTCCCTTTTAAGCGATTGGATTTTTGTATCATATCATGTCACATCATATGATTGTAGGTATCGATATCGCAGGTAAGTCATATCTGTAGTAATTTTCTCTGTCGACAGATTATTGTGTTTCGTACGTATACTTTCTTCTTTCTGTCTTTCATTCATTCTTTCATCATACTTCCCTCCTATCCATCAGAACACAGCTCACCTCTCCTCCATTATATTCCGCATCATCCCATCCACCGATCTCCCCCCTCATCATTACTCCACCTCGAGGAAACCATCCATACCCATACACGCGCATACACGCACACACACACAACCAACCAACCAATCAACCAATCAACCAATCAACCAATCAAACCACATAAACACATATCCCAAACATCCACGCGCATGCAAGAAAGAAAATCAGTCGGCGATGTATATTTCTTTTCTCGTCCTCGGACATATATCGAAAATAGATATGGTGCGTGGTGTACTTATGTTGTGCTATGGGATCCATGCTATGGGATGCTATGTATGGCATGAACGTGGCGGTGAAAACAAAAGAAACGGCCGATGTGACTTTTTGGAGTTGTGTAACGGGATGGCTGTTTGTACGATGTTGATGTGTGGTGAATGGATGGGTTTGAGGGCGATATCGGAGGGAGGGGAAGAGGAGGAAAAGGGAGGAGAACAGGAAGGAAAAAGGAATAGGAATTTGAGGGTTGAGAACTTGAGATATGCACATCTTTTGAGATGGTTAGAGGAGAGTTTCGCGAGCTCTGACTGTTGCTTATGATTCAACCTATTCAAGAACACTGAGGTCTGGTTCCGTTTGTATGATACATATGTATATATAATATAATCATTAAATTCTCTTCATTAATCAATTCCATCATGCTAAAAAAAAACGCTATGTCATGCTAAGTCATGTCATGCCATCTGATCATATAATGACCTATGCTCCATACACCCATCCAAATATGTACCATGTACCATGTTCCAAGCTCCATACACCCCCAATTAACTCAAATCAGTACAGATCCATCGTCCTGCCTCTATTTCCCCACTACACTCCTTGATCATTACTACTCCCTGTCATCACCAAACAAATAGCCTGCCTCCAAGCAATATGCTCCACCATTAGCCATTCCTTTCTCACTTCCCCAACAGACAACCGTCGCATCCACAACTCCACTAAGTACCCCCTCCATAGCACCAAGTACACCCCAGCCGATGAATCCAGCAACAAGTCCCACAACATATGCATATGCACTTCCCTTGAGACCAGGACCTTCGGGCATACTGATAGACAATTGACGAGCAGTTGCTACCCAGCCACCAAAACCAAGAGCCATGGACATAATGATACGAGTTGCGTGAAGAAGCAGTTTGGCTAGACGGTAAGGGAGTAGAGGAGTTGTGGCGTGAGTTCGAGAAGAGAAAGATCGCGGGGTTAACGTGGTTGTAGGAGCTTGAGGTGTGAGGAAAGTCATTTGACTTAGACCTCTTGCGGAAGTTTGAAGAGGTTGTGAGTGGATAGCAGCATAGGTGAGGGTAAGAGGATTGAGCAATGCTGTCACTGGTGCTGGTACAAAAGAGTATGCAATTATCGAAATAGCCGCGACCAATCGTCGTGGAAACACGAGGAGAGGAAGTTTAATCAAAAGAGCTATTAATGATGATAGGCATATGGTACCGAATATCGTATTGGTCGAGTGATAGAATGCTGCCGCAACAACCTCTCGAGATGAAGCTCCTGTCTGCGCATTACGGTGATAATACCACTGAGAAACTGTTGCAGCAGTGGTAGTTCGCTGGATACCCCCAATCACGGAAAGAGTCCAAATGTACATCATTACGAAATATACACCAAGCCACCAAGTCGTTGCATCAATAATGAAACTCAGCCCTGACTTTGAGAGATGGCCACCCAAGAATACCCTCGTGAACATTCCTAACCATATCCAGGTCCATACTATAACCGACCCCAGCGTAGCAAATCCCAATGCGAGCAGACCAGGATTCGAAGCAAGAATTTTTGACGCAAACTCTAGAATGCTGATTGCCTTGGTCAACGATTGACGTCCTTTATAAATAGTGTACAACCAAAGTAAAGCAAGAGCTCCAGGTATAAAAGACATCCATCTCATAGCCCTATCTTGTACACCAGTTCGATCTGTTGACCCTTTCATACTAGACACCAGAGGATACAGTGAGAACGAAATCAGTATGACTGGTACCGCGAGAACAATCAGGAATACTAATGGACGAACGAAAGACCGCAGTAGAGCAAGCCAGATAAATGATACGATTATTGATGCAAGGGTATCGACTGCGAATAGATGGAATGAAGAATGGAGAGTGGTATATATCGTGTCTCCGAGCACTCCGTCAGGCGTTGATGTATGGAGGAATATTAGGAAGAAAGTTGCGAAAAGTGAAGCCAAGCATATCAAAAATAATGACCCCCAAAACATGTCATGCTTTGGCCCTTCCAGTTCGTCTGGAGTTGTAGGAATTGCTACCGGAACAACCTCGACTTCATTCGGTCGTATGGGGAATCGAGGACCAGGCGATTGATGTGACTCGATATCCCTCTCATTGCCTCTGATGGATTCATCTGTAAATCGAATTGTGCCAGATTTTGGCCCAGATTTGAATTGTTGAAATGCTGGCGGATTATCATCACCCATATCATAATCCGGTTCACTTGGTGGTAAGCTGTCGGCGATCGTAGATTCTAGTCCAATATCGACCATTCTTCCCTTTCCTTTACTACTGCTTCCCTGACTGCTTGGTCGCCTACTTTCGTCATCGTGTTCTTCTCCAACTGTTTCTGGTGTGTGGCCTCGCTCTCTGGTACTTCGGATACCGCCTTTCCAACTACTTTTTATTCCTCGTGGACGTTCCCGATGATCACCTGCGGTTCCATCATCTTTACTATTCCCCAGAGCTATATCACTCCCGTCGCGCTCTGTTTCCTCACTTTCTTCCAATTCTCTCGTGGGTGCAAAAACCCTCCGTGATCGTTGAAGCGCAAAGAAATCTGCAGTCTCCCTCTCTCTTTCCTCCTCCTCATCTTCTTCCTGAAAATCATTCAAAGCGCTGTGAAATAACGGGGCATCAGGCGGAGCTTGGGAATATCGAGATGTAAATCCAAAGTTTGGGAGATGTGATGACTGATAAGGGTTTCCTAGTCCTCTTTGATGTCTTGAACTTCGTAAAGGCTGCGACCGTTGATAACGATCGTTTGGACTTCGAGTTGGGATTTCGTTATCCTGTTGGACGAAGTTGGAGAATCGAGACTGTGACTGAGCTAGGAAGCGCGAAGCATCTGAATGATATCACGGTTAAAAGAAAGCACGAGGTAAATAGGACAAGTGAGCAAGGTTACTTACATTCTGAAAACATCGTTAACCTTCAAGAGTGAAGTTGTATGTTGGAATATTTTGTCTGCGATGAAGTTGAGAAGTCGAGGCTGTTGATAAGGACTCTCTATCTACAGTACTGCCCAGTCTTGTGGGTCTTTTGTAAGGGCTTGAGACGGTACTCGCAGGCTGCAGTATGGTAGATCAGTTGTAGTCTGGGGTTGGTAGGGGATCTTGTAAGCGATGGATGATATAAAGGTTGTGATTATTCCAAGTAGATAGATATTGGAAGTGAATACCGTAGACGGTATTGGCATGGGCAAGACTTGTTAAACAATAATGGAAGCCCCGTGAAGGATGATATTGTGAGATATCAGTCACTTGCTTGCGTTGCTGGGGTTGCTGGGGTTGCTGGGGGCGAGTCAAGACTTGGGATAGCGGAGTGCCGGGAGGCCTCAGTCGTGAATCATTTAAAATCACGAGGCAGGTGTACCAGACCGCGTGAGGATCTAGGGAGAATGAATTGGTAGAGTGAACTCGTCGATAGGATAGGATGGGAGAGGATGGGAAAGGATAGGATATCAATCTTGGTATCTATCTGTGATAGCTGGCGATGGATGTATGACGTGAAGAGAAGGGAGAAGGGAGAAGGGAGAAGAGAGAAAGAAGAATGTATTTAATCTACTCGTATATATTCATTCATTACCTAGGTATTTACCTGATATATGGATGCATTCATTGCATGATCAATCACCCCGAGCGATAATAGATAGCAAAACCATGACAAGAATCCTTTGTTCACCGCCCCCCAACCAAGGCGACTTCTCCAATCCTAAAATATAACCAACGGCTGGGCGGCTGGGCGCTAGAGGATAATGGCTAGAGGATAATGGCTAGAGGATAATGGTCTTCCCTCCGCTTGCATTCCCGAAAGTCACTTTAATGACTGGGTTAACTGTTTGTTAACCTTCGTTTCAGGTTATGAGAAAAGAGTGTTTATCTCGGTATCAACTAGGAATGGAGTAGATATGGATGGAGTAATAGCTACCAACGAGATTGTACTACCATACAACAAACAACTCTGACAACTTACAACTCTGACAACTTACAACTCTGACAACTTACAACTCCAGCTTTCTCATTACCCGGCCAGACATTCTAGCCATCATTTTTATTTATCCATAAACCTCATTGTTATCGATTCATTATCCAATTCGGTTTTTACAATCCCTCACAATCCCTTACATCCCTTACATCCCTTACATCCCTCACAATCCCTTACAATCCATCAATCCTTTCATTTCATTGATTGTTCTTCATATCAGTCTTTTTTACAATCACAAATCGCAAGCTTAGCTAAAGTTCGACCGGCTTCTGCCCTCCCAACATCAGTCTACCACCCCTCCTCGTCCAACGTCAACGAAAAGCCGACAGAATCTCCCGTCTCGAAGCCCCCAAAAGTAATGTCTACAACATCATGGGATTATATTGCAAAGCTCGTCTGCATTGGCGATAGTGGAACTGGAAAATCATCTCTCACAATTCGACTTTGCGAAGGGCGTTTCTCTCCGCACCATGACGTTACCATTGGAGTTGAATTTGGATCACGAATTATTCCAGTTGGTCCACCGAATTCAGAAGGATTTAAACCAAAATCAAACACTCTAGAGGAAGAGCCAGCATCCAAAGCTTCAGCCACAGAATCAGATGTACCACAGAAACACATGAAGCTCAGTTTATGGGATACGGCAGGACAAGAAACTTATAAAAGTGTTACGCGGAGTTATTTCCGTGGAGCTTCGGGCGCACTGCTCGTATTTGACATCTCGAGGCGACCAACATTTGAACATGTTACGGACTGGCTACATGATTTGCGACAAATTGCTGAACCGGATATAGTTGTTGTCTTGGTAGGAAACAAGAGTGATTTGGCCACAGGCGAGGAGAACAAACGAGAGGTCACCGTGGAAGAGGCAGAAGCTTGGGCAAAGCGAAATGGCGTATTAGAGTATGTCGAAACAAGTGCGAAGAGTGGTGAAGGTGTCGAAAATGCATTTGCAAGAGTGGCAGAAAGGATATATATGAACATCGAAGCTGGAAAGTATGACTTGAATGACAGGAGATCTGGAGTGAAGGGACCTGGCTATGGAGGTTCGAAAACAAATGTTAAATTGGCCCCCCAGAAAGCCAGCAGTGGTGGGTGTTGTTGAGCATAATGAGGCTCACGAGGCCAAATCTGTCGCAGTATATGCCGGCACACAGATATGATGTATAGCCATCGCGAAGTCTGTCGTCAACCGCCGTTTTCCAAGAAGACTTTGTATATATTCTAGTGCGGGACTGGATAGTCTTAAATACCTTGTATGATAGGAAAGGTCCGAAAGGTTTCGGAAAGTTGGCTTTAATATACCCAAAGCATGAGAATGATATCATGACGATGAAAGCAATATATTTTATTTTTACTTTTGCTACCCTTCTTACTCTTTGAAGTTCTAGGAAATCTGGGGGGTTTCATTTGAATAATATGGAAAGGCTCAGAAGACATGGCAAATGTTTGAGAAGCCTCTTGATGTCCTCTCTCATGAACATCTTCTCTATGCTCTGCTTGGCCCCAGTGTAGGTGTCATGATAGTATAATTATGATAAATACTAGTAAGATCTTACAATCAGACCTGCCCTCATAATTTGACTAGAGCAAAAATAGAATTCTGCCAAACATCACCGCTTATTTAGTTACCTCTTCCCTTCATAATCTCTAAAGCACTTTCCAACAGAAACCCCGCCCAAATTACTTCATAATCCTTCCTTCCATTTCACCATTTCACCATTCTATCATAATCTCTTCAATACTTTCAATATTCCAGTAATTAATTCAAGAACACAATCAGAAATAATAATATACTATCTCATCAAGGGATAGTGGAAGAATTTTACTTCAAATATCATGGCGAATCACTCCGTTATTCGTATTGCAAAGGTAAATCCATCAAGCCAAAACCCATGTGATGATATCACGATATGCGCCAAAAGTGGTAATGAAAGCGCAAGGCTGACAACACTTCTTGGATGATTTAGGAGTTGGCAGATATTCAGAGAGGTCCAGATCTATGTAAGTCAATATCATTTCTTCAGAAACTTTCTATCATCTCCTTGAAATTTTACTAACTATGTAATTCCACAGCTCTCGCAGTTGCTTGTCGGGATATCGATGTTCGAAGCGTTAAAGCAATTATAATCGGCCCACCAGATACACCTTACGAATTTGGTTTCTTCGATGTTGGTCTATCCAATTCATAACATGTTTCTTGCTGCATATGGAATACTGACATTTCTCTAGTTTGGTGTTAGATTTGGAAAAGGTACGATTTTGCTAAAGGGCTGCACATTGATTCGAAGCTGAAAAAGTTCATGTAGATTATCCCACAAAAGCACCTAGTGTTATTGCGACGACTACAAATGGAGGAAGATGTCGTTTCAATCCCAACATCTATTCGACAGGCAAAGTTTGTTTGTAAGATACTCTTTGTGCCATGATACTTTCAACATTTACTGACTTGCTTTTAGATCAATTCTAGGGTAGCTTACAACCTTCATACAATTTCTCTGGATCTCCGAAACTGAATTATACAATAGTACATGGCGAGGCGAAAGAGGAGAAGAGTGGTCATCGGCACAAGGACTTGAGTCAATTCTAATCTCAATTCAGAGTTTAATGTCGAGCAATCCTTACGAGAATGAACCTGGTTTCGAATCGGCAAATGATGACCATGACAGGAAGAACCAAAAGGATTATGCTGCAAAGGTATGCTTGAAATATCAAGGCTCTTTATACTGGTGCTGGTATTGATGAGACTGTAGATTCGCCATGAAACTCTCCGAATTTCAGTCATTCAACGTCTTGAGGAATACTTGAACATCTCCGCAGCAGGAACAACTCCACCATACACACCACCAAGCGAGGATAGCGACAGCGACTTGGATCGAGATGTACTTGATGATTCTGCCGTTGCATTCGAACCCTTCAAAGATTTTTGCAAGCGTAGATTCTTGTGGTATTATGATTCGTATTTGACGGCTATAGAGAAAGCAAGAAAAGAGGTTAAGGATCTTCAACCTTTTGCTCGAATGCCTTTTGAGGGTGGTGGAAATGCTATGGAGGGAAAGTTCGACTACACTGAACTCGAGAGACGGTTGAGATTCATTCGTACTACTTTGGATGCCGAGACAGCTCATTGGGCTACCGAAGGACTATTGTCGCAGAAGAAGGAAAGTGGTGTGGCAGCAAATCTTCAACGTCAATTCGAACAAGTGGTTGAAGCATACAAGAGGGACAAGTCCGTAACCTTGGACATTGAATTAGATGATAAGAATCCTTTCGTATGGAACATTACCTATTTCGGTCGCCCTATGACCAATCTAGACGGCGGACTATTCAATATTAAGCTCTACTTCAGCCCGAGATTTCCAGAAGAGCAACCAAGGGCCAAATTTGAGACACCTTTATTTCATCACCGGATTGGACTTGATGGAACACCTTGCTATACTCCCAAACGCCCTGATGATGCAAAGTCTCATATCGAGTCTATCATTGGAGCTTTAGAGGAAGTTTCACCACCATACGATCCACGAACATTGGTGAATGTGGAAGCTTCCAAACTCTTCTGGGGATCAGTGGATGACAAGAAGAATTATAATCGAAAGCTTCGGAGGTCGGTTCAAAGTAGCATGGAGTAAGTTCGATCTCAAAGCGGACTTTGATACCGTGCGATATTTCGAGCAGTTTTCAATTTTTGGGCGTCTTTTTTTTCATTTCATATCACGGCCTTTTTATACATAAAACAATCTTCTCAGATTTTGGCTGCCTAAATATTGGCTTGGTCAAAGCATGGCGTAAACCAGGGGGAGTTTTCTTCATCGCGTTCTCTATGGGCTGGCTGGTCCCAGAGGTTTTGTCTTCAAATCAAGAGGCCCACTTCAACTTTTAACAGTGAGTCGGGTTAAACGAATTGAGCTGGCTAGGATTCGACGATAATATATGGTATGGATGGGGGGTAATGATATCCGTGTATTGATTCAGGATTGGCGTTATGAAAAATATGGGTAGGGTAATGGGGCAATGGGAGGAATGGAAGGGCTGGGTTGCTCTGGGATATGATGGATTATCTGGCTTTTTCATTCCTTTTTTGCTGCTCCTTGAAGAGACGAGGGGGTTGCTCGAATTATGGTGAGGTTGCAATAAAGCTGCGAATTTTAAAGGGGAATAAGCGAGACGGCAGAACAGAATGAAAGACGGAGGGTAAAGAGAGTGATTAAGAGAACATAAGAGATAAAATGATATAAGTTTAAATAGTTGAGGATCAATAATTGATCTCGATACAAATTCTGTGAGGTTGAGACGAGATGACTTGTACAAAAGAATGAGAGAAACGAGTGTATATTCAACGTGATTATGCCTTATTAGATACAATTAGATACACATCCATGGACATGTAATGTAACATTGCCTAGATACTGACTACCTGAAATTGAAATGACGATTTAGTTTCAGGGCAAAGTTCGTTTTATGTGGAATTACATGCATGCTTTTATTCATTCGTTTGTCTGGACTTTCGCCTTGCTGAACCCGAGGAGTAGAATATGGTCACGAGTGGTATGGTAGTAGTCTCGGTATCTACCTAGGTTAAACATGAAATTGAGTTTGTAACACCCACCCACGAGAAGCAAATACCTGTGCAAGCAATTGTCTCTCGTTCTTGAAGATATATGTATGTACGCTCCTTTTTTGACGTTGGGATGCCATTGTTCCACTCAAGTTGGAACATTTATTTCATGTCTCATTGTCTTGAATATTATCGGCGATTTATTTTCAAGGTAGCGAGTCGAGTTTCGTATTGCTGGGTGTTTCTAGTACATAGTGAGAAATATCGATTCCTTCCCCCCCTTCCTGTCAAATCTCACGTTGTGTAGTGTAGCGCAGGATTGTGCATATTTCAATGCCATAAAACGAATTTCATAATGGTATATGTATTTCTCGAAATCCCAAGCCGGTCAATCGCACCCAATCCACGCTCCCACCCGTTCGTTTCCTTCAACGCCTACCCCCTTTTAAACCTCCACCGGTTCCGCCTTCTTCTTCTTCGGCTCCTCAAGCACAATATTTTTCTTCGGAATGTTCTTATAATTCTTCATCAAAAACTCCCGCACATCTTCAC
Source organism: Botryotinia globosa (assembly GCA_014898425.1). Classification (NCBI taxonomy): domain Eukaryota; kingdom Fungi; phylum Ascomycota; class Leotiomycetes; order Helotiales; family Sclerotiniaceae; genus Botryotinia; species Botryotinia globosa. The sequence continues at coordinate 2,048,221 of RCSZ01000012.1, forward strand.
TCACATCGCCCTGAACCGTAATTTCTTGTCCTCCACTTGCGACCTTCGTCACACTACTTCCCGTCGCGAATCTAGATCCGAATTCCTTCGCAACCTTCTTGAGCTCGAGTCCAAAGGCTTCGAGTCCCTGGACTTCGGTGACGTATTTACGTTTATTGCGCTCGACGCGCTTGATGCGGACTTTGGAGGACGCGAGAGTTTCGTTTTGTTTGGCTTCGAGGGCTTCGGCTTTGGCGGCTTTTTTGGTGGCGTCTTTGGCGGCGCGTTTTTGGGCATCGACACTGAGGGTTGAGGTTGCTGCTGCGAGGGCATCTAGAAGGAGGGGAGTTAAAATTTAGCATGCAGCATGTGGGGAGCAAGAGAGGAAGTTAGCTATACCTTCAGACCATAATCGCTCGTACATAGTAGGGTATTTCTTCTCGAGCCATTCTTGACATTTCTTTACTGTGCCGCCATATTCGCAATACTAATTGCTTTTTGTTAATGATCTTGCCCTTGGTATCCTCATCCCTTTATTCAGATTAAGCCCCAAGCCGCATGAGATATAAGAGTAATGCCTACCTCAGGTGGTAACGAACAAACTAATCTCTGTTATTAGCCTTCATGAAATCAAGATAGCGGGGTCGTTTATTCATTTGTAAACTTACCTCCACAATAAACAACATTTCTTGATTGGATTTCTGCAGGTGCAGTGGATTCTTCTACATCTGCCATATTTTCTTATAAATCTATGGGTAATTTGTGTTGAAATATTCTTGGTTACAATGATGATTTTGGTATGTATTTGGAGGGGGAAACTCTTGATATGAGTTAAAGATGTATGAGCTCAAGAACCGTAATGGTGGGGTAGTTTTTCCGAAGGTGGCTTGCGGCCGCTTTAGTCCGTGTCTTGGCTTGTCTCCTATCATAAGCGGGTGTGAATATTCACGCTGTTCAAGAGATCTTGTTTTCATGTGAATTCTTACAGAAAGGACGCCTCGATTTCAATTCCAATCATCAGATGATTTGCTCACACTGTAGCCGCACCAGGAGGGCTAGCGGGACGTCATCAATCGAGAAATCCAAGTGTCCTTCATGGGGGCAAGCCTACAAAACCTCTTCGCTCCCTGCGCTTGAATTAAGAATGGATCTATGTGCATTTTTGAAGGTTCATGATCATACAAGGTATCATCTGTCAGACAAAACATACGTGTTGTATAGACTCCAACCAAGAGAGCATACATTACAAACGCTGACAATCCCAATTTTCCTACGTAACATTAGGTGCATTCAATAAAAGACTTTTTTATTGGTATCAGAAAATCAAACGCCAATGATCCCTTGCTTCCCGTTATTCCAAATAGCTCATGCGATAATCTTTCGCCTTCCAATGCATACCCAGAGAAGCCTATAGAATGTAAACCCCTATTACTCCAATCGCTAAAGATACATTAAAAACCATCATTATCCATTTCCGATTCAAGCGATCATATTTTTCATTTCCCTATCAATCATTAAATCCAATTATAGCATCAAATCAAAATCCCAATGTTCAAAACCACAAATCACAATATCAAGGTTCTATATGCCCTATGGCGTTGATTAAAAAGGGGTCACAGCCCATAACATTCTTAATCAAACACCATACAGGAAGTTCCCCACTCCAGAGTAGGAGTGTTTTCAATTGAGAGTCAATGCTTCATGAACACAAGACGAATCGAAATTGGTGTAACAATGTATGAGATTGCAGCTGTTGAAATGGCCTCAGGCTCTCTTTCTCAACACTCTTCCAACAGCAGTGCTGGCTGGCTGTACGGGTTGCGCAGGTGCAGGTGCCGCCTTCTTGAGTCTTGCAGTAGGTGCCTTTTTAACAACAGTTTCAGTACTCGTATTGCTCACATTTCTTCCTCGTGTAGTCTTTGGACCCGAAGTTGCGGTATTGGATCTTGCTCGATTAGTAGCAGCTCCAGCTGGATTCGTATGTGGTGCGACTTTTCGTCCTGCTCTTGTGGGCGGACGAGAATCTGTAGTAGATTTGACGGGTGGTGCGGGTTTTATTGGCGAGGCAGGTAAAGTTCGGGAGTTAGCGGATCTAGGTGAAAGTATTTGCTTTGGGTCCATATTGACACGAGAAGTCGTACGTTCAGGCAGAATAGGAGCAGCCTTTTGACGTTTCTTAGGGTTGTCAATATTATTTTCTTTGTCCAGACTTGCCTCGTCACTTTGAATTGTTAGTATATGTTCCATACTATTGCGGGGAAAACATACCTATTCCTTTTAGTAGTACGAGATGGTGCTGTGACCTGAGTACTTGGACCACTTTCTGACTCCTCTACTGGAATCTTCTTTTGTGTGTTTTTTGGAGTGTTTTTTGCTGGAACTGGTGGTCCCACCTCCGAACGCGCTCCTTGTGCACCAGTAGTATTGTGCTTCTCAAACAAATCACCAATGTTCTTTTTGCGCATTGAAATAGGTATGCGATTGACGCGAATTTCAATACGCGTCTTTAATCCTTGAGCTTGAACATTATATTGTGCTCTGAGCTTTCTAGCACGTTCAGTAACTATTCAAATGCAAAATCAGTATACAATTTGACGCGTTTTGGACATGAGTTCCTCACTTTCCAACTGCAAATTCTCCATCAGAGCTTGCTTTTGGCCTGTTGTGATCGCCATTTCGCGTGGGCTATTATATGTGTGAAACTTTATGAATTTCTGTTATGATCCGTAGGAACAATTGCGATTCGATCGCTTCTGAATCTTTGTTTCGTGTGAATACAATTGAAGCTGTGTGGTGTTGTATGGTGAGTGTGGACTGTAGAGTGTTGTGATGCTGATTGAGAATAAACATCATCGTTACTTTGTAGATTGTTATCCGTTCATAGGTTACCTATCGAAGTCGCTTGCTAAGCGCCACAGATGTGTGGCTAAACTTTCTTGCTCCCCCAATTCTGAAGAAGTTACAGGGATTGGCACTGCTCCGAAGCTAGCGATGCTTGCTGTACTTTAGCATTAACGCGCAAACCATAGCTACCTTGAGCAATCTGCAACATCAACCAGTTCATCCCCATCAACAGATTAATTCATACTTACCACTTACGATCGTCCTCTACCACATATCCGACTCAACTACTCAAATACAACTTCCAAAAGAAAGGTTCCGCACATTTGCCAAACGGCAGTTAATTCGACAAGATGGTTCTCGAAGCAGTAATGGTTGTGGTGGATAACAGTGAAAGCAGTCGAAATGGAGATTATACACCAACACGTTATGAAGCGCAATCCGATGCCGTTTCTTGGATTTTTTCTACCATCACTCAAGCCAATCCAGAATCTTCAGTTGGTTTAATGTCCATGGGAGGTAAAGGACCAGAGGTTCTTGTTACCTTAACAACTGATCATGGAAAGATCTTGGATGGATTACATCGTACTAAGACGAAGATTCGTGGATCTAGTCACTTAGCTACTGGAATTCAAATCGCCGGTGTATGTTATCGTCTCTTTTATAATCCTACTTGTTGTCCGGGCATGCTAGTTGGGGTAAATGCTGATGTATGTATCCTCGTAGTTGGCACTCAAACATCGACAAAACAAATCCCAACGTCAACGTATAATCGTTTTTACTTGCTCTCCAATCGCAGAAGATGAAAAATCCCTTGTCAAGCTCGCCAAAAAGATGAAGAAGAATAACGTTTCAATCGATTTCGTTGCGTTTGGAGAGCTCGATGATGATGTCACCAAAAAATTGACAGCCTTCAATGAGAATGTCAAGGGAGGTGATGGATCACATTTGGCCATTATTCCACCAGGACCCCAGCTTCTCAGTGATCAGTTAATGACTTCACCAATTCTAAATGGGGATGGAGCTACAGGAGGAGTTGGAATGGGTGGAGCTGAGACAAGTGGTGATGCTGGCGCATTTGAGTTTGGTATCGATCCAAGCGTAGACCCAGAGTTGGCATTGGCATTGAGAATGAGTATGGAGGACGAGAAAGCTCGGGTTGAGAAAAACGAGAAAGATCGACTAGAAAAGGAAGCAGCGGAGCAGTCTGCATTAGGAGAGATTAAGGAAGAGGATGAGGCATCCGCACCTCTATTGAATAAGGACGGAGAAGCTAGTGGGAGTGGGGACAAGAAAGACGATGATAAAATGGATACGGCTTAGATGAGGAGTTGAAGTATAGGGCGGGGAAATGATGGATGGATTGCTAATTGAATGAATGGTTGGGGCTGCATGGCAAACTGGCGTTTGGTATGTACCAATAGATATCATATACAATGGTATTTGGCTCTTTTGTCAACAAATTACTTCTAGTTTGTATACTCCTCGACTCCTCTGAAGTTTGGCCTGTGAAATATCGGCACGTATCCTCAATATGATGCTCAAGTCCCAATAAGTACCTTCTATGCCCGAAATTATGTCCACACTTGCCTTCGCCTTCTTAGTCGTAATGTGAGAGATCTGATCAGGTACTCCTGCATTCAGTATCAGATCCAGAGATGTTCCCCGCTGTTTTGATCAGTGAGAATATATCTTCTGAGCCCACGATACCACCTCGCTTTTCCACTAGTCCGTTGGCTCTCCACGTGAATCCATTGATCCATCTGCCCATAACCCCCTTCCAAATTACCTCATGTTAACCCCCCTGACCCACCTCTCCACGCCTCTCTCAAATCTCTCACACCTAACCGGCATCTCTAACTGATAAAACGGGTTCTTCATCACATAATCCGCATACAGTTCGTATATCTTCCTCAATATGCTATCAACATTTGGCATGCCAGGTTCAGTAAATAGGAGAAACTTCGTGCCAGTGAGAGTCTGGAAACATTGGAGTCGGAACAAAGTCGTTTCGAGCACTTCGATGCCGGAGGGTGGATCTGGTCGGTCATCGGATGTGGGAGTGGAGGAGAGGGTAGAGAGGGTAGAGAGTGTTTTGGAGTGAGATGTTGAAGGGAGAGAGGAGGCACCTGTTGGAGCGAGGTGAGAGGATGGGATGGGGTTTAGTCGAGTGGAAATAGCGTGGACTCTAGAGAGTTGTTAGTGAGAGTTCTAAGAAGAAGAAGTTCGAGATGGGTCCAATTGGGAAGTAAAAAGGGAAGAGAAAGGAAGAAGTTGTGTACCCGTGAAATGTTCCAGCAAGCACTAGATAGTCATTTATAGATAATTTGTTCAATCCATCTGCGAAATCTTTCTGGTAGATAAGTCCACCAGCTTTATTTATTATTGTGAGGGCAAAAACAACCCTACGAATTAGATGTTAGAACTGCGATTCCGCGACTTCGTAGGGAAAGTTGGGAGTAGAACTTGCATTTTGATATTTGATGCAGTGTTAAGAGCAATCGTTAGGAAGGAAGCTGAGAGAGTTATTCGTAGTAGAAATCAGTTGTTCGTTGGAAACTTTGTGTTCGTAATCGTCCTTTTATTTTGTCTACACAATTCAACAATCCAAAATAGAATATCAAACTCGGCGCATTCTTTGAACATCCACAATATAAAGTTCGAGATGCATCAATATACAGTTGTCTGTAGCCTCGTCCCAAAACGGCTAAGTAAGCAGCCTTCCCCGGATTTCGAGAATTTGCCGACCAGCACATGTTTATTGATAGATCGGCTGCAACTTAACTTTCTTTCTTCCTTTCAAGTCAACAAAATCACTTTTACAGCAAAACACGTCGAGTCTTTGCACAAAGTTGATTCAAACAAGTCGGACGCGCATTTCAAGGAAAGAATAGTTTTCTTTAATTACATAGTTAAATTCGAGACAACACAATCAGTCGGAAGAATAGTCAAAGTTATTGTATTCGACTTCCCACAGACCCACAGACGCATCCTTCAACCTTTCTCGAACCTACCTCTCCCTTCGAAACAATGGCAACACCTGCCCCCACATCACGCTCTCGCGCTCCTCCAGCAGGTGACGAAGAAGCATCCACCGTTCTGAAGCTCGGAGAATTCCAAGATGTAGATGCGCTTACTCATTCTGAAGCCGCACTCGTTATCAACGCGCTTGTCGCAAAGCGTCGTGGCGATCGCAAGAACGTTAATGAGACTGAGATATTGAGTAAGACGCAAGAATACCTGGATCATTTTGCGAGATTCAAGAGAAAGGAAAACGTGGAGGCTGTAGAGAGATTGTTGGGAAGTAGGGGAGAATTGGCGAAATTCGAGAGGGCGCAGTTGGGTAGGTGACTTGTGGTTTTTCCTTTGTTATACTTGAGTTTCTTGAAGGCTGAAAGGGGAGATGAGAGGGAACGGAGAAGGCAATTTGGGGAAGATGAATAACGAGGGTATCATTGGGAGAAGCAATGCTAACATGAGATGTAAAGGCTCATTATGTTGCGACACGGCCGATGAAGCGAAGACTTTGATACCCAGTTTACAAGACAAAATCAGCGATGACGATTTGACAGAGTTATTGGATGAAATCACAAAGTTGATGGGATTTACGAATTAAGAAGTCCTTTGGATTTGCTTTTGGTCACTAGATACTCACTTGAATTCGGTATATACTCGAGTACCAGAAGCTACAGAAGAGTTTCAGCATGGATTCTATCGAGATTGGTTCGTTGAAGACATCAAACAGATACCTACGACAATAGTAGGCAGTCATGAAGGAAACCGTTTGGAGAACATCGATGCAGATAAAATGGATGGGCGTTGGGAATGGATTTCGTTACTTTCATAGGACGATCCGTGAAGAAAAGAGCATTGTTGCGGCGTTTTCTTTTTGTGGGTTCAGTTGTAGTTCGGAGAAAATGAGGCATGGGCAGTGAAGGGATATAATGAAAAGGGGCATGGAAGAGAGTATGGAAATTGCGGGCATGAAGATGGATGCGATAATACGAGGGGCATGAGAAAATGTATTGGATACACCCAGATACGTACCCAGTGTGTATTAACACTTTTCTGGCTTTCAGGCCCTTGATGAAGGGACAAGCTGATAGTGGAGGTCAGGAGATGACAAAATATAAATGAATCTTCTCATTCCTCTTATTTTCATGACCCAGAGAGTGTGAGCTGAAGTCGTTGAACTGAGATGATTTGATATTTGGGTACTTTACCACTTGGAGATCGATTGGGTGCTGAACCAAACAGAATGAACGTAACATCTCCTCTTTTTCATTGATCATTTGTCTTAAAATGCCTTTTCAGCCCGCCAAAAATGATAATTTCTGCCGATCTCGCAGTTTTTGTAGTCCTGCAATTCTAAGGAAAGTATCTTTGGAGCTATACCTTATAATTGTCATCACGAAAGGTCCTCTATAAACACTTCATCTGTATGATACACTCAGCGGCAGCGTATGCAATCTCCCCTCTTCTCCTACGCCTCAAAACTTCTTACTATCTCATGGGAATTTTCCTATCTCCTGACCTGCGTAATGCTCTAACAAATTTGACTTCTTCTCTCCTTGATTTGGAAGGAAGGTTTCAGAAAATTGATCTCAAATGAATTCGAATAGAATCTTGTTGATTTTAATTTTATCTTCTCAAAAAGAAATTGTCTCTCACAATGTTATTATCGATTTTCTCCTCACCTGCCTAGCTGGAGCTCTCCTTTCCCCCCTTTAGTCGAGGAGAGGAGAGGAAGGGTACTTGTATACGCTGTCCCGCGGGTAAGCATGCGCATTACTGCTCGAGAGGTTGGTGTCGTTGAAACCTGGGCAGCATTATACCGCTACTTAATTTTGTTGGTTCTCGAGGTCTCCAGAGGTAGTCTGACTCTGACTTGATTGGGGAACAGTCTGATCCCCACAACTGCTGTATAAACAGGCAGAAATCAGGGAAAATCCAGTCCATTTAATCAGAATGTATTGACACATACGCCAAATAGATGGCTTGTACGTACTCTTTTCAGCCCAAGCATCTTCGAAACGTTGAGCTCGGCCCCTCCAGATTGGATTTCGAGCCTCTTTCATGGATGCTATTTTGGCAAGGGATAGTCTTTGTTTGATATGCTTAAACAGAACCGTGGATTTTCCTATGATACCTACCGTACCAAGTGCTCGGTATAGCAAGTATTGTACTAATCTCCAATCCGACGGCTTATGTTCGATCTCCATCTGAACTGAGAACTTTTCAAAAATGGTGGCTCTTTCCCCCCAGGTAGTATCTGAAGCCTCGGTTTTCATCATAGAGATTGCAAAGATAACAAATCTTCGATGCAATGCTCGTGAGAAATTCATGAGGCTGTCAAGATTGGAAACTATGAGGTATGTTGACAGCCCGACCACCGTGGCAACAGTTTCCAGTGATCGAAGACTGAAAATCTCATCTTTGATACTCCAAACTGACTTGAGGCGTATTAGCCTCCTGACCAATCATATACTCGGGTTGATAGAGACAATGGCTGGAATAAGAATCGGCTTACCATACAAAACGAAAGTGGCAGGAAGAATATGCTCACAAAAGTCAATAGCTTGACATTTTCTCCCAATCTAGTTGCGGCACGACTCTCCATAACATCCCTGGCGTTGAAAAGCTAGAAAGCAAAATAATTAGTCTAACAAAAGGCATGAAATAGGACGTCGCACTTACGCCATCTCTCAAATCGAGAGCTTCCTGTCTCTTGTCGCGTAATCTTTTTGCTATTTCCTCCAATTGTCCGAGACGTCCTCGCATATGTTTGCGAGAGCCTTCGAGAAACCTCATCTCCTTCAATTGTGGTGAGTTCTCTCTGATTAATCAACTTAGAAACGCGTTGTATGTTCTCTGAAATTACGGCATCCAATTCCTTGAGTGTCGATATCGCCCAAAAATATCGCTTAGACCTGGAAAATGTCTCGTCATCTACCAGAAGATTATCGTGCTTCAATGGATCCAAGAATGCGATCTTTTCGGTAATCAAGTTTTCAAAATATTCTAGAATCTGCTCCCATTTCTGGATCATGCGAGGGACGGCAATGATTGTGTAGTCGAAGAAAGTCGACAGAGCGTTTTGAGGCGTACCATCGGAGTGCATAACACTAGAGATTGTCTTGTTGAAGGTCATTGGCTTAAGTTCCAACAGGGTCTAGTACTGTTTACATCCTTTGTATGCTAGTGCAATAAGCTGTACGCAGGAGTTGGCATATTAATTGTCTGAGGTGCAATATGCAGATTACTCACGCGGTACGAGCTTTCCAGTAGAATACGAGGCATTCCATTCGAGAAGTCTTTGCAGTATTCATCTTTGTCACTATGCAACTTTCTAGTCTTTAGCTGTGACCAAGGTATGCCACTGTATTCATCTTGATTTACACTGTGTATTTCAAAATACTTGATCTGGAAGATGATGTGATCCATAGGAGTGGTTCCTCTAACAGTGCGGGGAATATCTGGTATTTGTCATCTTTACCTTCTCTTCGCCCGAGTTCTTGAGCAAGATTTGTTGATCGAAGCTCGGGACAGGATATGGAGCTAATAAAAGAGCAACGTGAGTTTAATGAACTTTGAAGGCAAAATTTGACTTACATTACTCTTCTCCATGGACAGACTAGTGGTCTGGAGTTTGATGTTCCAACAGGACATGATGTGGGAGCAGAATCAAGACAGTTAATGTTTTGAGACCCAGTATTTGACTCTTGAGCGCCAATGATATAACGTATTATCTGACCACTATTAAAAAGGTCAGTTATTGTTGTGCGACATCCACTCAGGCGCTGACATAGCTGTTTTTCGTGCGCTACTCAGTCAAGATGTTGCTGGGCATCATCAGATGATGCCAACATCAATAGCCATCGTGTTTAGAATGTCAGTCTGAGCCTTCCATCTTCGGGAACCTTGTAAGCGCCACCCACAACACTTTTCCAGCGATCCATCTCCGAGGACGTGGCCAATCGTGAAACTCTGTCTTCGACTGTACCTTTTCTCCCCAATCTGTCAAACGCAATCCCATTAGTGTGGTAGATTTGCATAACGTCCAATGGTAATGATATTGCTCCCCTGATTCCATGCTTCAATGGCACTGCGGTGGAATCACCACTCGAAATCTCGTCAGTCTTGTCAACAATCTGAATTTTTCTTTCGTCATTGCTATACACCTGAATTGTGTTTCCCTTCGTGATACCTCCGTTAGCCGTCGTTGACTCTAATAAATATATCAACAACAAGCATCAATTAAACAAACCTACGCCACATATACTAGGCTTTCCATCAACCAGCTTGGATCTTTCGCGTAACCATTTTCTACAGAACTGAGGTGCGTTTCTTGTTTTCTCAAATGATAAGAGACATCTCTCAACTCCTTCAATATCTGCTCAAGGACTAATAGTTTAGTATTATCTTGGCCTGAGTCAGTAAATTGCTTGGTCTTTCCGGTTGTCAATGATGTAGACATCGTATGCTGAAATTCAACACAATTTAAAAAGGGTTGTCTTTGAGGAAATTAGAACTGTAATATTAAAATTTACAAATGGAGGTAATGTCTGGGTACTTATAACATCCAATCCATCGAGTGTAACAGATTCTAATAGCACCGCATGGCCTTCAAGTGGCTCCAATGGCCATGTCTCTATCGGCAGTTAAATTGGCAAAACGAGACATGCTGCCAAAGTGTTTTCATTCTCATATCTGGCTTTGGAGTGTTGCCCCTACATGAGTTTATGCGGTTGCTAATTTTTGGTTGCGAAGGAAATTTCATTAAATCAACGACATCAAGCTGGAACGAAATTATATATGAGTCTTGTTAATTTTGATACTCGATAATTTTTCGTGACAAGACTATGGCGGTGTGGTGCACTTGGGTCAACAAATAACGTGGTTGCATGTAATGCTGTGGTCAACTGTATTACCTCGAGGTGGAGGAACGTAAGGATGGGAAGCAATCATGCACGCACGTAGTACCCAGTCTACCAAATTGTTGTAGAAGTTGCAAGGCTCGACAGTTTCACACATTGTCTGTGATTGGTATTATATTGGGACTCAATCACCCATACATAGAATTTAATCATGAGATTTTGCAATGATTTTTTTGCCTAGTATCAAATCGGTTGCCCGAAAACTGTTCATATTTCAAAGACTATATTCGTATGAGCATGCATACTACGTTGAATGATGTGAAAGTAAAGGTTGTTACTAGAGTATTAATATTCTAGTAGTAACTCGACAAGTAGTCTAGTCTGGAATGTTCGTAGAAATTTTCAGCATTATGAATAGATGTAAAGTCGGCCATTGGCGTATAGCGAGATGATTGTGTAAATCTTGAGAAACAAAAGTAGATACAGAAGCTTGTAAATTATTATTCATAAAAATGGAAGACAATTGCTACTCGGAAGTTCCCGGGACCCGAGAGTAGGATCTGAGATAGAAGCGATGTCGCTTAATTGAGTATTATAACTCAGGCTCAAGACCAATGAGGAACCTTGTGTTCTGTTGGTTTGAGAAGAATAACGATGACGTAGTATTTACGATCTGCAGGTCATAAATTTCAATATTGTATTCTTTCTAAAGAGCTAGTAATTGTATGACATAGATAGTAGACCTTAAATAAGGGCTAGTCTCTTCTGCATTCGCTTAGGCTTAGTACAGTGGCCATTGAATTGAAGTCATTCACCTACGTTCATACACCTCTTGTTCAAATTCAAAGTGAATTACAAAAAAAGCCTAACAACCACAACTTGTGTGCTGAATGAAATACAATATTTTGAAGCTTTTGATGAATCTCGGGCGCTTGTTACATGGGAAAAGTCATGGCATCAAAGATGGATAGTCACGTAATGGAATTATGCTAAGCGAAATGTAAGAGTTCTGGCCCCTGCTTATAGCATATATAACGCTTTTCTAGTTAAAATATAGTACTATTCAATTTTTTATACTTTAGTTTATTTCTTATAATAAAAAAGAAAATTAGAAATTCTTTTAAAAAATATTATTTAATTAATCAAATCTTATATAAAAAAAATAGAATTTTTTTTTCTAATTTTTGAAATAGGATTTAAAAGGGTTAAAGTTGAAAATTTGAAAATTTGATGAAAATTCGCTTATTTTATATGAGAAAAATATTATATATTAGAAATTTTAGGAAAATTCGATTTTAATATTATATAACTATTCAACAAAAATAATAAAAAATATTTCGAATAATTTTTTATATTTTAATTTTAATTATTTATTATTTTCAATTTTTTGAAAAAGAAAATATAGAGATTCGAATGAAATATTTAATATAATAATTTGTATAGGAAAACCTCATTTTTGTAGGGATTTTATTACATTTGTTATAAAGGTATAGTGAGTAGGGGCTAGAACTCTTATAACCAGCTGTATGCATAGCACTCACCAACTTAAATAATGACCAGAGTATCAGCATTCATGTCGAGAAACCCAGAATAGTTTTAAATACGTAATAGCTCAAGATAAATGTTCATCCTTCATCTGAAATTCATAGAAGACATGTAACGATCTCTGTGAATATAAAAAGTGGCATACATGATGCGTCATCTTTTTGAAACAAGGTTCTTTGGGTTCTTCAAAGAACATACCATTTTCTCTGAGATGCCCCAGCTGCACTCTGACATTTTCAAGTGAGCTCCCAGTTCCGATCAAAACTTAACTTTAACATCCTTTGCCATGTGTCACCTCCACAATCTCCAGCTCATCTGCCTCCATCAGAGATCAGCCGCATTGGGAGGAACTTGAAAAAATGTCGGTTCTAGACTATTAATACTGCGAATTTGAAGATAGTCTATTAGCAATGAGACAACCTACGATTCTTCACTATCGAAAACTACAACTAAATTCGGATTAAGCATCCTATTAATCATTTATGGATCTTCAAAATGAAAGATTATATCTAGATTCCAGATAGATTTTTAGTCTTAGACTTATATATAAGAATTAGATAATCAGATACTATTTGAGAAATTTAAATGCATGATATTACAAGAATCTTTAGCGAAATGACACTAGTGTTTATGCGTATTAACTCCTTAATCAACGGTGACGAGTATACATACCTTATCAGACAAAAAATTGTAACCGTAAAATCCACGAATTTGCCTAGGAGTTCTAGCTATCATAGACTAGATTCTCGCTTTTAAATATAGATTCCAACATAGAATCCAAGGACCATGAGAGTAATTTTTACCTCTCGCTTATCATTACATCATCTCGCTACTTAATAACAGTATCTCTATCTTTCATCCTGTTCCACCAGTATAGACAATAATATACCATAATGAAACTATAGCGCATGTTAATATATTGATATTATAATTAATACATTTAGAAAGGAGATTATACCACTCTTATATATTGTCGGGACAGGGATCATGTGACCGCACTAGCGCTTGCGCTAGTGCCTCGGCACTATAGTATGAACGTTTCGTAGCCCTAGCTTTTAGAACCTCAAGCAATATTACAACAGTGTGAACCATAGTACTATATTGTCTTCACCATCCCCATGGTGATACCAACATATATATTTATATATTTAAAAAAAATATGAATAATATATTGAAATATTAAAATCCAATCTGTGTAGATCTAATATAATATTTTCATTTCTATTTAAATTAGACTAGAAACAAGGGATTTCATTTCAATTTGAAATAAGGAATAGAATTTTATTATTTATGTTGGATTCTAATATTTTAATATACTACTAATAGTATTGAATAACTAAACAATAATAAATACCTCTAGTAGTATTAAGTTTAATATTATATATATTTCCAAAAAATCGATATGTAAAAATTTTTTGGATAAAGTTATAAGTATTTAAAGTTAGAAATCTTCAAATTTTTTAACATGTAACGCTTTTCCCATACAAAAAAATCGATTTTTTTGAAAATTTCAGGAATTCCAACTTTAAATACCTACAATTTTATCAAAAAAATTATCAAAAATAATTCACTCATTTTTTTTATATAATTTCATTAATTACTTATTACCAGAATAAATTTTACAAATCTAATTTGAAGATTGATTGAAATAATATATAGTTCAAAAGTTGAAGAAATGAGGCTTTTTGGTGTGTTTTCGCTTAGTGTGCGATAAGCCGGGGCCTAAACTCTTACTACTAAACTAACCGGTATAAGAATTACGGGAAATACTATTGCCTACACTGCGTGCCACCCCTCTTCGTCTCTCTTTCAGTTGTTCAAATTTTCTTCCTCTCCTAATTCAAACCCCGAATCTTCTAAGTTCTAAATCTCCGCATCCCTCTCGCTTGAGGGGTTTTCTGGTCGATATACAAAGCTTAAACTACTTCACTACTTCATCTATCCATCCGTCGAAATCATTACAAGGAGATATTACTCACGCATATATAAGCGCCTCGATGTATTTATTTCGTTTTATTCATCTTCATATTTAATATCTACATTTGAAATCCATCATTATGTCCCACGACTCGACACTCATTTATGCTTCTTACTATGGAACTAACTCAACACTCCTTTGTGTTCATGATTTTCTCCGTCTTCATCCCACCTTGAGTGTTAAGCGTGCCCAAATTCTCTTCCCCCTTTCTTGCCTGCACTCGGCCAACTTCCTTCCTCTCCGCTTCCTCTGATATCAGCTGAGGTATGTACAATACGTTATATTATTTTCCTCCCAGGTTTCTCCTCTCCAAACTCGTTGTATCGCATCGTATGGTATGGTATCGTATTAGTGATCGTCCCAGTGTATGTAATAAATGCTCAAATCCGAAACGCCGCTCTGATGCATTTTGTAAATGTAAATGTAAACTCCCTCATCATTCCCATCCACCACTCAAACCACCCTCGGTACCTTTTGCACTCCGATACTTCACCCATCTTATTATTTTAATTTCTTAATCCCTCAGCTCACTCAACAATCTCCTTCCCCTTCCCCTTCCCATCTAAGACAGGCGAAATGAACAGTTCTCCACCAGCATCATATTCAGACCAACTTAACACATGATTTCGTTTTTTCTCTACTCCTCCCGATATCTCCATCATCTGGGGAGGAGGTGTAGGTGCCACAATTTTACATTCAAAATCAAATCCTGGATGTGTATACACAGGCTCTGGATTCCATGCCCCAACATTTGCAGACGTCGAGCTGGGAGATCCCATGCTAGATACCGAGTCGGTGTTTGCGCGATGAGTTTGATAATTCTGCTTAGCTGCATTGGATTGCGTAGGTTGGGAGCCTTGATGTGAGAGAGATTGGGAGAATTCTTCCTGTTTTCCGTATAGACTGGCGTGGACTTGCATTTGTGCATTTTCGTTTTGTGAATTTGTGTCTCGTTCTGGTTCTCGGGGAGTAGGTCGCGCATCCAAGCCGAGTCCTATGGGGATACTGTGGGTGCTGCTTTCTCTTCTTAATTCCTTGTCGTTATTTCCCTCTGCATGTACTTCTTCTTGACTTGTCGAATTCATTATTTCTCGGCCCTTTCCTTTTTGTATGGTTCTTTGTCCTAGAGTTTGACCGTCTCCTTGTCCTTGCGTCTCCGAAAAAGCTCTCGCACGTTCTTCTTGAGCCCTGACTAACGCATGTTGGTATCCCATATTTTGCTGATGTTCCCTACTGTCTCTGTACATTTGATATGGATTTTGATGTACATTTGTACTTGCATTCATACCTTTCATGTGGCGCGCTGAAGCTAGCTGTTGGGTATATTGGTGCTGCGCTTGTTGGCGTGCGTATTGATTCTGCGCGTATTGAGATGCTGGCGCTTCATTCATATTTGGGTCTGGATTGATCGAACTGGAATTTGATGAATTTGAGGAGTTTCCGCGGCTGTGAGATTTTATAGGCCGACCGGACAGAGATAAGGGTAGATTAGGAGGCGCATTTGGATACCAATATCCTTGTGCCTGTCCTTGAGCAAGATTCGTCGATGCACCCAAAATCACACTATGTGAGGGCGTGCTCATCGCACTGACAGCACCCTCACTTCCACTTCCACTTCGACTTCCACTCATTCTCTCACTTCCTCCGACAGAAACAATTCTTCTTCCGATTTCTCTTCCGTCCAACTCACTCATCGTAATGCCCACACCGGATCGATTCGCAGGTCGTGGACTGGGCATTCCCGGAAGTGGATGGAAAGCTGGATGCGAAGATTCGGGAGGGGGTGCCAGAGACGATTTTTCAGGGTCATGAGAAAGTGGCCTATCATTTTCGTCATCTTCTTGGGGCTTAGGAATGAGCGAGGGATTAACTGTTGGGATCAAGTGGCTTGGGGCAGAGACTTGGGAGTCGCTCATTGCTGGCCCACCCGGTGGTGATTTTGGAGGTGCAGGATTACTGCTGGTACGAGCTCCTATTTTGGAAGGAAATGGTTAGCATTCATATCATAACCAACGAGGTATCATAAGATAAAATGCGACAAATAAAACTGAATAACTTACTTCCACCAAATGGTGCGAAGACATCCCCCAATCCCAATCCAGAAAATACAGGACTTCTTGTGTTTGTACTACTAGGTGTTTGTAACGTCTTTCCCGTCGTACTATAAAACTGAATAGTCTCTGGATCTGGACTTTCAGGCTCGGCGAACATTCTTTCTCTATCCTGCTTTTTCTTTTGGCGAAAACGGAAACAACAAAATGCAGCCATTGCGAAACAAATTAGAGCGACACCACCAACGACTGCTCCCGCGATGATTGATGTTGAACTTGATGAGGAGGTAGGAGGAGTTGTTTGTGCGACAGTGGTGGGGGAGCTGGATTGGGTTTGTGTAGGTGCACTGACTGGATGGTTGACAGTTGTAGTTAGGAGGACGGTGCTTGGTGAGAGTGTCTGCGGGGTTGACTGTGGAGTTGTCTGTAGAATTGATTGTGAGGATGCGGTAGTTTGAGATGATGTGGTTGATGTAGTAGTAGAGGAAGAAGCAGAAGAGGTAGAAGAGGTAGAAGAGGTAGATTTAGAAGGAGTAGAAATGATTGAAGTACTTGATGCGCCAACTGCAGCGGTATTTGAATCTGGACATTCTGATACTGCACATGCATCTACCGAACAACAACCATGGAAATCATTCGCGCTGCAAACATACCACAGTTGTCCTTGTGTACATTCTCGAGACTCTCGTATGAAAAGGGATTGGTTGAAGTTTTGAGCATCTACATTGAGATACATCTTGAAGACTTGACGGAGAAGGGAATTGAGAGAAGAAATCAAACAAGCACGAAGTGAAGACTTGAATCGGATGTCGAACAGAATCAAAGAAGAATCGAAGATGTCCAAAGTTTTTGATAAGTGCGTGACTACATGGATGACTTTTCCAAATAATTTGTGTGTTGAATTGATTTGATATGACTGAGGATATAAAATTGAATGAATAGAAGGGTGAATTGAGAAATAATGTACTCACCAACCTTGATTGATCAAATCAGGCAGTGTTTCTTCTCCTATGGATTCTTTCAATCTCCGCAAAAGTGAATGTCAAATAACCAAAGCATCCATGCGTAGGATGGTTCAAATGTCAAATGTATTATAATAAATCCTATATATGAATACCTAGTAGGTATGAATATGAATATATTGAGTTAGACGCCAATATGGACCGACGATCAAACCTTGAACCAATAACAAAATTCAGCAAAATCATGTAAGAATTTTCCAATTGTAGGTTGAGTAAGGTTATGATGATGGCTCATGAGACAAATATCTAATATATACCTGGGTAAAAAGGTCTCTCGGTAGGTCGTCTGTATGGCACAGCATGGCAAAGCACAGCACAGCATTGTGCCACTACTTACTTTTGGATATCCCATGTTGAGAGTTCTTTCCTCGATGCTACTCTACATACACCTCCTACTTACATGGGTGGTAATTGGATATCCTGCATATGCAGTGCCGTAATACCAATTCATCTGACATTCAAACAGTTGCCGATGGAGATCTAGAGGAAAATAGCATAGATGTGGTCAAGGGTCGTCACCAGGGTATAACTTCCTGTCATCGATTTGGATATCTGCCGTTGATTTGAATGAAAGCACAGCCCGAATATTGATCAATCATCAGTCGATTGGAGCATGTTCAATCGGAAGACGTCCCCAGCGCGGAAGTAATCGCCAGATTCAGGTACAGCTAGTCTACATAGAGTAACCATGGCGCTTAATGCACAAGGAAATGATTGGTTATCGATTTTTCCCGAGAATTCACACTGGCTCGGCCCCCTTTTTTAGATGTCGGGTTCCTGGGTAGGGAGTAATCACAGCCTCAGGGCTGATGTAACCTGACCTCGGACAGTCCAATTTGTGGCAGATAATTACCTCCAGCTACATAAGCAACGCTGCCTAGGCTGTGTTCATTTATTGTATTATGAGGTACCGCATCTCGAACTATGCATGATTGCATGGCGAGCTGCGCAAAGTGCCAGGGAGCGGGAGGTCCCTTGAATCCTCCCGAGGTCACTTCAGAGTGTCATCTTGTCTTGCCAAAAGCTCTGAACCAACGTGACTATATCATTCATGACATTGAGCTCATAACCTTACCCTCCAATCGATTCCCATGACATCGCCAAATCGACAAAACGGAATACCTACATTTCAAGGAAAGGAAGAAGATGTGATTAATGAAAGCGGATGAACTGAGGTGAGTTGGTAGGTTAACTAATAATCTTCGCAATTGACTGGTTATGTAAGGTTAACGTCGTATCACGTGAATTTATATCCAAGGATCACATCACCCCAACATGATCTGATACAAAGCAAAAAAACGAACCACTCTGACAGCATAGCGAGATAATTGACTGCCATCATGATGCTCAATACTCAAGTCTTCAATCATTTTGAAATCGCAATGCTCCGATGGGCTGATCTTTATCATCCTACGTGATAAGTTTTGAGTGTATATGAACTCCATTTCTACCCAAAGATGTTTGTATTTCTCAGACTATCTAGTCTCATATATGTTCATTATTGTTATACTTGATTCCACGTCTACGCAAATCATATGAAACATCGCCATGGCTTCAAGATCGACACTGCATATTGATCGAAAAGAGCTTTATACAGATCTAGAAACACGAATTCATTATCTACACTCTTTTCTTGACTTCAGTTCACGTGAGCATACAACCATCATTTCCATCTGAGATTTACTCAAACTCTCAAAATAGGAGACATAGAAGCCCTCATTTATGGCTCAAAATACATCAAACAACTCATACCAGCCGTCGTCAACATTGTATACAGAAAACTTCTTCAATATGACATTACATCACGTGCCTTCACAACTCGCAGCACAAGTTATGAGGGTCCACTAGACGAACTGCCTGATGAGAATAGTCCTCAAATCTTACACAGAAAGATGGTTTGTAGACCTGTATTGCCATGCAATTTGTCGACGAGGCTGACATGTTCCCTAGTTTCTGAGAGGCTATCTCCAGAAGCTCTGTTCGGATCCAAGCCAAATGGAATTCTGGGACTACCTCGACAAAGTCGGGATGATGCACGTAGGACGTGGTCGAAAACATCCTCTTCATGTGGAATATGTACACATAGGAGTTTGTTTGGGTTTTGTGCAAGATATTATCTTTGAGGCGGTTCTCTCGCACCCGAAATTGAGAATGGAGAAAAAGATAGCGATCGTGAAAGCGATTGGGAAAGTGTTGTGGATTCAAAACGATCTTTTTGCAAAATGGTATGTGAGAGATGGTGATGAGTTTGCTGGGGAGATGGAGGAGGTGATGGTGGAGAGGGAAGGCTGGTTGAAGGGGAAGAAAGTCATTGATGGAGAGGAGAAGTTGGATGTCGAAGGCGAGGGGAGTGGCGGAAAGACGCCTACCGAGGATGAGAAAATGAAGGAGGCCCCAGCTTCTTGTCCGTTCGCTGGGTATCAGTTTGGAAAAGAATAGTAATGTTTTCAATTCTTGAATGTTAGTGACACAAGTTAAGACTCTCCTCTCTGAATATTGTGCCAGTACACCTCGACAGCTGTTAGAGGGTGAGAGCTAGGGAAGCATTTCCCTGGGACATCAATCTTATTCACCTCAGCACTTCTTAAGATTAGAATAATGAGGTATAACAGCCGATACTTACATCCAAACTTTGCCTTTTCCCGGGCTAGAAGAAGTTTATCTTGTAAATGGGCAGATTTCATTGATTTCGTGGCGGTGTATTTATCGGCATCTTTTACTTCTTTTCATGGATAGCCAAAGCTGTGATCAACGGTCATATCGGTGCTTCAAGCAGTATCATCCATCTAACGCTATGTTCCCGCTGCATCTTTAGTCTTCCAGAGGTTATTGACCATTGTATCATTGAGTCGTCCCTCTCGATTCATTCCACGAACTTCGAGATTCAATCCGTCTAGCTGATTTCTATTGGACCCTTCCTATCTTCTTTACTCCAGTCAAACGATCCTTCTCGACATCCTCGTACCCGCTCATAGACAATCCAAATCGAGAGGTCCAGAGCGCGATAGGAAAAGAATTTAAAAAAGACTTCGAAACAAGGATCACAGCTTGCGAATTAAGACATGCAGAATTGTCGTAGACGCAATCTGAATTCTAGTTGCACGATTACAAATCACAAATGTGAGTCTGATGTGGCGCTAGAGAAAGTAAAATTAGGGGAGAAATTCAGAGAGAGATAGTGGGATGCAGCACAGTCAAGTGGCGCCAAGTAGATCACAGACAGAGAATACTAGCTGATGATCCGGGTACACTTTCGAAGCGCGAGTTGGTGCCGATTCAAAGACTACATGAGAAATTTGGTGGTGGGAAAATATTGTTGTGTCAGAATTGAAGAGGGGGTTGTCTTGGGAGAGAGAGATCAGAATAGAACTCCGATCAATATTTGGGGTGGGATTTAGCGAGGGGGTAACTCGGGGGTTTTGGGATCTTTTTGTGCGTGCAGATACCGTGATAGATACTTTTCTTTTACTACCTTCGTATACGCAGATTCTCAATGATCCCATGAAGTTTTACCGGTAAGTCATAATTCAGAGTTTGATCAAATTGATCAGCTCACGAACTTTGCGATCGCATCCCCCGGATACGCCTGCAGAGTAATTTTTGAGTTGAGCAGTCTGCAGGAAATGTTATTTTTCTAAATTCCAGTATAGCACCAATAGCAAGACATTTAGTCAAGTTTAGCATTAGCATCGCCAGATACATGTTATTGATGTGAATTATGATTTATGACAACTAAGATAGATGACTAAGGGTATCTCTCGGTCTTGATTAAGCTTTTCAAATAATTACAACTTGTAACATTGGAGTTGTGTGAGAATATATGCTCGAAACGTCCAAGTCTAAAAGAATCTGCCAACACTTCAACACCTCACTGGCTCTTTTTCTCTCCTTCTCTCACCCTTTCTTCCTCAAAATGCTTCACCGTAATCTTGATACCCTCATCTAGCGGAACCAATGGTTCGTATCCTAACCTTCTCCTCGCCTTATCAATGCTATAGTATCTTGTCATGCAACTGAACTGAACCTTCATTCTTGTTAGATTTGGTGTCTTTCCAGCAATCCAGAATAGTCCTTCCACAAATCCTGCAAGTCCTAACCCAAAGTCCTTTCCAATAACCCACACATGTTCTGTTCCCTTTGTGGATCCCGCAGCTGCCCATACTGCTCGTGCCATATCCCAGAACGGAACGGGTGATCCATTGGTGATGAAAAATGCTTCACCATCTACGCGCTCGGTGTCTAATGGAGTTGTGTTGAGCTTAGCAGTTGCAAGTAAGGCAGCGGCGGCAAGGAGATGCGCGTGTGCAACATTTTTGACAAATGTAAAATCGAAGAGGTTGGTATTGTCGCCTAGTTGAAAACCAGTGCGATTGGTGTAGTGAACATTAAGGAGGCCAGGTATTAATTGAACGTCTCCAGGACCGAAGATGCCAGAGGGACGAATGGAGGCGGTCAGGAGCTGGGGGGATTCTGGTGCGCGGTTTGCGGCTAGGACTATAGCCTCTGCTTCTGCCTGTTCGTACCATTATATTAGTATGTGAATTTGAGACTAAAATTGGCACAGCTGGGTAAAGAAATGGGAGGAAAAGATAGACCATACCTTCGTCCATGAATAATATTCGCGTTGTAGTTTCTCGGGTATGACAGGCCACCTCTCATCTGCATTAACCAAATCGGTTGTATTATCTGAGATGATACTGGCACTACTTGTAAAAACTAAAGCTTTCACTCCAGTCTTTTGACACGCCTCAACTACACACTTCGTTCCTCCTACATTGACTGTATGGAATAATTCTTTCGTTCCAGTAATTGCGACAGGCGATGCTGTATGAATAACGACGTCTGGCTTGATGGAGTTGAATATTGAGAGAAGAGATTCGAGAGAGGTTATATCGCCATCATGGTAGGTAACCTCTCCTGATGAATGTTGATTTCGACTTGTACGGAGGTCAAGAACGGAGATTGTGCAATTGTATCGATCATGGAGCAGGGATACAATGTGGTGGCCTAGAAAACCACAGCCGCCGATCACAAGAACACGACCAAGAGGGGCTCTCTTTTGAATAGGCATTTTTGAAGTAATTGAGTCGATTGAAATTCAAAGGGGACAAGACAGGTAGTAAATGTGGAGATTTAAAGTTAACGTTAGTTCATGGGGAAGAAACTGGGGATCGGAACGGAACACGGAACACGGAAGAACAAATCTCCCGGAAACATTTATTATTATAAACCTGACGGGACTTTCTTTCACAAGACAAGCTTGAAGGACTCAACTTCAACCCGCAATCAGTGAGCCGTACGCAGAGAAGTATGTTTCAACCAATGCCTGATGGGCGCTATAGCTTCGTCCATCTCTGTTGCAGCTGTACTCGTTGCTTCAATCTTCGTTCAAATCCTGAAGGGCTTTGGTACTTAATCTAGTATGGTGAAAGTGGGTTGGGGGCTGGGAAGGGTGATATCGTTGAAGACGGAAGCTACAGAAGACTGCCATTCTATATAGCAACTTGCAATCACTTTTTAAACTGAACTCATCGTAAACGATGCTCGTAGCATCCGCAGGTTAGAGTGAGGTCAGTTAAGCGAAAATGGAGAACTTTGTAGAATATGATACTCATGAGATCATAAAATACATACCGAATTACTCTAGCGGATAATATGAGATACGTATAGCTTGATAGAAATAGTGCTAGTCAAATTCGCCGTTTCGTATGTTGGTACTAACTAGCTTGAAGTGCCTACATCACTTCAATTGCTCCCATCACCGTGACCTCTTCTACACGTGAGCTATTCACCAAGACCTCCCCTTCTATAACATTTTCTATTTTCACAAACGTTGAGACACAATCATATTTAACATCTTGCCTGTACATGGGTCTTTCTTCACTCAAGCTCCATCAGTAGAAAATTCATAGAGTATCTCAATCATCGTAAATAACCTAGCGCACCTCGTTCTAGATTTCACTTCATTCGTTCAACTGCCTATACGCTTTCTTCTCACCCGCCCCCCCTTTCCCCCCGGCTTTGATCACCTTGGTGGTGGGAACACTCGCACACCAACTCATAATTTATTCAACTAGGAACCGACTTTGGGCATGAAAATCGCCATTTGGTTTCTAGCATACCAATGAACACTGAATAATGGTTCAAGAGCGCAGGTTTGAGTATGGATATGTTCACTTCCACGATGGTGAGAATTTAAAGTACGCTCTTCGAAAAATATCCTAATTCATTCATCCAGATCCAAATCTCAATTTATCTTCTCAATCCAACCTCCTCCCCCAGTCATATTTGCATGTCATGTCATATCATGTCCTAAAAATCCCTCCCGCTAGATGTGTATTAACAAAAGTACGCGTCGACACAAACAGAACACCTCCAGAATGTTATGTGAATATGAGAAATATGTGTAACCCAATGCCCATGGACCAACGCCAAAGGATCTCCGAAAAGTTACGCTTGGTAATTAGATCCTATCAATCAAACACGCTCGTGATATCCCATCAAAATAACCACCTGAAATTCAGCCAAATCAAGCTCAAAACTTATCGTGTACGACTTCAAGCAACAATACTCCTAGCAACACTGCCACCCCACTTGAATCTCTTCAATCCGCCAGTCCCACTTCTAACCACTTCTCTTCCGCAGCTACCATCACTCATAGAGCCATTCCACCCCCCGAGAACCGATGCTTCTTGCCTTCCTACTTCTCGACCAATGACATATCCTGCACCGAATCCAACTACTGAGACGAGTACTACTACTCCTGCACTCATGACCCAAGTCAGTAGGGTAGGCGAAATAAATGCCTCCTCGCCTTGCACCAGTTCTGCCTTCTTCTTCTTGAGAGCTCGAGTGTTATGTTTTGTTTGACTAGCTTTGCGCTTGATAGCTTCATCTTGCGAGTCTTGTGATGATCCACTCCTTGAACGACTTGATGATAATGGTCGTGAAATATTGGCTGTAGTAGGAGGTGCCGTACCAATGAGTTCTGATTCAGGAACTATTCGGAGTCCCATTGGTTCATTACTTGTGGCGTTTTGAGCGGGAGACTTCGGAAGGCCTCTTGCCGCAGCTGCACAAGAGAGTAATGTTGTGAGACTAGCACGTAAAGCGGCATCATGATCTATAGGGAGCCGTGTGTGATTGTTGAACGACGTATTCCGTGAAGTTGTGTGGTTACGCGATGGGTAAGGTTGTGGTCGAGGTTGCGAATGAACTTGTCTTGGGAAATATGAGCCATTTCCAGGAGCTTGGGTTCGATGACTCTGGGATTGTGAAGGAGGATGAGAGAAAGCATTTGGTTGGGGTGTGAATGGTAATGCTGTCCCTCTTCCTATTCCTAAAGCTGTACCATTCTCATCTTCATCATCTTCGAATTCTGCATCATATGTTGCGTGAGTCGTTAATCGTGCTGGAACGGCTTCTGGTGGAGAAATTTCATTAGAACTGGTTATGATATCTATATGATCTGGTTCCGATTCTGATTCTTCGTATTCCTCTTGACTACTCGTGCTTCTTTGTCTGTTGCCATTTGTGATTATTGGGGGGCGCTGTTGAATATGAGATCGTCTACGTCGCCGAGCAGTAGGATGTTGAGATACGCGGAGACCGGTCGTTACAATTTCGTTATCGATGGAGGAAATAGATGACGAAGATGGTTGTGAGGATATTTCGACCCACGATTCTGCTGTTTTGCCAGATTAGATACGAGATTAGATTAGATTTGTGGAGAGGATATGGGGAAATGGAGAAACTGAAAGTAAGTAAAGTCGAAATACCTTCACTGCGCAATCGATCTGATACAGTATTTGATCTCGCCATATTGTTTCTATTTTGCTGATTCCTAACTGTATTTGTGTGTCGTGAATGTTGATTAGGAGGTTGCAATGTTGGCATGGCGAGGAATGAGGTTGACAATGGTGATGTGATATGATATGATGGCCGAGCTGATCAACACCGGGCGGGGGTCAGGGTTCATGAGATAGGCACGAGAAAGTGAATACAGTACGGTCAGATGTTCGGTATATGTTTCAAGTCGATTTTGTTGAGGAATGAGTATTTATTATTCAAACTCTGCGAAAATCATCAAAAATAGCGTAATAGTTGTCTATGGACAGTAATAGGGGTTGTGGAGATGGAGACCGCTTCTTGGAGGGGTTGGAATCTGGAAACTGGAGCCGGGAAAAGGAGTGAGTGAATGCTTTGTTGCCTTTGTTCTTGACGTTTGGTAGGTATTGCAGGTGGAGAGATATTACCTACTGTACCTAGGTTTCCAAGGTTGGCGAGGCACTTTAGATGGATGCTATCGACGTGCCAGAGTGGGCTAGATTCACTTCCGAGCGTAAGCGGGAGCGGGAGCGTATGCGAAAGATTAGATATCTACAGTAGTATCCGAGAACTGCAAGAGAGTGGATTTGATGTACAATTGATAGATAGTGCGTGTCTTATGAGGATTTATTTTTAACATGTGGTACAGGAACGAGAGTACGGAGTACATAATAACTCGAGTAGAAAGTGTAAAATGGTCAACCTTATCTTATATAAAAGCAGTGAACCGTGTATGTGTACAATATCGGTGGCTGTATATCCCCCTTTTACGGTCAGATGTTACCTTGCCTTCCTCCAACAACAAAGCAATACTTGTTTCTTATCATCGATTTTGATGAGACTGAGAATAGTCTAGGTTGGTTGGTGCTGAGTGAGACATTGAATCATGAGCTTATCATGAACAGAGAGCGTGGCACTTTAGAAATATTCTTGGGTCACGTGGTCTGATTGAAGCTTTGTAAGTGGAAGTAAGTAATGGCCCAATCCGCCATCTTCCCCTCGAAAATTTGACGACAAACAGATATATCATCGACGTTGTATGTGAAGATATACTTGTATCTGATGATGTCTAATGCCCTTTGTCTTAAAGCGGCGCTTGCTCTGGAATGATTGCTCCCCTTGATAAAAAGGCGCACCAGCGGGCAAATGCGATAAGCCCACAGAATCTTTTCCCCCTCCCCTTTCTCTTCTCTATTGCTTCACACCATATCTTGATCTACCGATTGATTCAGAATGTGCGCATAAAATCCATTCAACACAAATTCTAGTTGTTAGTTTCGATTTCCATCAAACCCGTTACTTAAAGATACAATATCTAACTTCCATTACTTTCCAGTCCACCATTTTTACCTCATTCCAGGGGATCACCCGTCGAGGAACCACAGAAACTGTAATCAGGGTCTATCTAGCCTTACCGGAACGATCAGATCTATGGCCCGGTGTTCAATCTTTGTCACATCGTGACAGACCCATCACCAAGGAGTGCGGTTGAATAGAGTCACCATGATTGTCTGAATGACAAGTAGAATCATCATTTGTTTTTGGGAGTGACAGTGTGTAGGTTCGTGTTCGACACCCTCACAAGACATTATCATCGTGTTGGAACAAACTGAATTTTAGTTCTTAAATTGATTATCTGTAAAATGCAGTGTGTAAGTGCAAGTGCAAGTGCAAGTGCAATGGCGATGTATAATACGAGGTTGGCAGGATGGCATGACAATGCTAGGAGGGAAAGAATGTTTATATTATCAGATTTTGTTCACACAATTAAGAAGAAGGCGAGAATAAGCTTAAATTGTGGGACTATCTTGTTCCTGTTATCTGCAACGCCATCTGCGTTTGAATCAAACTTCCTGGTTCGAACAATTCCTCACAAGCTATCTGTTTATCTTCCATATCCCCACCCGCGATCAGCGCCGACATCTCCTCGCCTGTGTATAGTTTTTCACCGAGCCCTTTTTTGTTCCCAACATATCTTCGAGATCGGGGTGTGGAAACTATGAGGGAAGATTGGAAGATAGAGTGCCTTCAAACACCAGATTTCCGAAAGCTTACTTGCTCCGGAAATTGCTGCCTATAACTGAAAACAGTCAAGTGACCTACTGAGCCTTTGGATTATCAATGACTCGATACGTCTCGAGGGCCATGTAGTCCGAGACCATGAAATTGACGTTTAAGCCAAAGAATAGGTGGCTTGTTGTGTTATCGCTAGCTAGAAACTCTCATTCACTTCGGACCTCGTTGAATTTTGTTGACTATCCAGAAGCTTTTCTTTTGGATAGCTATAAGAGTAATGGCATGGTCTCTTCCCTCAGACTCTCGGTATTTTATGACCCTTGTTAGGTTCTTGGTATTTGCCATTTTCCAATTTTCCTGTCGCATCCACACAACCACATATTACGTTTTTCGGGAATCCGAAAGTTGTTCTTCACATCGGCTATTTGAAGCCATCGATATCATGGTGTGATAAGCAGAGGCATTTGCAGTTGGTGTAATCTGTTTTTTTGTACCGTCTCCAACCCCAAATACATGATCGCGGTTTGTCATATGCTGTGTAACCTTTGTTACAAATTGCATCTCCGCTTCTGTGCTACCCAATGTCAGAACAGTTTGACATGGTGATATGGATAAATGGAACAGGCGAGACAAATTGCATACTTTTGCTCTATGCGGCATGATATTATGCACTCGAGCCATTGAAGGTGGGTTATCCACAAAAGTTAGTTGTTCAAGTACACGACATCTGGTCGATACCCTCTCGTAATCGTGCTTCTCATGTTAAAGCCTAACATTAGAACAGCTCAGATGAACCGATATTGTAACTCAAGGATATATTACCCCGCAGTCGTATTGGGTTCAAATGACATTCATGATGTTCACAAAGATGAGCGTTGTCTATAATATATCTGTGGTAACTTCTATGAAATACGCCCTAATCGAGAGACTTTATCCAAGCACTTCCATGCTAGGTTCAACTAGTTGTAGAGCTTTGAAATAATCTTTGTATCAATAGCAAAAGTTCCCCAAAAAAATCCTCCAAAAGAGTTTCTTGCTATCTAACATAATACAGCCAGTAATACTACTATCATGGACGGTTTCGAGGGTGTTGGAGAGGCTTGCCAGTCTTTGCTGGCTACAAAGATATATCCTAGTTGCCCCACCCAGTAACTTGTTCCGCTATCATTACTAGTATTATTGCTAAAAAGAGATTGGTGCATATCATAGACATGATCCAACACGCCATATGATATTGATAGCTGTGGTCGGCAGTGTAGTATGGCATAACTTAGAGTAGACGGTTTTGAAAGTGGCTTGCTTGGTGCACCACGATTAATTTCAAAGTAACCATAATCAGAATTATAAGTCGACCACCCTACTTTCGGGCCACCCCTCTTTTGGGCCACCCATTTACACCCAAAATCACTTTTTTAGTCTATCAATATCTCCATCAATATTGAATATAATTTAATAAAATTTTATATGTATATATAATTTAAACTATTTTAAACTTATTTTAGAATTTTAGAATTTTTCTGAATTGAAATTTAAAACTTCAAAATATCGATTTTTAAACTTATATAGTGATGATTACAAATTTCAAACTTTTATATAATCTTTAATTGTTTTTTAACAATAATTATTACACAGTGAAAATTATATATCTTTTAGAAAAACTCAAATCTGAATTATATAAAAATAGAAATTCTTTTCCAAATAAATAAATAAATATAAAGATATAATATACAATAAATTTAGAATAATAAAAATAATCCCTATAATTTTGAAAATACTCTTTTAAATACTTATTTATGAGAAATCTTTTACTTTTCAAAATCTTTCGAAATAAATATCTTATAAATTTATTACAAAATTTTGTTATTTCTTATTATTTCTTTTTTTAGAAAGTTATTATGGATTTTATAAAATTTTAAATTTATATATGATTTTTATATAAATTGAAAATCGATATTTTGAAGCCTCAGAAATCGATTTCTAAAAATCCTAAAACTCTTAAAAAATTTAATATAAATTTAGAATAATTTAAATTATATTCTATATTAATAGAAATATTAATAAACTAAAAAAGTGATTTTTGATATACAAGGGTGGCCCAAAAGAGGGGTGACCTAAAAGAGGGGTATTCGACTTACCCCGCCAATGTTCATGGAACCGAATTTAGTCGAAAGGTAACAAATCCAGAAATTCCTGCTGCAAGCTTGGAAAACATTGCAACACTGCATAGATCTGGCTACTTTACGTCGAATCAGAAACAACCATGTGTCCAAAGAGATTCAGAATACAGTATCACCACAGAAAACTATCACAGTATGACAATTTCACAGGTGAGCATGAAATTGATGATGGGCAAAATAACGAGAAGAAAACGCATAAATACCACCCACAAGTATATCTATGAAATCTTGCTTCCCCAGGACCACTCAAGCTCCTAAGCAAACTAAAATTTCTCAAAGCCAAAAATTATAATCCTTCCTTCGGTTCATACACGTCTCAAGATGTCAAGTGAACCTTCTACAACGGCAGAGGGAATCGCGCCTCCAGAGTATCCACATGATTTCGATGCAATTACACCTCTATCCACAGCCTGGGTATGCCATCAGCTTTCCTTTCACTCATTTTTTAAATTATAGCCATGATTAACATGCAAAACAGGTCAAGTGGGACGTCAAGGGCGGTAGTGACCGCACTCATGAACCAAACGTCAACACAAACTACAGTCTCGAAGGCACTCCGTAAGTTAGGATCATTCCATCCAACAGATCTGTATGACTGACAAGCTTGAAGCAACATTCAAGGTGTCGAGATTAAAGCAACTGTCGGTGTTAAATTGATCTGCTGGTCGTAAGTGGTGTCCCTCGCGAGTCGTCAGTAATAAGCAATAACCTTTGTTCAAGTGGTGCCCCTGGGAACGGCACTCCGAATATCACAATCGATGGACCTACCAATGGTAAACACAAGATTGACCCCAGAAGACTTGGAGGCTACCGCGTTGAAATCCGTTAAAGAAATTCCCAACCTTTGGGAAGATGCCACTAGTCCGGTCTCCTATAGCAGTTATGTCATTGATTGAATCAAACTTTCTTGTGGTAGGCCGGTCCCGGTTATCACATGGATTCTGTTTTTGTTAATTTCCTTGTATGGTTTCTGTCATATCTAGTCATACCACTGTCATTACTGAATTAAATTCACACTATAACTAAAAGATTTTGTCAATTTACTCCTGGCGTTCCCCGGTGTTATACTTGGAATGAAATATTCACCGCTGCAGCGAAACAAGTAATCGTGGTGAGATATCTTGGTAGCTTCACATGTGCAAACGAAATGCGTAGGCGAATTTCCGAGGTCGTCAGATTCATCTGCCATTTACTGTTAGCACAGACGAGAGTTTCTTGTTTCTTCCATCAAGTATTAGACTAAAAGGTCCCACCATGAGATCAGCTGAACGGAATAGATGAATTTTCCTGTTGAATGACATGTCGGAAAGTTCATTCTTATAAAACGTCATATCATAATATCATTCATCGCAATTGCTATATATACACCTTTATCCCTCAAACAAGCCGCCATCGCCTCTTCGTTCTAAATGTTGGATCGAGCATTGACGATGTCCAATCATCCGATGATACTCGAAATTTCCAAACGATAGGAGGTTTTTACCCCTCATGGCATGTATCGAAAACGACGGTGTTGGAGCATCAATCACAGAAGAGATAGTGCATACAACCCGGGAAGGGTTCAAAGAAAAGAGGGTATTGCTATCTCAGATTGGATAAGGGTGTAAAGATATGAGAATAAAGACAGATTGCTTCAAGCGATTTGGATGATTTCTATCCATTTTCAACCAAGCTTACGCCATCACCCTCCTTCTCCGGCTAAATCATAATGATGGTGCTGCATTGGACTCCAACAGACCCCCAAGGTGGGTATGCCCTCATTTCAATGTGGAAATCTTGATCTAGAAGCTCAAGTCAATCGCTCAATTCTGTTTACCAGAGGCTCATGTCAAAATGCGCACCGTATCACCATTTGACGAATTACTATGAAGCGCTGCAGATTCCTCCCATTTCGGCTGCGCTCCGTGGCGTTTCTAAAAGGGCGATAGCAAACTGCTGCTCTACACCGATATGATTAGTGCGTAGCTCCAGAAGTTGAGAACAAATCTTTAGCTGCGTTTTCTGTCTTCTGAATCTGAATCTATTTCAGATCTCCCTTTCCTTGATACCAAGAAGCCCCATGAGCTATCTATTCACTTGTCAGAGGGTGGATTGGAGGATATCCATCCGAGCTGTTCACTTCAGGTGGCTCGGGGGAGAACAACTATCGGGAGGAACGTCGAAGACACGGAAATATAGTACAGGTGAATAGGAGCTAGAGATTTGTCAAAGGTAGTTGGTGAGAATGGAATATGAGATAGGTTTGATTTCCAGAAGTAGATAGACATATAACGTCGGTCTAACTCAAGATTATGAAAATGTTGATCGAGAATGGTTTTGTGTTGGAGTCATAAACAAATATATTGCAAATTTAATTAAAATAGTAATTTTTGAGGCTAAACTTTGTGTCCTGATATTCAAGACTTATTGATAATTAGTGTTTTCATCTGATTCAAACAAAAACCATCGAAGTTCTTTGATTCGAATAATCAGGAGGACTCGAAGGTATATGAGTCTTGCTACATTACAACAAGCATGCGCTATGGAAGCAATAAGGTCTAGATAAATAGGAATGTGAATATTCCAATGCGATGACTATTTGTAATATAATATAGTGGTTCCATAATGCTAGATACTATCAAGTTAGGAGTTTATTCCTTCGGAGAAATAGAGATACATCACTAGACATAAACTCTACTCTAACACTAGCACTGGCTGTAGAATACCGAGTAAAGGTACTAGGTATTTACAATAGTATACATTGTCCCAATGAAACGACAAGCATCTCCGAACTTTCTACCTGGGGAAATTTGTGATCTATCCCCTATCCTCCGCAGGCGAAAATTTGTGCCATTCTGTCCTACCCAAAGGTTCGGGCATCGATTACCAAACCACAAATATCGGAGCTTTCGGCTGACCCTAAATGTGAGACATCCAAACTCTCGGGGGTGACACTATTAGTTGAAAAGAATACCATATCCGAATGACATTCTAGACTTTGCCGTTAAGTCAATGCTGAATCATTATACGGTTACAAAATTAAACCCCTGGAATAAGTCATCCCAACTTATACCCATCCAGGACAGCCCATCCATCCCGTCGTACCAAGAAGGAGAAAATAAAAAAACAGTTCGTCCTACGGGAGTCTCAGCCCCGATTCCCAACTTTCAGAAATTCGAGCGACGAGCTACGAATCACGAGATTGGAAATATATGCATGTATTTATTGGCCTCACTACCCTATACTCCACTCTACTCCACTCATAAAAAGCTAGTCGACGAAAGGTATGGGATAAGAAGCAAGACATCGAGACACTTGAGACATTGTACTACTCATGCCTTGGGCCCTTGAGTCCTCAACATTGAATTACATAGGACAGATTGCATGCAGAATATCGAGGAAAAACAGCGAATGAAGAGTAAGCATGCCAAAAACAGAGTTTGAAACATATATGTTGTCAAACGGTGAGTTTTTCATGCATCACCGTCCCCTCGTCTTTTCCTCCACATTCCATCCACAAGTAACCCAGACCTTCACCCTCAAAGCATTGGCACTTCCTCAGTCTGATGCACGTGACTCAACGATCTTCATGGCTATCACCACGAGACCAATTTTCGTGGTGCTGTCGTACCCCACATAAGATCTTACCGGCCGGGAAACAGTGAACATGTTCCCCGGTTAGTTGGGTTTGTGATGTTATTAATTGATTTTGATCCAAGTGCGTGGGATGGATATTTGGGCTTGGAACGCGTGGGTTTCCAGGGTTTGGAAAAGTGGAAGGGGGAGAGACAGTTAAAAGAGGAAAAAGCTAGATGTGAATGGGCAAGAGAGGTGAAGATGCTCGTACACTAATAAATTAGCAACCAAATATACGGAAAGCTAAAAGAGAGGACTAGACGAAAATCAATACTAGCACTAGGTAGCATTAGCTATAGAATATCGCGCAAAAGTAGTTGGAGTAAGAACCTAGCCACGGAAGTATCGGTATTGCTTCAAGGTGCGAAATGTGCATGGAGTGAAGAACCGTTTTGATGTGCGCGAACAATTGAATCAAAGCCGTAAACTCAAATTCCGATATTCTAGACTCAAGAATCTCGTTGCTCGTATGCGTATATGCAAACTCCCACAAGACCCTTTGAAGATCATTCTCGAAAACTACTCAATTTAGATTGATCCCCAACAAAAACCCAAAAGCACTTGCATAACCTTCAACTGACTAGATCTCCACCACCCTCTGTGTTATACGTAGTGATGATGGTGATGATGATGGCTTAGGTAGCGCATGCATCTAAAGTGATCTGATTGACCAGCTGACTGTTATTGCTCACTAGCTCTGGTAAGTTTTGGCTTCTTTGAATTTAGTCTGAGGTCTTGAGTGTACAACTTCTTAGTTCCCGTTCAGAGCTCGAGTGGCTAGTTGCTAGGGAGTCGTGTAGATTAGTTGCGGCTTGCTCTAGGGTAAAGGGTAATATGCAGTGCTCGGTTCCAAGGTTTCTGGGCGGAAGGATGTTATGTTGGTTGGATTGGCGTTGCGAGTGAAGGGTGGTAATTGGTAAGTGAGTGAGGGGAGGCAAAGTAAGCTGTGATTGAAAGTGTGTGGGATGATGATGTTTATTTTGTAGATGGTAGTGATGTGGTAACCTTTGGACAAGCATAAATGAATAAATTTTCAAATATATGGCAGGGACTCGAGATGGGGTAAGTTGTGGGTAGGTTAAACATTGTTGCTGGGCGAGCTCTCGGTTGGGAATTTGGCGACTGTTAGACAGGGGTTCCGGGGTTGTAACTTGTGAGAAGCTTGATCAGGAAATGCAACGAGAGCCGTGGATGCTACAGAACCCTCGGGGTTGATTTGTTTATAATTTACCGTAAACGTGAATGAAAGTAAGCAGTGTTTGATAAGTACTCGAGTATAGTCGAATGAAATGTTTTGATAGTGACATGGTAAGACCGCAACTCAAATCCAACCTGTGCTAGTGTTTATATGCAGAAAAGAGAGAAAAAAGTGGAAAAGGGTAGAACCTCTCATGTTTTCAAACATCTCCAGCTGCAATGGATATCTTGGGTCAGGTCACCTAAATCGCAATCGAACTAATTTGGTTCACATTACCATACGTTTCTGTAAAGTGGTGCGAGTGGCATTCATGATGCCCCTCGTCCAATCCACGGACCTGGCCGAAGTCGTAAAGGATCGAAGAATCAATCATTTTATGACCAGCATGCAGATCTCGAAAAGGACATGGAAATCGCAGATGACGAAGAAAAAGTTTCAAAATGGGTCGAGAAATAACGTTGTGATACAGCAATGTAATTTGGATAATACGTGGATGGATGTATGCGAGGTTGCAACCAACTCGTTGTAAATGGATAGATGATTTCCTTGGGGGCGAATTGGCTCTTGAGGATTGAACGATTGAACTATAGTCATGTATGTGATACTCCTTGTGTGTGGGAGAGCGCCAAGTGAGAAGTTGTGGTCGAGGTTGATGGGGGTCATCGTTCGGTTGTGATGGAGGGGGGTGAGCTTGATTAGATATATGTTTAACGATGGGTTTGACATATCGGGTGTAGAATTGGCAAGTGGTGAAAATGTTTCATTTTTTGATGTTGTTGTTGTTGTTGTTGTTCGTTGTGTAAGTTTGACAGTTGAACGGTGAAAAGAGGGGGAAAGAAATCAAGAGTGGTGACGAGGAGTTGTGGCTGGAAAGGGCTTCAAGGGCTGACAGTGAGGTAGGTGAGTGAGTGAGTTTGCGCGTGTGATGGAAGAAGTTAAACCTTATTGTCGCTTTGACGGACGCAGCATCAAGACTCAAATCAAATACTTTGACTAAAGTGAGGGGAAACAGTCTAGGACGATTAGCTGATAATGGCGAACAGTAGTATATCTTCAAGTTTTATGTACTATTAGCGAGGAGAAAGCATGGATGGGTAGGCGATGGAGGCTTTGAGAGGTTATTAGAATTCCACTCCATGGTAATTTCACATACACGTCTTCTGCTACTTGCTCTACTCCTGCAACAGGAATGCCAACGGATAGTAGAGGCTGGTGAATCCTTTTGACTAATTACATACATATTCATGTTACCTACCGAGTATGCCCACTCCGAATTCCCAAAACTCAATATTGTGAGAACTTGGCTATTTATATAGATACCTATCCACATCGACATCTAGGGTAGAGTCACTGGCCCAGCTAATTCATATTCTCTTTCATCTACCAACCATATCTACGAATATACGAATGTACGAAGACTAAATGCCAGATACTTTTACTAATAATTACCTTCTCGCTCACCTCATAGTACAGAGTAGCATTGCCCTTTTGTCCTGGTCAGTCTCGGTAGCTAGAATTCACCAGCTCAGCTCAACTCAACTCGATTCAAAGCATTTCAATTCAATTCCTTGGATTTGCTGTCCTTTGTGATATATTTTCTTCAATCCAATTGGTTGCTTCCCCTCCCTCACCTGAGATCTTATGGGTACGTACCGGTATCCATATCATATCATATCGCATCACACCTAGGTAGCATTCAGAGTAGGTAGGTAATCAATCAATCAATCAAATCAGATCAGATCAGATAGATCTACGACTCCTTTTTGACACAAGGGTTCAGGACAAGTCAATATTCTATAGAGTACCTAGTGAAGGGAAAATAGGAAAAGAATACCTAGGTCCCTAGGTAGTCAGTCAGTCTCAAAACCTTCCAATTGCTCTCAAAAGAAAAGAAGGGAAGAAAGAAGGGAAGAAAACATTCGATTCTCATACTCTCTCACTTATACGTTACTCACTCCCGAGTTAGACAATTAATTCAATATTCAATTTGGTGCTATCACGATAACATAACCTACCTACCTACCTACCTACCTACCTAATAACTCTCACACATTCCTGTGTTGTTGTTTTTCCTCAAGTCCTGTCCACCCCGTCTGTACATGTAACCTCAAGTACAATAAGCAAATAAGCAAATCCCTCCTACCTAGTAAGCAAGCTACCTTTCAATGCTCTTCAACTACTGGTACATATGAAAGAGAAGAAGAAGAAAATGTTAAAAAATATATAAAAAAGCCATCTCAAGTTTCAACCTCAGGTTTTCCCGCTTCAATTCACACTCCATACTTTTATCTTTCATCACTCTCACACACCAATACTCAATCGGATTAGTTCTGCCGTAGTCCACGGGTAGGAAGGATATCAACCCAGACCACGCCAGATAAATTTATCCCCCCCTCCCCCAAACTACTACCTCTAATAAACCGTTTGCAAAAAATACTTCCTTCAAATACTTTTCTCTCCCAAAATTTATAGAAAGAGACATCAATATCAACTGCTATGATGTCTTCCTTCAATATTGATTGCTAGCTAGGTTCATTCCTCGCGGTCGAGTCGACTGAACGCTTTTCCCCTCCACGATACGAACGCTTGCGAAGACACGATAACACCCGATCTCAACCAACGAAGACGCGTACAACATCAATGAAGTTGATTGAAAGTCTGAGGGCACCATTCAATAGTCAATGTTGACGCAAAAGATTGATTCTTAGGAATCCTCAATTTACAAAATATTCAAGATGGAGGGAGAGCAGAATCAGGCAATGTTAGCACCACCTGCGGTGTCGCATCTGCGTGCAGAGGCCGGTATGATGGAACGATCACTCAGTGCAGATATTCGAGAAGAGAGAGAAGATCTCAGACAAGCAGCAGAAGAAACTCTCAATGTCATCATGGATCTGAGTATGGATGGCACAATAAATTGGGTCAGCCCCTCATGGTCAGATGTTATTGGTACAACTTTGGATTCTGTTCAAGGGAAACCAATCGCGGACATTTTGATTGGGGACAACGATCGGAGTGTATTCACAGATACTCTGGAGGAAATGAAGAAAGATGATTCTCGCAGTTACATTATAAGATTCGCCATTGAGCTGGGTCCGACTTCAAGATTATTACCACTAGATGATCTAGAGCATGTCAAAGAAGGCGAAGGTGCAGAAATATCGCAACCGGGACCTGCTATAATTGAGCTGGAAGGACAAGGCATCATGGTACACGATCGAGGATCCGAAGCAGGCAGTCATGTAGGTTCTTGTCATAATATTTGATCGGAAATTGACAGCTAATGTTATGTAGACAATGTGGATGATCAGACCTTGGATAGCGCCCCGAGAAATTCAAATAGACCTCGCCCCAATTATAGTCGAATCTTTAGGTACTGGAGCACAAGTTCTTGCGAAATATCTCACTACCGTTGCAGAGCAAGGTCTGAATGATCCAGAAAATCATGCCCCGCCATTACCACTTCTTTGCCGAATCTGCGAACGTCAAATCCCTCCTTGGTGGTTCGAAAAGCATACCGAGTTGTGCCTCCAAGAACACAAAGCTGAGATGGAAGTACAAATGTGTCAGGATAATTTGACGGAACATCGTCATGCTATTGTTAGAGTTTTGGATGCGTTGGAAGCTCGTCAAGCTCGGTCGAGTGCGGGAGAACAACCTGTGGTGCCGACTCCACCTCAGGCTGAATACAAGGGGTTGCCGATTGGTGCCAACTCAACCACATCTTCTGGTACAGCTTCTCCAGGGACACCCACATCGGGTAGATCTCGATCAAGGTCTACATCAGGATTTGGTCATGCAAGAGGACGATCCTTCGCTCAAAGGCGACCTCATGCTCGAATCGTCGAACTATTATTGGACCTTTGTGATACAGCCATGGAGATCAACACACCCGCGATCAAAGAACCATCCCCTCAAGCCCCTGGAGAGTTTCGTACACAATCTCCTCAATCGGAATCCCGCATATCTCAAGTTTTGCAATGGCAATCACCAAGTTTGAACGCTGTAGATCAAGAAGGTTTATCGATGCTTTGTGCGGATAGTGAAGCCGTTGCGCGTGCAAAGGTTGAAGCTGTCATTCGTCATCGAAGGATTATCGAATACTCAGAACGCATCCGTATGGAATTTTCGGCAATTGTACAAGATTGTATAGATGAGGCTATCAACAAAGCTGCCCGACTTGCAGCTGGTCAACTTAGTGATTCGACAGAGGAACCCGAAGAAACAACACCAGCTAATGAAGAGGGATTTTTTGCAGGCTCGTTCGACGGACCACATGGACCCTCATCGCTGGCAGCAGCACTTCGAGCTGCTGAACTTGGGACGAGCATGGTACATGAAGGTCGGCAATTATCATCTGCCGCCATTTCCTCTACCAGATCCAGTAGTCCTAAAGAATGTCCAACCCCTCGTTCACACCAAGGCGCTTTGAGTAGCATACTAGGACAATCCCGGGAAGCAAGAAGAGAATCGATCTTTTTCGAAAGTGATACGGGCGCGGAGAGTGATGGTAGCGTCAGATCATCATCGGTCATGGGGCGTCCGCCAAGAACGGAATCGCCAGTTTCAGAATTCGGAGATCTTCGTCGACATGCAAGTTCCCGACAACAAAACAGGCGAAGCATGGTCCTCGGTACTGGTACACTTTCACCCAGAAGGCAGGAGTCTCCCGTTCGGATGCCACCTCCATCATCTCCATTGAGAATTTCCAAACCCCGCATTTTGCCGATCGCCCACGAGGGCATTGTTTCTCCAAATGCATCGCCGATGCTTCCCGGAAGCGAGTTCAGCTCACCCGCATTAGTCCCGTCACACCATCGACGTCAGTCATCGGCTGCTGGATCAGAACCACGCCCACCACCGTCGCCCCGATTAAATTCTGTTAGCGCTCCACAAGCACGTGCCGTACCACCGTCGATCAAAGATTTTGAGATCATCAAACCTATCAGTAAGGGAGCCTTTGGTAGTGTCTATCTATCGAAGAAGAAGTCAACTGGTGATTACTATGCCATCAAGGTGCTTAAAAAGGCCGACATGGTTGCCAAGAATCAAGTCACAAATGTCAAGGCTGAACGTGCTATCATGATGTGGCAAGGCGAGAGCGATTTTGTCGCGAAGCTCTATTGGACATTTTCAAGCAAAGACTATCTATATCTAGTGATGGAATATCTTAATGGTGGCGATTGCGCATCTCTCATCAAAGTTCTCGGAGGTCTTTCGGAAGATTGGGCAAAGAAATACCTGGGGGAGGTAATCCTTGGCGTTGAACATCTTCACAGTCGTGGCATTGTACATCGTGATTTGAAACCCGACAATCTTCTCATTGATCAAAAGGGTCATCTTAAATTGACTGATTTCGGTCTGTCGAGAATGGGCTTGATTGGGCGTCAAAAGCGTGTATTAAGCAGCGTAGCAAATGAGTCTGCTCCAGATCTGCTGAAACAAGGTCCTTTTGCTCGAGCTACTTCCATGAGTTCTTCTCGTGCCTCATCATTCGATTATCAGGGCCATCATTCACCCGGTTCAACACCTCAAATGACCCCAGATGTTGCAGGTAGCTTAGGGACACCCTCGTACTTCAATTTGAGTCGTGAAAATACCATCAACAAGGATGCGCGACGAAAGTCTGGCCATAGGAGTGACAGCGGCGGCAGTGATGCATTAGCTTCTATGTTCAACCAATTTTCTTTGAACGAGTCCCAAAATCAACACGCGCTCAATCAAAGAAGAACACCTATTGAAGAATTGAGCGAGAACGAGACTGCTGGATCACCAGACTTGTGCCTTCAACCTATCACGAGTCACAGTTCTGATGCTAGGCACAGTACACCACCACAAACTAGCACAGGTATGATGCCACCTCCAATGGCTCTTTTCGATCCTGATGATAGTAATCGTCGGTTTGTTGGTACACCTGATTATCTTGCTCCCGAAACCGTAAATGGCCTTGGTCAAGATGAAGTAAGTGATTGGTGGTCTGTAGGGTGTATCATGTTTGAATTTATTTATGGCTATCCACCTTTTCATGCTGGCACACCAGATGAAGTTTTCGAAAACATCTTGGCTCGCCGAATTTCATGGCCGGATGAAGGTGACTACGATGTCTCAGATGAGGCTAAGGATCTCATGAATAAGCTTCTATGCTCAGACCCGCAGAAACGACTTGGGGCTAACAAAGAAGAGAAGTTTCCTACCGGAGGCGATGAAATCCGAAGCCACCCTTGGTTCGAAGGCACTCAGTGGGACAAATTACTCGAAGACGATGCACAATTTGTTCCCGCACCAGAGAATCCCGAGGATACCGAATATTTCGATGCGAGAGGAGCCACTCTGCAATCTTTTGCGGAAGAGATGGAAGATCAAGCATCTACTCAGCATCCCACACCTGGTGCCGAATATCCCGAACGCCCTCATGATGCTTTGTCTCGAGCTCGGAGTCAAGCCAATAACGTCAAACGGGGTTTAATGCCATTACACATCCCACCCCACGTCCGAGATATGAAGAGTAGGCGACTGAGCGAACCTGTAGTAGCAGACGACTTCGGCAATTTTACTTACAAAAACTTACCAGTTCTAGAAAAGGCAAACAAAGATGTTATAAAAAAACTACGACAGGAAGCCATGTCGGCCACAAGCAAGCCAGTTGTCAGTCCTGGTGGTGCTAACAACGTCGTCACATCCCCAGCTGCATTAGATGGAAGCCCTGTATTGCCAATGCCAATGCCAATGCCAATTCAAAGAACCTTGTCAAATGCTAAAGCTACTGCCCGGCCTTCGTCTCCTTCTGGATTTAGTCAGGCAGATGCTTCTCCAAGTAGGGCTTCACAACCTTCATCACCGTTACTTGTCTCATTTATTGCAGGGCAGAATAATGAAGCTAGACGTAAAACTTCGAGCAATTCCTCGAGCTTATCACAGCAGTCGAGCAACAACCTTGCACCACCTGCCAGTTTTATGGATGGGCCTAGAACATCGCCTGGGCTTCATAAGACCACTAGTTCTGCCGCTTCGTCGCCCATCAAGATACGTGGGTCTGCACCTCCACCGCTTTCATTATCATCGCCAGCAAAACCACCTGCCACCCCCCGACAAGGTAGTGGTGCCTCGCCATCGTCTAGAGCTCGCTCGCAAACAGTTGGATCACAAGAAGGAAGCCCTTTGCCAGGCGAATTTTTATCCCATCGCAAGCGACGAAGTCAAGTAT
Source organism: Botryotinia globosa (assembly GCA_014898425.1). Classification (NCBI taxonomy): domain Eukaryota; kingdom Fungi; phylum Ascomycota; class Leotiomycetes; order Helotiales; family Sclerotiniaceae; genus Botryotinia; species Botryotinia globosa. The sequence continues at coordinate 2,089,551 of RCSZ01000012.1, forward strand.
TCGATATGTCACCTTCTTCTTCAGATAATGAAGGAGAAAAGGCCAATGCATTGCTTCGCGTTCAACGTCGCCGTCAAAGTTCAAGGCGCATGTCCCAGATTACCCTATCTGACGGTCCTGCCTTTAGACCTTTGGATGTACTTATCTGCGAAGATCACCCAGTGTCACGAATGGTTATGGAGAAATTGTTGGAGAAATTACGTTGTCGCACAGTTACGGTATCAAATGGTGCTGATGCATTGAGATATGCCGTCAGTGATATCAAATTCGATATTATCATGATGGAATTCAAATTACCTCAACTCAATGGTGCAGATGTTGCTCGAATGATTCGCGAAACAAAGAACGCCAATTCTCAAACTCCCATAGTTGCCATCACTGGATACCTGAAAGAACTTCAAGCACCCCATCAATTCGATGCTTTAATCGAAAAGCCACCGACAGCGTCGAAGCTTACCGAAGTTCTTTGTAGATTGTGCCAATGGAAAGAGCCTATATCAAGTTTGAACTTCTCTCCGGCATATCCTCCACCGTCTGGTCTACGCCAGGAGAGTCTACGTCTTGAAGATAGCCCTACTTCTGCTTCGTCTGGTTTTGCACACATGCCAGCTGGTAGTTTTAGAGGTTCAAGTCGTGAAGATTCCATCAGCTCGAGTCTTTTTGAGGATACCGAGGCTTTTCCAACTGATGATCTTCCTGTTGTCATTAATAGGAGGCCTACAGGCGATTGGGATGAGACTGGACTTGGTATCAGTAACGAAGTTGACATGATTGAAGATGATGAATTACCTAAACTTCCGCCACCCAACCTTCTTCCAAATAGCCCTTCTCCGGTGCGATTGGAACACCGTCGAAATCTTTCTCGCCAACGATCATCTGAAAAAATGAAGGCAAAACGTGAAATTTTGGAGAAGAACCGTCATGAATGTGCAGAATCTGGTGATGATGAGGATGAAGTTTTGGGTGATGTTGCTGTACGAGAAAAGACCAGTCCAAAGGCTACCACCTCTCCAAAAACACATCGTGGCTCTAAGCTTGGTACGGAAATGATGCGCACGAACAGTCGTGGAAGTGTTGTGTCTGGGACAGAAATGTTAAGTTCTGACTCAATTGAGCCACCACCTACCGTCACTGAGGAGGCTATTACTTCGTCACCAACTTCAGAAATACCCCCAGCGTCCGAGATTGCTGAGGCTACTTCAACACCTCCAGGTAAATCTCAGGGCCCCGGCGACAAAGAGGGTGATTTATTTAAAACGCCAAAACAATCACAGTCACAATTTTCATTCGTAGATGAAGAACATACTCCTCGGCCTACTTCAAAGTCATCACAAACAGTTGTCGATGGTGACTTCCTTCCCACACCTCGACCCACTTCGAAATCATCACAAACAGTTGTCGATGGCGATTTCCTTCCTACGCCTCGACCTACTTCAAAGTCTTCGAACATGGGTGAAAACGATGATTATCTTAATGTGGGTAAAAGTTTAAAGAGAGATCGGTAAACCTCATGTGGTAACTTCTACTTCAAACATAACTCAGCTTACACAAATATTTTCTTTCCAATGTCATATTATTTGCCTTCACCAGGCACATTACACCTCTAGCAGACCTTTTTTTTTTGTTCACTTTGTTAATTTTATTCGAAGCGTACGAGCTTCTCCTTTTTACCCCTTTCGATTCGACATGTCGTAGTCTACATTAACTGAACTTCATGACTCAAGCGTGGCGTTTGGGAATGGGCCGGGTGGGAGATTATGCATATCACAGGGCGTTTTTTGTATTTTTGGCATCCTTTGATCAAATATGAATGGGCTCGACTTTTACAGAGCAGATCGGACTGTGGGTTGATTGATGTTTCTTTTGTTAAGGATGAAGGGGATGGATGGTTGGGGGAATTGGGGGGATGAGGAGAAATCCAAATTTTCACGCGGTTAAGTGGTCAATTTCTTTGCATTCGACGAGAAGAATGAGACAAATTGCTGCCATTGTTACGTATGCCCGGGACGTCAACAGCCGACAAAGAAGATTTTGTAGATTTTTTGGGCTTTGAGATAGGGTTGTAGTGTGAGGAGACGGGAGGGGAGTGTATTGGTGACTGAATACATCGATGGGTGATGTGAACTGGGAATTTTAGTTTAACATAGCCACACATAAGACACGAGGAATACATATGAGCATTGGCATTAAAAAATCACTAATGAGCTTTTTTAAGCCTGACATTGTTATCAACTGAAATCCGTAATCCTCGAAGAAAATAATAAAGAGGACGATTTGATGTTGTCGTTTCTCCCGAAGAGATAATACAGATAGTTTTTTTTAAGTGATAAGCATTCGATAACATTGGTGGCAGAAATTGTATGAGATACAAGTAACAGGTTACGAGAAGATTGTATGTTGTGGTGGAGCTTGTTTATTGACACAATCATCTTCCTCTAGACCACTCTGCCCCAGATAATGAAGAGTCCAATTTTATGTATTAGATGCTATCCTAGAGTGTTCATCAATGCAAAACCCGTTTCGAATTGATATTCCCCCTATACTCATAGGTAGCTCAAAGCAACTTATCCTGCAATATCAAGCTCTAGACTATCCTAGATACCAATCCTCAATCTAAGCACCACCCATTGCTGCGCTCATGAAAAGCTTCTCCCTCTTCATCAACAAACTCAAGACTACAGTCAACGCTCCCGCCGTAATAACCATAGCATAAGTCTCGCTCATACTGTCCACAATCGCCTGAACCACCTCTTTTTGCTGTATCTCTGTCAAATTCTTAACAAACTCACTACCCGCACCCGCGATCGCCTGCTGGATCTCCGCAGCCGGTACATCAGGCAGAATAGCTTGGATTTCCTCTTGACTTCCATTGAGGAAGACGGAATTAGCAATTGCGAGAGCGATCGTTACACCGCCTACTTGTGCACAGGTGATGAAGCCGACGGCGGAAGAAACTAGTTCTTCGGCAACAACGGCTTGGGCAACGGAGAAGGAGGCTTGAGCGAATAAACCGACGCCGAAACCGATGAGAATGGTGAAGCCGTAGATTTTAGCGATAGAGGTATCGGGGGTGACGTCGGCGAACATGAGGGCTCCGCCGATGAGGACGAAGATTCCACCTGCAGTGTACCATGGCATGTAGTAACCGTATGCGGAAAGGATGGCACCGTTGGATATGACAGCAAAGATCATCAGGATGATGAATGGCAGAAGACGTACGCCTGCTTCGAGAGCCGAGTCGTTACGGGTGAATTGGAAGAAGATTGGAATCATATAAATAGGGATGAAGATGGCGGTTCCTCCAGCAGATGTCATGGCGAAAAGAATAAGCATTGTTCTACTCTTCAAAAATTCGATAGGGAAGATTCTGCGGCTGGTCGTGGTGAAAATGGTAAAGACTTGTTGGATACCGAAGATGATAAACAAGATACCTGAGCAGACGAACAAACCGATAATCTTCCCAGAGTTCCAGGGGTAAGTTACACCACCGAACGAGACGGCCATGACACCAGAGACAAAGGCTCCAATAATGAGTATGCCACCGAGGTAATCAACCTCTTTTGCGCGATGGAGGAGTGGAACACCCGTGCGGGGATCATAATTTGGTAGGAGAAATAGGTAGACTGGAGCGCAAGCTGCGCCAATGCAAAGATTGATGTAAAAAGCCCAACGCCATCCTGCAGAGGAATCTGTGAATGCACCTTTGATATTGTTAGTACAATGTCCTCGTATCAGTCAATGAAAGAAAGAGCATGAACCTACCTCCAATAATCGGACCAATTACAGTACCTAAACCCCAAGTCATTCCAGTACCTCCAATATAAAGCGGTCTCTCATGGATAGTTGTAGAAGCAGCAAGTAGTGTCATAACACCCACATACGCACCACTACCACCGAATCCACAAAGTGCCCGTCCAACAATTAGAGCAGACATATTGGGAGCACCACCGCACAACGCAGAGCCAGCCTCGAAGATAATAATCGAAATTATATATGTCCATTTCGCATTGAACTGGCCAAAGATCTTTCCCCATACGAGATTCGTACTAGCTGCGCCGATGAGAAACCCTACACTAAGCCACGAAAGCTTACCAACATCATTGAAGGTAACGACGATGTCAGCCTGGACAACCGCCACAATGGTGTTATCGAGAGCGAAGAGGAAACTGGAGGAGAGTATTGCGGCAACCACCAGAGCCCACCTCCAACCTGTAATATCTCGTACTGGAGGAGCATCCTCGCTTTGTTTCACTTGTGCTTTTTCTTGATCGATCTCCGAAATAGATACCATTTCAGAGGAGATGCCAGTTTGGTTGGGTGGAACGTTTAGAGACCTTGCTGAAGCAGCAGAAGACTCTGCAAGTTTCTCTGATGTAAGATCCGCCATTGTTTAAATCTATTTGAGCGTATCGGTCCAATATATCATGATATCTCTAGCAATGAAATACAACTCACCTTTTAGTTGAAGAGTTAAAGAGATCTTGTAAAACTATGTGGAGAGTCACCTACCCCAGTCCTCAAACATGAAGATGGTCACACAATATATAACATTCCAAGGGGAGCCGAGAGGCATGCTTGATTCTTGGGAGACAAGGGTCGGAGAATGAAGAAGGAAATACTTGACTCTGCTTCATAAGCCGTGAGATTCATGAGAAAGCCTTTGCCGTGTTAGTCGGCATGACTCTTAATCTCAAGTGAGAGTTCTAAGAAGGGTCTACTCAGCGTCAATATCAATGTTCTTTTCTCCATAATAGTTCTGAAGTTGAGCTAGTTGCCATCCAAACATGCAATAATAGTCGCAGAGGATCAAGGTTTTTAATCCATAGTGCTTACACTGGAAGAGATGGACCCGCAAGGCCGTAGCTATTGACCTACGATGAACTAGGGAACACAATCAATATCAAGTTATAAATCGATTCAACTGATCGGACTCCATAGACTTAGAGTAGTCCGCGCGGAAAAGATGTTAGGTCGGAGGTGATACCGGATTTAAGAACAAACACCAGAAGTGGAGGAATTAAATGATATCTGATCGGATTTTGGGCTATATCCGAAATGCGGAGAAGTTCGGCGGAATGATTGAACAAAAAGAAAGTAATCGTCAAGCAAAGCTGGAATAAAAAAGATGCTTTCTCAGCAGACAGCGGCTACGTATCTAATTTTAGCTAAAGAAATATCACTTTTGCATTTGCGATACAACTTCCATCGCTAGAAGCAATTTCGCTGGAGCCGAGTAGGGTTGACATTCTTATCAGGACCAGATCTACGAAAGATAACTCCATTGGAGTCTCCTTCGCACGCCTGTGAGAAATATCGTCCTTTGTTCATACTTCCAATAGCTATGATACACATAGTCATCGGTGGCGATATTCCTGATAGAATAACCGTGCAACGTCCAGTACATGGCCTCGATTCTTCTGCCGGCATCTTGATTCATCGTCATTGCTAGTAGTTCTAAACAATCAGGCGCCAGACTTTAGCATGCTAAAATTCCCCAATAAATGTACCAGTAAATTTGTACGTAGTTGATTTGATACGTGTATTGACTCAAAGTGTTGTTGCTGACTGTGTAGACAGATTTCTGCGGCTCGTTGTGAAAGTATGTGGGGGATGGGTGGGATCATCTCATGAACAGCAAAAGAGGGCTGAAATAAGGGGGAAGCTGTGTGTTGTCCTCGTAAATAACTAAGAAACGAGCCAAATAGCTTTCAAGATTGAATTACAGCATTTCAAACACGGAGAAAATAACGTGAAATAGGCATCGGACTCTCCGCTAGAAGGGTTGGATTGCTCAAGATTTCATTAGATATGACCCTTCGTGCGGGATTCCGCAGCCAAGTAAATCATCGCTACCATGCAATTGGACCTTGGTACGCCAAGTCTGTAGGGATCCATTGGACATTGACGCTGGAAAGGAAAATGTACGTGGTATAATTTAGAAATCACGTCAGCACTGTCATTCCCTGACTTGAACCTTTTCGCTATGAAATTAACCTGCCATTAATATGCTGAATCAATAAATTTCGAAAGTTCCCGGAATTCTTGGTAATCTTACATTCGATGCCAAAATCCAGCCCAGATGTGAACCAACGCGTCCATTATTTCCTCATCGCTTTTCTAAACAGCCAGCTGTGCTGAAATCCCATACTTTTCCTGAGATCTTTTGCTTGCAAAAGGCTGTCGAGACATTCTTTGTAGTGAGGTGAATGTTTGAAAGTCGAGGGTCTGAAGGCGTCGAGCAATTTAAATCACATCTGCTTTCCACTACTTACATATTGTCCCAAATGCCTTTACACACACATCGAGTCCCGCACTTGTGTAGAATCTCTCGACTTGCGGTCATACTTTTTGTACTCCTAATAGCGGTTCTGGTATCATGTTCAGCTTTGTGGGAAATTCAAGTGAGGAGGACATTCTGCAGATCGACAAATGGGCACCTTTTCTAGATGAGCCGCTTCGAAGAGTCAGAACTCAAGTCCGTCATGGCGATTGCTAACATGTCGGTATAGTTCTCTACCACCACGCCAAATGAAAATGTACTAGTATTGAGTGTCGAGGCCGTCGTTCAATATCTGGAGGATATGGGTGATGCCGCTTGAACGAATATTCGTTCTCCATTTGGACTGTTGATGAAGCGTAGCAAAGCCCTTGTGAGACCGAACGAATACTAGCCGTGAACTATGATGAGGTCCTAGATCGCAAGCCATCCTCTTTTCGCGATCAAATCTTTTTTTGCCGTCGCCCCTTGTGCTCACGCTCACAGAGTTCTTCGCAGTTAGCTTCAATTTATACTGATCATGAGCATTCACTTAAGGGTGATGCTCGTAGCAAATCATCCTTGTCTTGCAATGGCGGATAACAGAGCTGGGCATCATATTGTTGAATTATAGCTTGTTTGTGAAAGCAATTGTTTGTTGATGGAAAGGTAGCTGCTCAGTAATGCCCGAACGAGCTGAGGTATCAAGGTGAATGATATGATCACGTGGCTTCTTATCGATTCTAGACAGATAATGAGGTAAGCTTATCATCTGCCGATGATATCCAAATGTAACCTTCCCTTTTGACCTTGCTACAATGAAGATTATTTCCACTTTGGTATAATTCTCGAATCTTTTCTCCAATTGTGTTCAATGTTCCCAAAGCCCCGATGTAACCATTCCCCTCTCATTTCATATCTCTTGCCCCTCCTCATTGATGAAGAAGAACTGATACGGAATGATAAGATATGATCCAAGAAGCATCTACTATCAACGTGTTATCAAACTGCATCGAATATCTTCAAATATGAGGGGCTCGAGAGGGGAAAGAGTGATGATAACACTTCCATTCATGGTCATTTTGTGGACTAGTGATGATCTTCAGATAGTATAGACCTCATACGTGCATGACCTACTTTACTGTAGTCCAGTATTTGTACTACAGTTCCACCATGGTGATGTCTGTGATCCCTTCATTTCTTCGTTTTTCATTCAACCAAATCATCACCATACATTACACTTTTTTCACGGACTGCATCTTTCACTCGTCGACACCATCGCCAATCAAAGATTTCTTTCGTTTGCTTATCACTAGTAATATTTGGTCTTTTCTTTACTTGGGACACTCGAAGTGTGAGTGACTACCCATTAAAGTTATTATCTACACTATGGCGGACCCAGTTGATGAAAAACATCAATCTACCGACTCTGATTTTATCAAAAAGAAGTCACAAGACTTAGAGCGAAATGTTACCTTGAGTGAAGGGGAATTGCAAGATCCCATGTTTAAGCATGTTGATCCCAATGACGGCGATGAAGCGCTTAAAGCTTTTGCTGGACATGACGGCGAAGTTATTGTCATGACGCCAGAGATGGAAAGGGCATTGTTGAGGAAAATTGATTGGAATTTGATGCCGGTATGTCTCTTATTGTATAATGCTCATCGGAGTACTCATCATACATTCACAGATGCTCTGTGTTGTGTATGGGCTCAACTATCTCGACAAAACCACTCTTTCCTACGCGAGCATCATGGGGATGAAAACCTCGCTCGATCTTAAGGGTGACAATTATCAATGGCTAGGGTAAGAGAGTTCTTAGTTCGGATTTAATCACTTTGAGAAATTTGTTGATTGATCCATTGTACAGATCAATGTTCTACATCGGCTACTTGGTCTGGGAGTATCCCACCAATCTTCTTTTGCAGAGATTGCCACTCGCTAAATGGTCATCGTTCAATATTATAGCTTGGGGTGGGACTTTGTGCTGCATGGCCGCGACAAGCAATTTTGCGGGTGCCGTGGCTGTGCGCTTCTTTCTGGGAGTCTTCGAGGCGGCAGTGACCCCTGGTTTTACTCTTTTTACATCCCAGTGGTATACACAAAGAGAGCAAGGCCTACGAACTGGAATTTGGTTCAGTTTCAATGGCTTCGCTCAAATATTTGGTGGTCTCGTCGCTTACGGCATCTCAGTTGGTGTCAAAAAACACGGATCGACCATTGCTTCATGGAAGATTGTATTCTTGGCCATTGGTCTTTTGACAGTAACTATCGGTTGCATATTTTTATATTTCATGCCGGATAATCAATTGAATGCCAAATTTCTTACTCCACAAGAGAGACTTATGGCTGTTGAGCGTATCAGAAAGAACCAACAAGGTGTGGGCAATAAACACTTTAAAATGTATCAACTGAAGGAAGCTCTTGCAGATCCGGTAACTTGGGCGTTCGTATTTTATGGATTAGTAGCAGATATTCCTAATGGTAAGAAGGATCTCAACGTCGAATTCCGTTCGGCTACAGTCAATCGAAACTGACAAAACACAGGTGGAATTTCCAACTTTTTTTCCCAACTTATCGTTTCATTTGGCTACACTCCCGACGAATCACTTCTTTACGGAACTCCGGGTGGTGCTGTCGAAGTTATAGCCCTCCTTGCATGTGGTTATCTTGGAGACAAATATGGACACAGACTTTTGATCTCCATATCTGGTCTCTTGATAGCGATGCTAGGCATGATACTTATAGTTGCCCTCCCTTTATCCAACGACAGTGGTCGCTTGGCGGGCTATTACCTAACACAAGCTTCACCGACGCCGTTCACTGCACTTCTCTCCATGATATCGAGTAACGTCGCAGGTTACACCAAGAAAACGACAGTCGCAGCTCTGTATTTAGTTGCTTATTGTATAGGGAACATAATCGGCCCCCAGGTATTCAGACCAGCAGACGCGCCACGATATAAACCAGCGGAAATAACCATCATTGTATGTTATGGAGTGTGTGCCCTGGATGTGGCGTTCATTGCTTGGTACTACAACAGGATGAACAAGAAGAACGAAGCAATTAGAGCCGCGCCAGGTTACAGAAAGCTAGATAAACAAGAGTTTCTTGATTTGACGGACAAGGAAAATCACGAGTTTGTCTATGCCCTCTAATTCTATTGAGTTATGATGCTCTTGATTTTATATCAGTGCATAGACTTTCAGCTCAAGTATCATTTCATTCTTCTATTGCTTTAAATCTTTGGAGACGTATCGGGGAAAAGAGATAGAGCGTATGCTTAATCAGAAAGAAGAAAGACAGGAGGCCAATATCAATAGGCTGAAGGAAAGCTGCGACTTAATGCAACCCACCATATCAATTGGCATTGGTCACTGCTTATGTTGGGAAAATTTGCAGGAGTTAGACAACACACAAACTATGCCAGTGTACCATTCCCATGCGTGCATCTGCCAAGAATTACCTCCTCGTCCGATTTTAAGCTTTTCTGCCAGCATAATTGTACCTCGGGGCTTCATCATAATCACCAGAACAACCGATGAGATACAATAGAATGTCTTCATTCATTGCATAGAATCTCGAATGGAGTTCAATAATTTTTGCTCGAAGTGGAAAAAGATTGTTAGCATGAGATACTCATGCTGATGAATTAGCATCAAGATAATGTTGCAGCCTGTGTTTTGGTGTAACCTTATAGAGATTATAGGATCTATGAAAGTCGCATGAGTGTGAGTAGTAGTGGATCCTAGGTGGCAATCATCGATAAATCTTGCAAAAGGAATCCGGGTCTATTCTTCAATCTGGGCACTTGGTAGGTTTTCATATCACGCGGCGTTATGGGATTGGGATGACTGCACCGAGAAGGAGGACATTCGCAAATGCTGGGCACTGATATAGATCGGATCATCTAATAGAATTGGATAGGGGAAGAACAACCACACCAGGAAAGTCCTAACGTGAGAATTTTACTTGGTTCTTTTACTGTGGGTGGTCTCGGCGAGCTGTGGGTTTAATTTACATTAAAAGTTGAAAATCTAGAGACATGCAAATGTTCAATGTTGTAATCTTACAATCTAGTCCAAATCCTACACAGGCTAGAACTTCAAAGCGTTCTGAAAATGTGGAGAAATGAACGATTGGCCCGATACAACGCGATCAACTATTACTGTTTCTTCTTTGGAATATGGAGCGAGATGCTTTAAGGTTATGTCCACCGGTGGTCGCGTACATGAGAGATAATCCATGTAACCATGTGTTTAAGCTCCAATCGAGCATCACCTCAACACTGATGCCGAAACCATTCCTCTTTCAAACAATCTCTCCGAAGCTTTAATTCTGGCATTCCCAAAAGAATTCTCCGCTTAAACAGTTTTTCAGATGTAATTGGACCGCATACGACAACATCTTGTTTCTCGTGTCTTCTTCAAGAGCCATTCGTACCTAGAGTATGATTTTCTGATGCCAAGTCTAACCAGTGGCTTCGAGCAAGATAGCTGAAAAGGCGTCGTTCATTCAAGCCTCAATTAATAACTAGTTCTGGGGTTGGTGGGACCTGGAAGCGGACTATGCTCGTTTGGCGCAGTATCAATCATGCCTTTTTGGTAGATTTTGACAGGGGGTCAATATCATCCAATCAAAGTTCTCCAATTGGTCGGGCATCTCGTTTGGATAATATTTCTACGAGGCAAACCCTACTCGTGTGCCTTTTACTCCTGTGGGCCGGCGACGTGGTAGTTGGCCCCCGGAAATTTCTTAAAAAATGTCGAATAATTAAGACTATTGAGAGAAGGATTTTACCAGTCATTGGCATGCAACAGCCTTGTGCAACTTACCAGTTTCCGGTATTTTGCTGTCTTTGAATGGATCAATGACCAGGAGGGGTAGCCGTAACCAACTATGTCTAGAATTTTGCTAATTGCATCCCCATGCTCGTCCAGACTTTCGGGCAGGATGGTCTGTCAGAATATTTACCAGGCACTTCACCCTTTACCATTCCTGCCACTTTTCTGACCATCTTTTCCGAGATCTTCGAGATTTCCCTGGTAGATAGATACACTTCGAAACCCCAATACATACATTTTCAAAAATATGGATGCCTAACCCATGCCTGTAGGCCGAAATTAAAACGCATAACACACATCTCATTTGATTTGCCAATATGCAAAGCATGTATATCTGTATGATGTATCTTTTTCCAGTAATCTAAGGCTGGTGGTAGTTCTTTCATCTAAGCTTTGGTATCCTTCAACTCCAGACCCTTTCTCTCGTCATTAGTGAACCGCTATTCCAGCCTGAATCAGCAACTAAAATGCATTTTCAGGACAAAGTGCATCGTAAGACATTGGGAATGTGACGCTTTTGATTCTGGTTTTTGTCAATTAGGGCTTGGTATTGGTACTGGAAAGGAGGGAAGAAGACATGCATCTTCCTCGATTCATTGCCGCAGCTCTGGTAGCAAGACAATCTGTGATGGTGTTGCCTTCATCATATTGTTCTCCTGACTGCCGTAAGTTTAATTTACTATTATCAGTATTGTAAACAGATCAAGATAGCATTGGAATACAGGAGCTCACAAAACTAATGATCATGCAGCGACATGCAGAATCGAAGCATTGGCATTTAATAGCACGACGTCTTGTGCAGAAAACTCAAAATTTATCACCAGCTGTGGGAACTGTCAAATATGCGTGTTGACCTATTCAATTGAAAATCCAGACGTCAATACCGACCAACAAGAGATAATACCTCTCATCTCCACGCAATTGAATAAATGTCTCAACACGCCGGGGGGAGGAGAGATACAGCAGTACGCATTGCAAGTTTCAAACTTAACAGCTTTGTATTCACGAATTGTTGGAACTGTGTCTTCTACGACTTCTGGAGCGACGGCAACAAAGACGAGTTCTTCCACTACGACTGGACCAGTCAATTTGGTGACAACGCCTGCTAGTAGTTGGTCTGGGAGTTTAATGAGCGATTCGGGGGACTGGACAACCGTTTTGAGCACAGCTACTTGGGCAAGTGCTTATTTCAGTGCGCTCTCTGAAGGTATGGAACTATGCTCTCTCTCTTCAACCTTAAGTCATTTTAACTAATGTATCATTCTAATTCTAAAAACAGCATCTATATCTGCCATGAAAGCATCCTCATATTCCAGGGCCTCCATAGCCTCTATTTCATCGACTCCAACCCCGGATTCCATATCAATATTAATTCCTACCCCAACTCCAGCCACGAACTCCGAAACCAACGCTACTCTCAGTTCCACTATACCCTTGACAACTGCTAGCACCACGGCGCCTTTGAACAAGACTTGGATAATAGGCCCCATAATCGGTTCACTCCTCGGCATGTCTACCGTATTCATAGTAATCTTCTTCACTCGTCGCAAACAACATCGCGAATTTCTCTTTCAACAACATCTTCTCCGCTCACGCCATATTCCAATCGATATAGAACCCTATAAAAATTTCGGCGGCCTTCATAGTCCAGCAAGTACAAGTAGTCATAATAGTTATGGTGATGTATATTTGGGAGCCGGAGGAAAAGCACAATTACACGGGGAGAGTATGGAGATGAGAGAGTTGCAAGGGAGAGAAATTATGGCGCCAGTGGAATTGCCGGCTAGGGAACCGGTGGGGAGTGAACTGTTGACACCGATTGGGAAGAATTTTAGGAGGAAGAGGAAAAGGGAAGCGAGTCCTGTGTCGCCATTGGTTTCAAAGGGACTTGAGGGTTTAGGCGAACAAAAACACGAGAAGGGGGTGACGGATATAGGGACTCTGAGTATACCGCGGATAGTTTTACCCAAAGTAAATACCAATGAAGTAAGAGACGAAGGGGAGGAGAACGATGAAAATGAAATTGTCGAGGAAGTCGAATGGCCATTGCCGATGAGTCCCTTACAAGCATTGTTTAAAAAAACAGAGATGAGAGATGGGAAGGCAGACGCTGATGAGGTACGACATGAGACTTATTATCATCCCTGAGTAAGGCTTGAAGGAAGCTACGGAGAGCATGAATAAAACGAAGTAAAAAGTCTCATGGAGAGGGAACTGCGTCTCAAAACAGGCGCCACAGGAAACTCAGATCTCTCTTAGTCCTGCATCCTACCGATGAGTTCTGAATCATTCGATCTAATAGAGATTTAAAATCAGAGGGGAGGATCATAGCATAAATAAGGTTAAGTGCTGGTCATCCCAACTGCGCGAAAATCCCAATATTAAAGATCCATACATATCGAATCTCAAAATGCTCGATCATCCCGAAACAAGCTTCAGGACATAACGAAACGGATCCATACACACGAATCGGCTTGAAGCAAGTTCACATACCATCCATACACTTATATTTTGTGGTATACCAACCAGACACAAAACTTCCACTAATACTAATGCCCCATTGCATACACGCTTGCAAATAATGCATTTTTCATGTCGCAATAATTCATGTACCAATCAAAGCGAGTAAGAAAGTGCGCGGGTCAATACCCATATAGTATCAATTTCTAGCGACATTCTCACGGTGGGGGTGTTCGATTTGATTGTACTCAGAGTTCCCATATGATGTAACGAGAATTTAACCAATAAGAAACAATAACATGCCTTGAGTTCTTGGTGCTTTCGTTCGTGACTTTAGCTATTTGAGATGATGTTAATGAGAGTTTGTATCAGGAGATGAGATAAGCTATTCGGCAATTTTGTTGATTTCGAACGAACGAGATAATTATGCACGAGCTAAAAGATAGTTCCATTTTCTGTGAACCACTTCACTGATTCCACTCACTCCAGTCGTCGACTTTCAATACGAAAGATCAGAACCATATCATGTGACCCGGATCCATTAGCCACCTCATCTCCTTCCCTCTTTAAATCTCCTCAAAAAACTCCCCCAACAGTGCATTTGTCTCATCAATCTTCTCTAGTTGAATCCAATGACCGCCTTCCCATCTTTCAACTCTAAAATCTGGAATGTAAGGTTTCATTTGCGAAGGAAAATCGGCTCCGGAGCTAATGAAATTGGTAGACGTTATGAGGAGAGTGGGTTGGTGAACGATTGTGCGCTCTTTGGGGATTGCTGAGAATGGAAAATAGTTTTAGTTATGAATTGAAAGCTAATACGGAGGAATGATATGAAGGAATGACGGAAGAAGAGAGAGAGTGATAGTACCTTTGTCATCATCTTCGTTAATCCCATGAAGTTGCATAGTATACCAACTCTTTGCAGCGCCGAAGCCGCCATTTTTGGGTGAGAATATATTCTTGAAATATTCCACGTCCTGATTGTGAGATACTTTCAGCATGGATACTTGCATCACGTTTTTGACACCAACATGGACAAAATTATCTTCACTCACCTCACTCTTTACAAAATGCGGATATGGAGCTAACATACTCCCCTCAAGCCATTTGCGAAAACCGCCAGTTGCTCCCATATGTTCTTTACCTAGCTCATTGTCAAGGCTATAATACAATGACATAACAGATTCGGGCTACGTTGGTCATCTGTTAGAACTTTCTCTTCGGCATAACCGGACGCGGGGGAGATTAAAAGAAATCGCAAGATCTTACATTATTGTCCAACAACTCTGTACTATCCTCCTCATCCATCAAAAAGAAATATCCAAATATTTCAAACCCCGCCATCTTCTTAACCTGAGCATTGATTATTTTCACCGTGTCGAAGTTGAAAGCCGGTCCATCAGGTGCCTGATATCCCACATCTAGAAACACTAATTTCTTGAATATTTCTGGATAATAGTTCACCATGCGTGAAAGCATAGCACTTCCCCAATCATGTCCTACACCTAATACTTTATGAGATGCAGAAATGGAGTGTAGAGAGAGAATTTCATATAGGTCCGAGGCCATGTCTTTGAATTTGTAGGAATGGGCTGACAGCGGTTTAGAGGTGCCGCCAGATCCAAGAAGGTCGGGAGCAATAATTCCATAACCTTTCGCGGAGAAATAGCTAATTTGATGGCGCCAGTCATTGGAGGAGGAGGGAAAGCCATGGAGAAAAAGAATATAAGGTTTTGAGGGGGGTGAGGGCTGAATATGAATGTACGAGTAGGTGAATGAGCGGGTGGTGGAATGGGTTCTTGTTGGGAAGTTTGGAGATGCCATTTTGTGGGAGGGATTAAAGTTTGCCTGGAGAAGAATATAGTGGTAATTATTCCGAAGAAGACGTTGAATAAGTAGTTATATACACATACTTATTGCACGACATCAACTTCTTCATGCATGGCCAAATGATATATTGCCGGAAAGTGTTCAGGCGTACGTGGTTGTGATTGGACACGGGGCTCGTGTCACCCAGGAAACCCGAGTGGGGTTAACGTGGTTCGGGTTTCAAAAGAGCCCGGAAAATCAAGGGTATATGTGGGGAAGGGATTTCCGAGGGATTTGGTGATAGGAAGGAGGAAGGTGGATATGTACCAAGATATCAGCATGACAGCATGGTATAAATCCTTTATGTGGGTGTCAGCGAATGAATATGTAGAGTAAAGTGAAGTTGATTGGCAATACCAGTATCTGTGTATTATTACTGCATCCGAGATGTATCACATCCTTCGATTCCGCGGAACATTGATAAAAAAAAATATTCAAAAAGAGTTGGGATACATATCCCAGAGTCCCATGTAATCCTGAGACCATATGTCTTCCATTTCCATTGGCATAAAAGCTGACATAGAAGCCATTTGTTCTGTCTCTGACATTGGCTGTTGTTGTTTTTCTTGAAAGTCATCGATAGAGTTGGAAGTAATGGTAATGGGCGCATTGAATCCCGGCTTACGATCCACCCATGCTTTAAACATCTTCATGACCTTTTCTGAACATGTGAATATATTTTCGGAATCACTGCTGGTTCTTTCCCAGGCAGCCTCGGCTTCTGATTCTTTCAGACTTTGTCCTAGCGCATCCAGGATTCTTCCAGGCGCACAAACCCTCCTGACCATGTCGGTATCCCATGCTGGATCTTTAAGCACCGTCAAACGATATAAAGGAAAGAAAACTCCTCCGAATTGTTTCCATACTGGAAGTGGTAAACCTATAAAATGTGAGGCTGGTGAGTTGAGGAGGATGTCAAACCAAGCTTTTATGGAGTTGAGACAGCAATGAAGTGATTCTATTCGAGAAAGTGAGGAATCCATAGATGAAGCTTCAGTGGAGTTAGGAAGATAGATAGCAAACTCGTGAATCATCACTTCCGCGCCGTATATTTGAAGGTTCAAAGCTCCTTGGAAGCTGTTAGCACATAGTTATAGGATTGAACTCTCTACCTCCGAGGTTTACATACTATTTTCGTTCAAGTGCGAGGGGATCTTTTTTTTGACCTCCGCTAGTTGGGATTTGAGAGTTTGGATATAGAGCATGATAAGAGTAGAACTCCCAGGTTGGTCTGGCGTTCCATCGCGGATGAGATTTATATATGATTCTGCCGTTTTACGCACAACGTGTTGAAGTCGTACCTGGTTGAGTAGAAGCTCATCAGATGGGTCTTTTCTTTCTTCTAGTTTTGATAAACATTTGTCAAGATAAGGACACCAGACTACGCCTTCTAATTTCTTGTGGAAGGTTGAAAGACTAGAAATCTTGAAGTTAGCCTTGATTGCTTTAGGGATCTATTTAGACGAACGTTGAGGTTAGGTAGTAGCAGGCTATAACTAGACGACGATGCTCCATATTTCGAGTCATTGGTACATCCATCATTTCATGATGACGAAATTCATGTTCCAGCCCCAGAACATGAGACTCGTCACTAGTAGGTTGATGAAGTTGTAAATCAATCACAAGTGTAACGATAAGATTGGAAAATAGAGTCATGAATGGCGCGGTTCGTATTTGATACTGGCCCCTAGAAAATAGTGAGTAACATGGGTTAAGCATTAAGACTATAGCTTACCATCCGACAAAACAAACCAATCCCAGTAACAGATCTAAATTCCTCTTCCCCTCCACAACAAGTTCCCGAGCTGCGATTTCTCGGATTACTTTGCCAAGTGTAATCTGTCGTTGTATGACCGTTGATGACATTGTCATGATACATAACCAAAAGAAGGGGCGCTCTTGTCGCAACTGGCAGGCAGTCATGCCATCTTGAAACTGTATGAATGGGAAATGGGGAAGGTTTCTAGTACAAAACGAATGAAAGTATATTTCTGCTTCTTCTATTGTTGGTTCCGCACCCTCTGGTAGAGTGTATGGATATGTTGGGCTTGCGCTGGATGCCGGTGTGGGAGGAAGATGAACCGCACCTGAATCAATAGGTGCGACTTCATCAGCATCTCTCGCCGAAGTATTCACGGCAGTAGAATGTAAATCTGATGCATGTTTATCAGAAGTTCGAACTGTGAAACTGTTGAGAGCATTCTCGACAGCTGGATTATTTGGCGAGATAGTCCGCAGTAAAGATACAAGCCCGTCTAGTCTTTGCTCAAGACGTTCTGCAGTCACGCGTGGTTTTTTTCTCCGTTTCACCGGAGCAGTAACGCATCCTTTTTTAAGCCTACCACATCTAGACAGGTTAGTCTATGGAGACTCAGAGACTTCGTGGTAGAGATACCTCTCACAAATTCTTTGGTCACTACCAAAGTTACATTTAGTTTTTGCCTTGGCACAATTGAGACAAGCTCGTCCGTAGGGACCTGAACGTTCCGTTTCCGTAGAGTCTGTCATTTTTGATCACAAAAAAAGAAGAAAACGAGAGGCAAATCATGGATGGGGATGAAGAAGAAAGTAATTGTTACAATGGACATGAAGGATGCTGCCTCTCGGGACAGTAAAACTCCCGTGTCCATCGGAGCTCGGGGTTCGAATCTCCGATTTCTTTTTCTCTTATCCAATCAGCGGTCGTCTCTCGAACTTCATTTTTTCAGCAACACTTAGGAACTAAAGAGATTCAAGTCCACCTTACGCTCATTATAGGATGCAGATAATTATCTTGGATATGAAGCATTGCCAGAATGATAAACCGGTAGAGCCCATTCCTTTGGACGCAATGCAACCTGTAGCTATCAACTTGTGAAATAAGTAATCGGTCTTCGGCTTTGGAATTTTGTCTCCCCCGCAAAGCTCTCTCTCATATGAGTCTGACTACCATAAGCGAGATTTAAACCGAGCGATGCTATTCGAAGAAGTCCTCGTACAGTATTTGGAGGTACTGGTGGGATGCAAATCGCATTAGTTTCTGGGCTT
This sequence comes from Botryotinia globosa, assembly GCA_014898425.1. Classification (NCBI taxonomy): domain Eukaryota; kingdom Fungi; phylum Ascomycota; class Leotiomycetes; order Helotiales; family Sclerotiniaceae; genus Botryotinia; species Botryotinia globosa. Next base: position 2,108,007 of record RCSZ01000012.1, read on the forward strand.
CTAATATTCTAGGTGAGAACCCGAAGGAAACCCGTGTAAGAAACTAATATCGCGTATGATTTTCAACTTAATCAAATTCGGGGGGATTCAATCATTTACCTCTTACGTTGAGGATCAATACACTCACTGACTGGCATGCAAGTGAATATTGATATCCACAGAAATATGAATAAGACATGCGCCGATTCCCCTCTTTGCCCCCACCAACCCCGCGTACTGTGCTAGTTCATACATACTACATAGCTGCAGTCGTCGATCATACGTCACGTATCTAAGTATTCCATTGTATTCATATAAACTGGACAGGTTGGTAAAACAACTACATTCTGTATTTCAAACAGAATTTCATAATATCGCTAATCCTCAGAATCTATCCTAGCAAGCCCAACTATGCCATCCTCTTCATCTCTACTACCCCCAACCCCATCGTTCTCCTCGCTCCCTCTCCAAGCTAGCGGCCCCCGCGGCAATGCATGGGGTCTACATGGCCCTACCGACCAGCTCGGATGTCTCAATCGTCTCACTCCAGAAAATACCATTGAAGCTGCCAAAGAAATAAAATACGGCATTCGAATATCTACCGACTGGGCTTTGGACAAACCCAAAGTCCCATGTTTTGGACGTGTACAGTTTGAACAAAAGATCATACATAAAAGTCCAAGAACCGTGAATGATGACGTGCTGGTATTGAATACACAAAGTAGTAGTCAATGGGATGGATTTAGACATTTTGGTTGGTTCTTCAGAAACGGATTCGGAAATTGGCGGATGACTTATTTGAGATTTTATACAGGATATCAAGACTCAAAGGTTTACTTCAATGGGTGCACCCAAGAAGAAATCCACTATTCGACACGAAATGGAATCGACGGCACGTAGTTTCGCGCAAGGCCCCTATCCACACAGTTCACCTGCTGACAGCCTCTGCTTGTAGTCTGGGTAGAAAATGGCGGTATAGTCGGTCGTGGTGTCCTTCTTGACTACGCATACTGGGCCAAGTCCCAAGGTCGTGCTGTCAACCCTCTGACAACAATCAAAATACCCTTATCTGAGATCAAAGCTGTGGCCGAAGCTCAAAATGTCACATTCCGTCCAGGTGACATCCTGTTTATTCGTACTGGGTACCTTCGCGCTTGTAAGTCTTTCCCATACTCTGATAATATTGATATAGAATCCGAGATTTCCAATAGTCTGTATTCCAACCCGGAAATGAAATAAGATGCTTTGAGTTTCTAAATTCAATTAGAATAACTTCAACCCAGTCTACAAATCCAGGCTATTGGCCATTGATCCTTAGTTTTATTTCTATTATAATAGATACTGACGCTTCTCCCGCCTCATTCAGTTGAAGCTCTGTCTTCTTCCGAAGCGGCTACCCTCGCCACCGCTTCCAAAATGACAACAATAGGCCTTGAGGCCTGCCCTGAAGTGTTAGAATGGCTATGGAGTCAAGAGTTCTCCGCTGCTGCTGGAGACCAACCCGCTCTAGAATCCCTTCCTTTTGATCTTACAAACCAACACTGGATGCACGAATGGCTCCTTGCCGGATGGGGAATGCCAATTGGAGAGCTATTTGATTTGGAACGATTGGGAGAGGAGTGTAGAAAATTGAAGAAGTGGACGTTCTTTTTTAGCAGTGTACCTTTAAAGGTATGTTGATGAGCTCTCTTTAGCATGGTTTATTGCTTCCACTTTAGTGAACTAGATTACCATTTGATTTGTGATGTGTCGGAAAGCAATCAAGTTGGGAGATGCATATCGGTAATCGAAATTCACAATCGATGCCAATGCTAACAAATGACAAGGTACCGGGAGGTGTTGCGAGTCCTCCAAATGGGGTTGCGATTTTATGAGGTATTACTGAATTCAAAATAGCAGTACATGCATTTCTGGTTATGGCAACCTGCTCAAATCATTCGATTTGGTCCCGTTCATGTGCCGGAAATCTTCCCTGGCAATGAGAAAAACGGATAGCTTATGATCAAACTCACCACCTACAAGATCGTGCAAGAGACAGTGCAATGAAAATGAGAGCTTTATTGGAAGTAAATTTTATGACTAGTGAATGGATGGCATAGCAGCTCGTTCTGAGCATGATGTAGTAAAGGAAAAACGGGTATCTAAACTTCCGTGAGAGTAATTGTAATCTACACTAATATATCCAATCATTATAAATCGTACATCGCGTTGGGTTGCGTTGCACCCATCAAGAAAACTCCCCCTCTAACATGAATGTAACCCATAATGAGATTGCTAAGACAGAGATGTCTTAGCTTGGAGACACTTCGATTGGGTCCGTCACGAACCGAGCCTCCAAAGCATCCCGTACTTCGAATTCCTCGAGTGCGGCCCCGAATCTACAATTGTTAGCTCATTCAGATCTGATAGAAAGACAAAGAAACAACCACACGTACCCGTAACATCTGACTTTGGGTAAAAGCTCTTCACTCATGCTCTTCAGGTCGATATCCGTTAACTCTAGAAATCGTGGATGTCCCAGTACCATACCCCATGCCATAACCGGTGTAATCTCTCCATTCAAGTCTAACCTCTTACTCAAATCTAACAAATTAGCTAGATCGCTCTTGCTCAAGTCCCACGTTTTTTGTTTTGGAACAACCCCATTCAATCCATCTGATTCATGACTATGTGGCAGACAATGCCCAAAAGGTATATCTGGGTGCATCTCCATATCTGGTTCTGGAGGACAAGTAGCCATTAAAGCATGGCCAGAGAAAAACTCTCCATCAGCATCGCCACATCGTTCGACTAAGAATTGCATGTGATCCATACAGGGTCTCTCGAGTCTGATATCAGTATGTTGCCGTTAGCTATTGTCGGGGAGGCGATAAGAACGTTCTGGAGGAATCTTTGCCATACGTTAAAACAAAGTCAATTCCTGCTTGATCATAATCCACACCTGGAAGTTGCTGATGGCCCACGCTGCTATCATTTCCATTGTAAAATCGATGCGCTCCTCCCAGCCGAGGTGATCCAGCATCGTAATAGGTACTGTTTGAATTTGAGTTCGAAGAGTGGCTTAGAGGTGGAGGACTGAATGATAAAGAGCCTGGCGCATAACTGCCGGCCTGACTATCACTCGATTTATATCCTAAACTCGGATTATTTGTGAATTCGTCGACTCCTCCGCTGCCATTCCACGATATACCGTGTTGCGCGAGGAGTTGCTTCAATTGTCGATTTTCTTCCGCGAGAGATTGTTTGCTTTGAGTGACGTTGCTAAAATTTTCTTTTAATCGAAATACCTCTTGCTCTAGGGCTTTGATATATAATTCCTTGCGCTCTCGGTGGGTTCTAGGAGACATTAGTGAAAGTACAAATCCTATCCCTCATACCAGTATACCTCTGAGCTTGACGATTTAATTCCTGCCTCCTTGTTAAAGCAGGTTTACTATCGGGTTTGGGTCCTCTTCTTTTCGGTGTCGAGCCGTCGACTGTTCTGAAATTTAGTTTCCAATTGGAATGAGTTGGGATGAATCTGGAGAATCATACCCCGCGTAGACTTCTTTTCTGTGAGGCCTTTGAGGAAACTTAAACTGGACGAAAGAGGAGATTTTCCTGCTTCTGATTGCCCACTGGCATAATCGCAATTGTCGGTTTCCGCGGTAGACATTGTAGCGTAAATTGATAAAAGTGATGAGAAAGCAAAGATATGCCTATCTTACCAGCGTTGTTGTTGTTGTTGTTGATGTTGTTGATGTTGTTGATGTTGTTGATGTTGTTGATGTTGTTGATGTTGTTGATGTTGTTGATGTTGTTGATGTTGTTGATGTTGTTGATGTTGTTGATGTTGTTGATGTTGTTGATGTTGTTGATGTTGTTGCTGCTGTTGCTGCTGTAGATCTCAAGGCGTGCGCGGAGAAGCGATGAAGGGGCGAGGTTGTCGCAAGTTGGTTGTTGATTGATTGATTAGCAGCGTGGCATACTTCCAGTAAGTCGAAGTAAGTCGAAGTAAGTCGATAGTATTCTCTAAAGTTGGATTGAACAATCATTGATTTTGTCGGACCAATAAGTTCAGTCTTGATTCTGGAAATTGTCCGCGGGGCAATGAACATTCGAAAGCCAAGATCAGCCAAGATCAATCCAATCATTGTGTACTAGGTAGGTATGATTACATACTTCGTCGGGGCCACTGTTAGTAGCTGGAGGTCTTCGTATTCCATGAGCAAACTTTGGATATCGTGATTACTAAGTCCTGGCTAACTCTACCTATGACTACCGAGGTACTACTAGGTACTCCAGCTACTCGATGAGTGACGAACTGGTATGTACTGTATGTACTCATCCCTCATCCCCTCATCCCCTCCCTCTCCAACATTTCCATCGGCTCTCACCTCTCACATCTCACCTCTCACCTCTCACCTCTCACCTCTCACCTCTCACCTCTCACCTCTCACCTCTCACCTCTCACCTCTCACCTCTCACCTCTCACGCGACCTAATGTCATTCCCCATAAATGCATCTCATCTACAAGCACAAGCACAACCTTAGCACTCAAAGCCCAAGCTTGTGGATCTGCTTTGAGCAACGCTTGGTTATTCATGATGCCCGTGTGCTGAGCTCCATATTTCCATGAGTAAGCAACACAGATGTATAATGAATGAATGAGCCACCAGCTTTGAATTTCTCTTGTGACCTCCACTGATGTGTTTGTTGTCTGCCCCTCATCCCTTCTGTTTGCAATCTCAAGACAGCCACAATGAGTCTCAATGTTGTATACACGAGCATTCGTGGATTTCTCATTGTGTTACCATGGGCCCTCGAATTGGTCCTCATGGACCTCATCATCTCTTTTCTCTTACCCGTCAGTTACCTTTTCCCTAACTGGGTATACAATGCGTCGTCGTTCGTCGCCTTTACAAACTGGAATTGGATACAAGTCATTTTTGAGGTCTTCAATGGAGGCAAAATTACCATTTCCGGCGACACTCTTCCGGAAGGCGAAACCGCGATTGTCATTGCAAATCATGTCAGTTGGACCGACTTCTACATGATTCAAGCACTTGCTATCAGAGCTGGCATGCTTGGAAGGTGTAGATGGTTTGCCAAGATTGAATTGCGATGGGTTCCATTACTTGGATGGGGAATTTGGGGGATGGGTATGCCTATGGTCAGTAGAAATTGGCTGAAGGATAAGAAAGAGCTGGATCGAGTTTTTGCAGGAGTCGTAGTAAAAAAATGGCCACAGTGTAAGCTATGCGTACTATCTACCCCCACTTAAGGTGATTTGGTAGTGCTAACTCATCTATCTTCCAGGGCTCATCAGCTTTAGTGAAGCGACACGATACACCCCCAAGAAATACGAAGAAGCAAAAACATGGTGTAAACAAAACAATCGACCTCTCCCCAAGCACCTTCTGTATCCACGAACCAAAGGCTTCGTAACAACAGTACAGCATCTGCGAAAGGCTAAACATGTCAAAGCCGTTTACGATATGACGATCGCATATTCGCATCATAATAAATGGCATCAAGCACCAACCATTTGGGAATCTCTGAGTTGCGGGGACTTGAGCGGAAAACGAGGATACAAATTCCATGTGGAAGTCAAGCGATTTCTATTGGAGGACTTGCCAGAGACTGACGAAGGATTGGCAAAATGGCTGGAAGCCAGATGGATAGAGAAAGGGGAATACTTGGAAGAAAAGAGGGAAGAGTGGTCCAGAGCTGGTAACGGACATAAGCCAATCACGGCATAGTTGTCGCAGCAATTTGTCAATCTTTTCTCTTGTTTGGGATGTCTAGCTGGATATATATAGAGTAGATTAGACGAGCGCATCTGTTGCTCTTTCCCTAGATTGAATTCTCTCTACAGCCTGAGATTGCTTGTATAATTGTTAGAGTTACTAGAATGGATAAGAAGCATCCCTTTGTTCCCGTCAACACCAAACCCTCGAGAGCATGTCCCCCAATCCCCGCACGCAAATTATTTCCCGAACACAAAGAAAAGTTTTTCCAAAATGCTGTCTCAAAACGTTCCATTCCTTAAATTCCGAAGCATTGGGGAGTATTGCTGTTTATTGTGTACTGAAAGTGGAATAATCACAGGTTAACAAAGGTTTCCATGCTTCGTTATCAATTCTGGAGGCAATCCTACATTTCCCAATGAATCGAATATGTCTTTCCTCATTTCCATTTCCATCCAATACCCGATCTCGAACTTTTCAAAGATCTCAGCCATCGTCGATCGTAACCTCAAACAGTATATCGAGATAGACAATTGACTTCAGCACATTCTCAAGCATTGAATCACCCAAGCACAGTACTCCCTAGACAGTCTCATATATTGAAAGAATACAAAATGCCGACAGGCGCACTTTCAATATCCATCCCCGACACACCTACTACCCCAACAACTACTACAAAACACTCCGCTACTCGCCCAACTTTCTTCCCTACAGTTGCTTGGTGGAGACGATTCCCAAGGCCAAGATTCCCGAGCTATCATCCCTCAAACTACAACACTCACGGGTCCAGAAATGGCACCCATGACGAAAATGGAACAGCGACAATGGAAGAAGGCTTATTGAGCGACGGTGAAAGAGAAGATTTTGATGGGGTGATTCCTAGGGCTGGCATGCAAAGTGACTCAGGTTCCAGTTATTGGAAACGGGTCAGTGGTGAAGGGCGGAGGATCGGAAGGCTGAGACTAATAGTGGAGATTATTGGTGCTGTCGGGGTTGTTGTTGCAGTTGTTGGGTTAGTTCTCTTAGTTTTTGGGTAGCAATAGGAGAAATATATGAGGCTGCGGGATGTGAATTGGAACGTGATTGAACTGATGACTAGCGATGTAGAGTAGTTAGCACTTGGTTGTAATAACCAAGAATTGAAGAGAACCGATTTCAACCTTCAGCGTAAAGTCTTTCAAACATCTCACGGCATCATTCCCCGCCTCATTTAAACATTCTTCCTTTGAATATACTAGCTAGTTCTGGAATCTAGATTTGGTTCTCTCGTAAATCTGTATTATTCGATACATGTCTATTTGAACTTGACTCAAACCTTCACTCGCCCATATTGCACTCATATCTCCCGCGAGGCAATTGGATATCATTTGGATGCATTTTCACCATTGCGTGTGGTTCGTTGTCGTATGATACCGGCTTGTGAAGTTATTCTACGGGAGTAAAAAATGGGAAAAGAGGATTGTGATTCCAATCGAAGCTTTGATGTATGGTATAGTATTCCATGTCTGTGCTTCGAATCCTTATGTATAAAGTGCTTGAAATCTAAGATATAAACTGGGACAGTAGAGGGACAGAGCCTAACTGTAGAGTTTAGAGGATTCGGAGACTTTGATTGATTTTCAATGTTGCGCAGCACAAGGGCTCAATGTCGTCGCGTTAGTTGCACATTAACATGCTTCTTATTATATTATCAGAAAGGGTCTAACAAATCACATCATACACAGCGGAAAATGATCTCTGCTGTAAGCTCGAAGCCTGCGAACTCCATGAATCAACCGTCTTCCGAGTTTTGTGGTGTGGCTGGAATTATGCGAACAATGGAAACTTTGTTTCCTGATACGTGTTAGTCCAATTCATCTGTCATGCTTCGATGTTTTCCAACGGAGTAAGCACCTCAGAATTCCCAACAATGATTTGGAATCATTGCAGGATGGCCATTTCACAATGTGGAATCGTCCTATCACCGTGGTACGCATACACAAGATGCCAATATCAATAGTAAATCGGCTTCTACAGCATGAAATTTTGGAATCAGACGAAAATCGCAAGGGTGAAAAGGCACTTCAGTGTGATTAGCGATGATGTATTAAATGACAGCTACACAGCCTTTCTTTGACAATTCTTTTCCATCTTCAAATTCAAATTGAACCGTGGGTTCTCATTCATCGCCAACATTTAACTCACGTCGCTACGATTTGAAAGGACGTATTCCCAAGATTCTGAATCCTTTTTCGTATCTCATACCATCCTACACAGCTCGGAATCTCATTTATCTCTCCTGCATCTCCCCTACCAGAATCAACCCTACAATAGATTAACATACCCCAAGGTCGACCTTGACCATGTATCTCTCTCAAACATTTCTCCTTACTCCCATCATTCTTGCAGCTTCGATAATCATTCGACATCATTCTCGAGACGCAGCAGCATACTTTCTTGACAATAATCCCAATGGCTCGACCATCATTGCTATGAGGATGTCCCGAGAGGATGGAACTCTGTCCCTACCTACTCGAACTTCTACTGGAGGAAAGGGGATGCTCGGTCTAGATGCTCCAGCAGCAAATTCTACCGCAGCCCCTGCACCTGGAGATAAAGGTGTGAATCAAATTCAATACAACGTTAAAAAGAGATCTTCATACTGACTCTATGATGTAGATAGTTTGTTTAGTCAGAACTCCATAATTGTGTCAGGAGATGTAAGCAAATTCTTCCAAGATATAAGAGCATTGGCTCACAAACTTTAACTAATATCAATTAGAAGCTCTTCACTGTCAACACTGGAAGTAATACGTTGGCTTTGTTTTCGATTGACTCGAACGATTTCTTACATCCGCGTATGGTTGGTAGACCAGTGGATACTATGGGACAATTCCCCGTCGCCGTTGCTTATTCGCCAAAACTCAAGACTGGTAAGTCCTAGATCCCTCTTGATAGGACTATTCATATACAAGAGCCGATTGCTGATTATTCCTTAGCTTGCGTACTAAATGGTGGTGCCGTAGCAGGAATATCTTGCTTTTTGACTCATTATAGTAAAGGGTTATTGGCCATTGGATCTTTCCGACCTATTGCCTTAAATCAGTACGCATCACTCTTTCTCCAATTCTCACTCATCTAATTCATCTATATAGGACGACCCCACTCATCGGACCTGCCGGGACTGTCTCGGATCTTCTCTTCAACCCCTCTCAAACCACCCTCTTAGCGTCCGTAAAAGGTGACGGGCTTGCTCCAGGCTCATTCATCGCCTATCCTGTCTCCCAAAGCGACAATAGCATTTCCAGTGTTCCCATCATCTCCGAGCCTCCACAAGTCCGCTTGAACTTTGGCATAAGTTTTCTCGGCTCTGACCATCGACTTGCTGTCTCGGATCCTGCGATTGGCGCATCGCTTATCTCAATTTCGTCATCCTCTATTGTGACGGCAGATGTTCCGATTGCTGTTGCTGGAGAGTCAGCAGTTTGTTGGACAGAATACAATAGTAAAAGAGGAGAAGTTTATCTGATGGACGTAGCTGTTTCTAATATTACAGTAGTAGATGCGAAAACGGGGGCAATCAAAAAGGGGATCCAGCAAGATGATGCGGGGCTGGGGAGTTTGGATGCTAGGCTTGGAGGAGACTTTTGTACGTGCTGAAGAGTGCGTCGGAGATCAATGTTATCAAGACAGCAGGTGGAAAAACTGTCCAGAGATTCAATTTGACAAATTTGGGAAGTAGACAGGGGTTTGTGGGGATGGCGACTTGGGGGTTTGGTCAAAACTAGGGGATGGATGTGGATAGTAGGAGACGGATTATTGGATGAAATGAAAAGATTTCTAATTTATTGTTCAACTTGTGGGTTCCGATATTTGGAAATCGGTGGACTGATATGACAGCAAGAAATTTTCAAGCAGATGGTTTGTCTTTGAACTGCTTATCTACCCCTTCATTTCTTCCGCTTAGATGAAGTGAATTTAAAGCAGCCAGAAATCAAAACGCGGGAGATCACTTAAGCTCATATTCTAGCCCACCAGCCTTAGAATTTGTTTTCACTCGAAAATTATTTATTTTTCGATGGGCTTTAGGCAGGCATGCAAGGCGAGGCCAGCATTTCAAACACACAGACAGACCACTCTGGTTTTCTTGCGTAGGCGCTACCACAATGCCATGAATCTTAGGATTACGACCTTAGCAAAAGTTACAAGGAACAAGGCAAGATTCTTACTGCGATAGACTTTCCTGTAGATTTTAATTGAATACAAAGAATACCTAAAATTGACAATCGATTCAACGTCTTGGTATTTTCGGAAGAGCAGAGCAAGGATTCCACTCTGCTCCAAACTCTTCTCCAATGTCTCAAAGTGACATCACGTTCCTCACTTGAAGTTTCGCGTTTGATGATTTTTTGAAGTAAGAAGCAAAGGAACTTGCGATTCGGACTTCGGAAACAATCATTGAAATTTAAACCGCTTGTACGAAGTGCGAGTAGACCACGTGTATATACACGTACTCATCTGCATTAAATTTCCGGGGATTCCGGCAACAATACTTTCACACAGAGTCAAAAGAAACTTTCGTATACTCGTTTCTGTTTGCTTACCAACAAGTCCCTTGTTCGTGAGAAAAGCAAACTATGGCGGTAGCTTCCATGGCTTTAACGCCATACAGTAACTAACTACCTTGCTCCAGAACAGATGGAAGAGGAAGAGAATGAGTAAAAATGTGATGAGTCTAACAAATCAACGCGCGTCCAATTCGTCAAAACTTTGACATCGCCACAGGGTCTAGGATTATGAGTTGGTAATGTTGGTTGGTTGGTTCGCAAAGGATCTCACGTAGGTAAAATTCCTATACGCCAGAAATCGATTCATTTCGAGAAGAATTTTGAATCTTCATCTCTGAATACAATACAAGACACTACTCCGTACCATTTTCAACTTTTGCATCACCTAGACCAGGTACCATATCATCTCCTGTGGGGTACACATATTGTCCACAATTTGCCATACCGGTATCTAATCGAACGAACTATTTTTCTACAAAGCTTCACGAAAAGTTGGGTCTCCCTACACTGACAGCAAGCCACAACCTCGTATTAGAGTCGGATTTACGGGTATCAGATTGACTAAACCTAGTAAGTCGATACTATTTTTTGTGGTTGATAGGTTCAATAAGTAGCCGTGGGCACCCTTTGAAGATCTTCGCAAATCAATCCAAAGGTCACTTCTTCCCTCACTCTCGTTCATTTAAGCCATTTTATACCAGACATTTGAATTCAAACTTCGCACTTTGAAGGTTTTATATTAGTTGGTAAGTCATTATAGGGTACGCGAGTATGTGCTAGCGACTCAATTCCCATCTAACTGTTTGTTTTGGCGGGGTGATTGATAAAGCTCCAAGCTTTGAGAAACAATAAGAATACTATCAAATTTGCTAACAGCCATCTAGATCCCATCTAGATCTACAGTCTTTTCAAAAGATCGCGACATCCTCACATCACCACAATCAATTTATACCTCCTACCTTTCTCGATTTTGCTTCATCGATTCCATTTTGTAACAAAAACAGAGTCTCGCAAAAATGCTTCAGACCCTCGTAATTGTCCTCATCTGCATCGTGGCCGTCATTGTTATGATCGGTCTAGCCGCATTGATCAACACGGCAACGAAGAAGACAGGACCTAACATTCCTGTCTAAGATGTTTAATCAGGAACAAAACGAAAACAATGTCTTTCAAATAATTCCTCTAAGCCACGACTACTTCAAGGTGAAAACCAACGCTTACAACCATCCCCTCGTTTCACCCTCCACACTTCGTTCTCAAGGCATGATGATCATGATCATATGCCATACATCAATCTTCTTCGTTCAGCGGCTGTCACGATATTATATGGGTAACGGGTGCGAACATGTTTCTAGGGCTCTGGGTTGGTGGAAATATGGCGTCAATGATGGATATCCGGCGTGTTTTTTATGTTCAATATGAAGATTGAGAAAAATCGTATCTTCATGTGTATTTTGGGGGATCGCTGGATGAATCATTCTCGCTGGATGTCGGTTTCTTCTCCAGTGTTGGATACGTACAAATGTTTCGCGGCTAGATTGCTACATGGCTGGTAGGCTTGGCGAGTTTGAATCCCAGTATACTTTCTAAGCTCATCGAGCTCCACGATGGTACCTCGTTCTAAAGATTCATCAAAAATAGTTGATGAGTCTGGGGGAGAGGGCATTAACACATTATGGAAGCATGTAGGATGGAGGTATCGGGGATCCATTGATATATGAATGGATATGCTTCATATGATGAATAGATTTTCCCGTCTAACATCAACCTTGACAATGGAACTGTCTGCTTATTTTCCCCATTTGATAAGTCCATAAGAACCGATTCTTAAAAACCAATTGCTTGAAAATCTTTGTACTTCCTACTGGCACAAGTGTACCGATGGGGTTTTCAATTGTAGCATCATCGGTTTTATTCATAAAAATATCCAATGAATTGTATCCTGAATCGTCAGCCATCAAAACATCAAAACTGCTAGCCGGACCTACTGTTTGATCATGCATTGGCCTTTTAGATACTGTCATTAAGCTTAAGTGCACTCTGCTTCAAAAGCTGCTTGCCATCGGAACAAATCTCAAAATATCACTTTCGTTGTCATACCCCCTCCAATTCCATACATAGGTTCGTGCACCTCGACAGATATATCCATAAATCACCTGATTTCACAGGCGTTAAAGATCGTATGACACGAACAAACAAGTGGTCTTATATCCAGCCCATCAATACAAGGCTGCTCATTACAATGTCAATATCTGCACTAAGGGAATTGACTCTTCTATACTATCTATGAACTTATTTCATACGCTCCCTACTATCTTTCCCAGAATCATAATTTCTTTACTTTTGAAATACATACTGTCTATTTCCCACCAGTTTCGCTTCAGCATGGCCCAATGGCATCCTCAAAGTGGTGAGAAAGTGGCCATAGTAATTGGATCCGGGTTAGCTGGTTTGGCTGCCTCCTCCCAAATTCTCTCACAAAGTCATGATATCAAAGTTTATCTTCTCGAACAAGCAAGTCGAACAGGAGGAAATAGCATAAAAGCCTCTTCTGGAATAAGTGGTGCAGGAACCTCGTTTCAACTTGCATCGAATCCTCCCATTGTAGATAGCGTCGAGACGTTCTATGATGACTCGATTAAGTCAGCAGCGGAAGCTATGCGGGGCACTGGTGGCGGTGAAGCGGAGAGAAGGGGAAGGGAGCGTTTGATTAGGGTACTAAGTGAGGAGTCCAAGGGAGCTGTTGAGTGGTTGGGCAGTAAGGGAGTGGATCTTAATGTCGTTGCTCAATTGGGAGGACACAGTATTGCTAGAACGCATAGAGGAGGTGGAAAGTCTAAACCACCTGGAGCGGCGATTGTTGGTACTCTTTTAGAGGAATTGAAAGGAAACGACAGGTTTCATCTCAGGACTTCATGCAGGGTAATCAGAGTGATTAAGGATGATAACGATAAAGATGTCAGAGGTGTGGAATGCATTTGTGAGAATGAAAACAATGCACTGAAAATCGAAGTATTAACAGGCCCTTTGATCTTCGCAACTGGCGGATTTGCAGGCGATGCGTATGGGGTGTTGGCACGATATCGACCTGATTTATCCGGATTTCCCTCCACCAATGAACCACGTTCCGGGTCTCAAGGACTTCTCTCGGAGGTTGGAGCTGGACTTATCGATATGGAGAAAGTTCAAATCCATCCTACCGCATTTGTGGATATGAAAGATACCAACAACCCGACTAAATTTCTAGCAGCGGAAATGCTGAGAGGCGAGGGCGGTGTACTTTTGATGGGTGGGAGGAGATTTGTAGATGAATTAGAGACGAGAAAGGTTATCACTGGGAAAATAATGGAAGTTGGTGAAATTTCAAGGAGTGAGGGACACCCAAGACAGTGGGATGTGACGCTTGTGATTGATCAGGGGGTGTATGAGAAGGCAAGATCACATGTAGACTTTTATTTGTGGAAGGGTTTGATGAGGAAATGTACTATTGCGGAAGGAAACTTTGGGGAAGATGTCATAAGGGGTTTGCAGAGGTATGCCGACACTGTAGCAAAGAGATTGGAGGATGAGTTTGGTAGGAAGTCTTTTGGATGCTGGAAATTGGATGAGGTAAAACCTGATTCGGTAATATATGTAGGAAATGTCACTCCGGCTGTTCATTTCACAATGGGAGGGGTAAGGATTGATGAGCAAGCAAGAGTTTTGACTGCAGAAGGGGACGCGATTCGAGGGATTTGGGCAGCAGGCGAAGTCACTGGAGGAATTCATGGGGATAATAGGCTGGGTGGCAGTTCATTATTGGAGTGTGTTGTTTTTGGGAGGAAGGCTGGAGATGGAGTATCAAACTCATTAGGGGGGTCAATATAAGAATAGTAACCGAGGGCCATGTAATCGTCTGGATATACTTGGGAGATTCGAGCGAGTAGCGGGGAAATTTTCCCAAGTGTGCAGAATGTTTTCCAAGTTCAACAACATATAGGAACCCGGAACAATCAGACACTTTTAAGTAATAATTTGATTTTGGAGATTGGAAATCTCGTAATTGTGAAATCTCTCCGGAACGATGCGATCATCGAAACTCAAACGAATGAAATAAAGTCTGACGTCGGACTGCAGTCCGGGTTGTGAGATACAGTACAAATGAAATACCGTTGCGTTTCATTCCAACCGAGCCATGAATGTCCATTTCGTATCCAATGAAAGAAGATATGTAGAAAGAAAGGTAGGGGAAAAAATTAACCTAAAGACATTGCGAATAATAAGCATTTGCATAAGTGCACGTATATGGGCTGGCACAAGTTGTACTGCCCGTATACCCAGTTCCACCACATTGTCCATAATACGCGACTCCAGTGGATCCAGGGGAGGTGATGGTAGTTGTGGTACCGGGGCTAGATGGAGTAGTAGTTGGGGACGTACCAGATGAAGCGAGCTGTGCATCTACGAATGTTAAGGCTTGTTGGCCATATTCGGTGCCGTAACCTTGATGGGTATTTGCATCAGAGCCGGTACAGCAGTACGGGTCAGCGGCGTCGCAGTAAGACTTTATCTTTGAAGCGGAGGGACAAGAAAAACCAGAGGGACGAGGTGCGAACTAAAATAATTGTTAAGGCATTATTCGCAAATACTCGAAAGATATGAGTGTAGTCACATAAGCAACATGGGAGATGTGAAATTGAAAGACTTACTCCATGAGCTCTACAGGTACCAACTTCATAAGAAAGTCCATAAATGTAGCGTGGGTTACCCATGAAAATTGCGGCCTTGATCATGTTGATAGCACTGGCTTGAATTGGAATTGCAGTATTCGTGAGTCCGTTATTCGTATCTCCACCTCCACAGAACGCGTCGTCCATTATTTGACCACCCTAATTTACAAATTAATGTCAAATTTCTAGATTTGGATGATGGACGAGGAAAATGACACGGCAAGAAAAGGTGATCTACCTGAGAATACCCCACCAATACCAATTTAGTACTTGGGCATTCTGTATTATATTTATTTACTGCAGCTGCGACGGCAGCAACTCCTGCAACAACACTGTTTCCATAGCTAACTCCACCACAGGAAGATTGACCGCCACATGCGGGATAGTTGATGGCTTCGGAAGTTGCCCCAGAATGAGCAGCACGGATGAGGTCGACAACCACACCTGCGGTTCCGAATCCTGCTGGTGCCGTGGTCTCTCTAGCACCAAAGACGTGAATTTCAGGACATGCTGCGCGGGTGTCCAATGCAGAAGGCAGAGCTGAAGCGTAGGCAAGGAGAGATAAAAATACTGCTTTGGGTGTCGTGCTTGAGAGCATGCTGAAGATTTGATGAGTGAGAGTGCTAAAAGAATGCCGCTGTGGATGTTATGTAGCAGATGGTGATACTTTCGATGAAGAATCGAAGGCTAATGTCAAGTGCGAATCTGGATCTATTTAAAGACCAGAAAACTCATTCTTATTTTTCGCAATGAAATTGCCTCCTTTACGCCGATTTATATTACCCATGACATTTAGCTGTTTGACACATAATGATGCTCATATAACCATCATGTCATCTCTATTCCGGGGCTTGTTTTGATCTTTTGACAGCCGAATAAAGTTTTCATGTAGATTGCTTAGCCCGTCTTAAGATTTCAGGCTAAGAATTATGCGAACCCAAAACAGTAGAACAGAAGAGGGGAACGCATAAAGGGAACTTACGGTTGAGACGATCCAAATTAATAAAAGAGAAATTTATGAGTGCTTTTTCACCACGTAGTGCTAGCAGATGACTGGGTATTGAGGCTGATATCGGACATGGCAATACCGAATTTTGGCTAAACTCGTACAGCATGTACCCCAGATCACGATATCCTGGAGGATATCTTGTCGGTTCTAGAACCCTTTACCCTCGAAACTTGGCCAAAAACGGTAAGCTGGCATCATTTAAACGTTACAAAATTGACCACTACCTAGCTAGGAATACAGAGATGAAGAATTGTGGAGTTGATGCGTCGTCCTGATTGACTAATAAACAATATGAAGTTGACGGGACTCAGGAATCACTGGGCATGTGGTTATTGCTGTAAATATTGCCTCACAATGTGATTTCGAACAATTCTGGGAAGAGACCCCGGCTCAACGGCTGGATAGAATTCTGGAGCAATTCATGACCAATTTGAAATCTCATGTGAACATGTATTAGCACAGAAAACTACTGTTGAAGGCTGTGAGCGCTTTTTATGTGCTCACTCTACTTGGGGCAGATCAATCTTAAAATGCCCCGGATGTTGGGAAGCTCTGATCCATTGATCCACCGAGTGTGTTTGAGAAGAATTGAATTTCCTAGGGGAATGACAAACAACAGAAGTTCAATTAGAGAGTGACCAAAACCAATCTTCTCATATATTTGTAACTCATACTCCGTAGGTACCGGTATTCTTTGAGTACACGAAGTACAGTAGGTACGAAGTAGTCGTCACAATGTGCTTAACCTACCTAAATCAAGTACCGAGATTGAGATCGACAACACAAAGTTGAAACAGTGACCGTTCATGGTCCAAGTGCCATTGGAAGCCTTGATTGTTGAATTCTTCGAGATTGTCTTAAAGGAGCTGGAGCCAGAATGCAAAGGAATTCAGTACAAATACAAACCTCATCCGCGATGATAGACAATGGAGACATCATCTTGATAGATGATGAAGGGGGTTGACGGAGATTCGTGTATCGTCATCACGTGAGCGGAGATAGTCGGCCAATTGGAACCCAATCTTTCTCGGAGAATGGCGAAAAATTCAGACCTTTAGTGCAATTAGCAATTGAAGTATGAAATGAATTTCCCGCTCCCCTTTCCTTGAAGTTCCCTATGTTCTATCACAAGCATGATAATTCTAAAGCTCCTTGATGGATTTCTTTTGTCGATGATAAATAAATAAATAAATTAATACCCTGGATCCATCGGTGAATATTTCTTGTCATGTCGGATCTCGAACTCAACTTATTAGGACCGGAACCAGAGCAAGAACGTCGAAGGAGAAGACCAGCCGTGTATGTTGAAGTCCCCCACAGACTTTCTCGCTTGTGGTTAAATTTCCGAACTGATATAGAAAGGATTGTAGTTCGTGCTCCTTTTGTAGGAGACGCAAAATCAAATGCAATCGAATGCTTCCATGTAGCAATTGTGTGAGATCAAGAACCACATCAAATTGTGTATATGAAAAATTTCCTAGGTCTTCCCGTGCTCAACATGACGAAAATCGACGGAATCCAAGCGGCAAACAGAATTATGACATGTCCAATGAGCCAGCTTCGGAAAGAGAAAGAGCCTCAACACTTGGGGTTCCAATGTACTCGTATCCGGCACCACCAACATCAAATGATTCAATCACATTATCACCAACGAATCAATTCACTGCACCAATCCCAGATACAACTAGTGATCTTGAATTCATGAGGAAAAGGATTGAGGAACTCGAAGACCAGCTTTCGCTTGCGACCAAATCATCCGTTCCGTCTCCTGCTCTCTCTCAACCTGCACCTTCCCCTGTAACATCTGTAGTTTCTAACATCGAGACAAAAACTTCACTGGCTGGAAGCTTTCACATACACAAAGAATGTCGACCATTTGGCCAAGATCATCCTGCGGTTGTAACTTATGGCGTTCTACATAAAACCAGACTGTTAGGCCAGAGTCATTGGATAAATGGTGTGAATGGGGTAAGATAACTCAATAGCCCGGTTAGATTACCATCAATTTATTAAATAACAACCAACAGTACCACGACCTCTTTGAAATAATTGAGCCGCATATACAAGAAGGAACGAAGGCCGCCATTGGTCTACATAAATGCAAAACTCTTGGAAAGCTTGTAAAAACCCGGCGAGCACCTTTATGGCCCACGCCACCAGCCTGGCCTGATTTACCTTCAAAAGAAACTGCTGACATACTAGTTGATTGTTATCTCCGGACAATTGAAACTATCCACAGGGTTCTGCATATTCCTACCTTCAAAAATAATTATGAAGCAATATGGACATCGACTGGAAACCCCGATACAGAGTTCTTGGTTCAGCTCAAATTGATATTTGCTATTGGTTCTGCTACATTCGATGATCAATTTTCCCTTCGTGCTTCAGCAGTTCGATGGGTCTATGAGGCGCAGACATGGATTTCAGAACCAGAATTCAAGTCAAGATTGACTATCAAATCACTACAAACCGAAATTTTACTTTTGTTTGCTCGAGAAATAATTAACATTGGTGGGAGATTGATTTGGACTTCAGCAGGCTCCTTGTTTAGAAGTGCGATACACATGGGACTGCACAAAGATCCCACTCATCTTCCAAAGAAGACCATTTTTGCTGCTGAGATGCGACGAAGATTATGGAATACGATATTAGAGTTGATGTTGCAATCTAGTATGGATTCTGGTGGACCTCCGCTCATGTCTCTTACCGACTGGGAGACTGATTCTCCTGCAAACTTCAACGACGACGAACTTCTGAGCACTGATGCTCTACCTCGGCCAGAGAATGAATTTAGTCAGACTTCTCTCTCAATCATACTTCGCAAGACCTTTCCAGTTCGACTGGCCATCGCAAAGTCATTGAACGATTGCAGCACAGTCAATACATTTGAAGAAGCTACCAAGCTTGACACAGAGCTGAGATCTTCCTACAAAACCTTGTGTCAGGATATTCAAGAGTTTAATTCAACCAATGGGCCTTTACCCCCTCAATTTGGAATAGACATGCTGAATATCATAATGCTAAGATACCTCTCATCCCTCCATATTCCATTTTTCGTATCGGCTTTGCAATCTCCTACGTATACGTCTTCTAGGAAGGTGGTTTTGGAGACGTCACTTAAAATTTGGTATATGGTGCATTCAATCAAGTTAGACAAAGAATCGCAATCACACGAAGAATTTATCGAAGATAGTCAACGGTATCTTTCCCGACTTACAACATGTGGCTCAGGATTACTTCGTACCATGGTGACACAAGCCGGGTTCATAATTGCTACGGAAATCAAAACCCAGCTTCAAGAAGAAACAAGTCTAGGACCTATCTCTCCACGCCCGGATCTTCTTGACGCTTTACAAGGTGCCAAAACTTGGAACATGAGATGTATTGAAGCTGGGGAGGTTAATGTGAAAGGGTACCTGTTCATCTGCTTTGCAATTGCACATATCGATGCTCTCCGACAAAGTCAGGTTGGAGAAAAAGTCGCAGCATCAATAGTAAGCGTTGCTGAAAAGGCTCTGGATGAATGTGCGGAAGTACTTAAAAAAATGGCAACTCATGGACTGACTGAGACGGAGAGTTTGAGTAAGATGTCGCTAGCCACTCCGACTGAGTTGATGGCAGATTGGGACTTTATGGTAAGTTTAGCCGGTTTATTAAAAAGAAACTGCAGTGTAGTTACTGATGAACTTTATAGATGACAGATGCTCAGTACAATTTTGGAGATGCGATGGGTTGGGCGTTCAATTACGATCACCCTCAAGATACATCAATTTGGTAGTATTTGAACCGGCATCGGGACTTGTGCTTGGAGAAACAGTGAAGATGTAAGATGAAGCCAACAGAGAATGTTCGTCAAAATATTGGAGACCAAAAAAACCAAGATAATTATTAATGGGAGTCTGGAAATTGGGATTGGGTAGCCAAAGAGGCCCAATAACATACTCTCAAACCTTTCATCTATCTGGCTTTGGATTCGATGCGAATGATAGTCTGACACTCGATTACCGATTCGTTTCTGCTGTGTTTGATGGCTTGTGGCTTGTGGCTTGGATACCAAGGTAGACGCCACTCGATATAAGTATCAGCCGCATCGTCGATCACACCCTTTGAACCCGAAGTGGGCTCTCTGGCTGTTAAATTCAAACTTTAACTGGAGTACTAATTGGCAAAATTCACTGAACGCTACCAAGTATTGGCGATTCAAGCTCATCGTGGAATAGGGTTGTCGTAAACATATGCCTGGTATTTCTGTGAAGTACTTATATTTTCAGGCTTTGGACTTAATTCGGGGAATCTAACTGGCTATAGAATTAATGATCATTGACAGCATCCAGCGAATTGTGCGAATGAGTGCGCTATTATTCATTTCGGTCGCAAATCACTCAAGTCCCAACTCAATGTAAGATGGGAAAAAACACAAAGATATCTTGAATTAGGAACAGATTGAGTTTACTCGTGCAAGAAGAAATGCTTTAGCGACTGCCTTACCTAGAGGAAACCACGAAAGAAGCGAATGAGCAGACAGAGCTTCTCAGATCTTTTCAGAATTCAACTCAAATGATTAGAAATTCGAGTTTGTTTGGAGTTAATTCATTACCATTTTGTTCGCAGTTGTGTTTGGTAGACTTTCACTTCTAGCATATCTTGTGGGTGAAGCCGCAAACAGGCAATCCACGGTGGCCAATTAAATAAGGTTATTTCCACTGTAATTTCCAAATCATTGTAAGTTCAATGTGTATGAAGCCAAAACTGTCAGTTAACTAACATATAAGCAGGACCCATATGCCACAGGTGCATGTACTGGCTTGTACCAACAAACTTAAAGTTCCATAGTCCCTGGCTAGTGCAGTATTCGGTTCTGCATTGCCAACCACAACGTTAAACTCAACGCCAACATCAGTTCCAATCGGACCAGGTACTGGTTGGGGAAGTGGTCCTAGCTCCACACTGAACGGTGCTACAATTGCTGGATTGACAGTTGGCAGTGTACTTCTGGCTCCAAGTGTTATTTCTCCTATCATCGTCTTTCTGCATAAGTTTCACAAGCAACGAAGTTCGAAGCCAGGTATAGAAGGCGTCATGTAATCTTTTCTAGGAGTGCCTGCTTGTTGTGCCTCTAATTCCCCCGTCTGCTCTTCGAGTTGGGATTATCACTCAATACGAAAGGTGGGAGACGATTATTGATTGTGAGCTATGGTCTTTACTTCGAGTTTCATGGATGGAAAGTACAAATGCCTTTTATTATCTTCCTTTGATTTGCGCCCTGTTTGCCTCGTTACGGTATTGTCAGTGTGTAGATACATACATCAACATAGGTGAACCGAAGAGTAATAAGTTTAGTGAGAATAGAATAGATGGGGGTTGACTGAGTGAACGAATTGAGCAATCTGATGCGATCCTATTGCCACATATATGAAGAGTTAGTCAAGCAGTGGAAGTTATCGAAGTCTTGTTGTTTTTTTAGGTACTAAACTCTCATAATGCGAATTAATGTCTGAGATTGTCAAATTTGTGACCTGATATGTCTACCGCAAAACGATGAAGCTGACAGCGAAGCTTGACCGGTCAGTCAGATCATCCAAAATCACGGCACTCAAGCAGAATATAATGTATTGGACTCCTGCTAAATTTTGAATGGCAAAAAAGGAGAACAATCACGTACAACAGTAAGGATTCGCTGGTGGTCACCCACCCAACAACTAGTCCACCGATCTGAGGCTTGTGGGTGGCAGAGCGGACGGGATGCCCAATTCTCCTCAGTCTATGGTCGTAGGTGAGAGGTGATTATCGATATAGGCAACTATATAACAATCCGCTTCGACGAAGAAATGTAATGTATCGATTTTCATTGACTAAAAGTATCGAAAATCTTTCAATGATGCTTTGTTGTGAGTTTTTAAGTGGTGGTGGAACCAACTAGTTGTCTCCCACCGCATTGCAAATATCATCACTCGTTACCCCTTAGAAGTTCAATTCAAGCTTCAATGCTTGTGGAATATCTAGTCTTACGTTGCTCTGGGAGAGAAGATCTGCTGCCGCCTCGACAGGAGAATATTGTCGTTTGAGCCGTATTGGTTCGTGATGAAATTCTCTGTATCGTGTAACTCTGCTATTACCAGTTAGCCTGACCGTAGAACTTGGGAAAATGGATTCATGAGTTCCCGTTAACAGTGAGGAGCAGAAGCCTCCTATTCTTGGGAGTACTTCTTGTTCAATAAGTCTTTGAGAGACAAGATCTATTATCGAAAAACAGCGCATATACGAAGAAGTCGGTGAGCTGTCATTTAGAATATTATTATTATTATTATTATTATTATTTTTTTTTTGGAAAAAGGGCTAGGACTAAACGTAGACAATGTTGATGTGTCAAACACAAGAAATATTGGGTGAAAGCTCGGCAGAAGTAGCGAAAATTAATCGAGCACGGGAGCTGTGGACAAAGACGAATCGTCGATAATGAGTTATTGAAGTCGCTGGTTCAATGAAGATCACAATCTTTGGAGAAACAGCTGCTGGCATGATTAAAATTTATTTCCATGCCCAAGATGATACCGCAAGATAACAGGAATGAAGCCTTTCTAGACTCGTGATCAACGAAAGCATGATCTTTGAAGACGGAATGACCGCTGTTGCTCTTGCTTTAACTTCCTATGGCTATCTTCTCGATCCATCGTGCAATATTCTGGCTTTTTCGTTTGCGTATCAAAATCAAAGTATTGTCCTCCAGATCCAGTGACCAAGCCCCGGTGTTCGAGAGGAGTAAATACAGGATTTAGCCAACACATCGTTCATTTCTCATCGGAAACGTCAGGCTGTAACTCTTTGATACAACTGAGAAGACTGATAAAAGGAAAATCTCGAGTGTTACGATCCTAGATCCAATTATCAAGTTCCCTCGATCACGAACAGTTTGTTACTTGAAATTTTGATCCCCTTGGACCTGCGTCAGTGACTTTGCAGTTACACCGAGTCACCGACGCAGACGACATTGAATTAGTACAAAAAAAACACAACACGAGAAACATTCTTTGTCAAATATTTGGTTCGAATCGAGAAATACGAGAATCTCCTGATTCTTCGCTTTCTACATGCACGTCGTAGTTCTCTTGTCTCATCCAATGTCCAAAGCGCTTGATGAGCTCGCTTCTAGCAAACATGAGAATGCGGTCATGATCGACGAACAAGCCTCCTTGTCAGCTTTTCAGGACCGTCGAAAGTCAAAAAATTATGGACCCTCTGAATTGATTCTTCTAAAGTTCTATTAGTGCTTGCTGCCACCTTACCTTATTATCACCAGTACCCGTGCGTACCCTTGCACCCTTTGTGCATAGCTATCACGAATTACAAGTCATTAATTATGATTTTATGATGGAATAATACAACCCGAGATCTATTTTCGGAATACGAACAAATAGTGACGATCGTTGTCACTGATCGGCAGTCAAAATCAATGCTTTGGTCCCCCCGAAGCTCTGAGCACACGCAATACTCAGGCTTTCGGCATCTGATAATTTGTGCTTGGCATTTGTCAACTTTCTTCAGTAGAGCTCGGAGCTTTAACCTTGTTCATGTAGAAGTGGCTGTGTGAAAAGAGTATGGTAACTACTCGAGTATCATATTCATCTTTTCTGAATCGTATCCATTTTATTCTATCATATTTCTGGAAACATACTAACGATCAAACTTTATTAATAGGGCATGAAAATGCCGTCCATCCGAGATAGAAGGGTAAAGTTTAAACCCCTTTTTTGTCCATTCATTGCCTGTAATTTTATGGAGAAATCCACTTTAAATCAGGGTAGAAACTTACTTTCTGATTTCGATGATGGATATCGACGGGAGCGAGTGAAATGGCGACACGCTAATTGCGACTTAAGCCTAATAAGGAACTACAGAAAAGCTTAGTATTGATGTAGATATATATTATCGAGCTCAATCAAATCCCACAATTTATGGCCAATATAACATATAGCGAATAAAATATGACAATTGCTTTCTTTTCTATATTATATTAATAAATGATTTTGAAATTTTAGATTTTCAATAATTAAATTAGAGGGTTTTAGGGCTTTGAAAGCTTAAAGTAAGGTTTTGTATTGTAAAAAGAAAAGAAAAAAAATTGAAATCAAATTTTCTTATAAGAGATGGTTGAATAATACTTATTTGAGTTTAGTTTTCTCAGCGTGTCGCCATCGCAATTGCTCTCATATCAACAGCCATGCCAAGTTTCTAATACGAACGATTTATGGAGTCATGTTGAAGTTGTTCACGCCTCATTGCGGAATCGTGAGGAAAGGGAAAAGGAGAATTGTTGATGCAATCTTCCGCACCAATCAAATTGGAGAGACTAAAAGATAGTATCCATACTTTCTCCAGATTTAATGGGCTGCGGGCAATCTTAGAGTGTGTTGCCGATTAGGGATGAAGTCATGGCTGAACGATGGATTCTCATGGAATGAAAGGGGAGAATTGGGAGAGATCTGAATATATAAATGTCGAAGAAGTTCTCGATAGATATCCATCATCAACTCATCACATCTCTACATCAAACAGCCAATCATCCAAACATCACTTTACAATTTTACAGTAATACATACCAACTTAAACAATAATCAACATGTTCTCCAAGACTTTCATCGCTACCCTCCTCGCCAGCTCTGCTGCTGCAACTCCCATTGTCTCGGCACGTGCCGAAAGCAGTGCTTTCGGCCTCATCTCCATCAGATCTGGTACCGATCTCCAAAACCAAGCTATCACCGCTTCCGGAGGCCGTCTCTGGATCGGAAAGGATACTTCCTCGTACTGCCCTGATTCCGTCGTCTCCAACTGCCCCGGTAAGTTTAACTCCATGACATGATTTGCGAATGCCCATGATTAACCATTAAATAGAAGGTACTTCTACAACCTTCGTCTCTGGTGAAAACACCCTCGGTTTGAACACTGAAGTTCCAGGAGGTCAACAAGTTTACATCGCAACCGATTATTCCGTATCCTTCACCCAACCACACTCCGCCTCCACCCACGGTGGAGTCACCTCTGGATGGAATTACACCGCTGGAGAGAACGGTTCCCTCGGATCTTTGTCTTTCCCTGACTACGGATTCATTGCTTGCCCTGACGAGGGTGCCGGCGTCTACGGTGTTTTCCTTACTCCTGGTGGATCTGGTACTGGAAACTGCACCGGCATCGCTGTCGCTACTGTCCCATACACCGGCGAAGGCCCCTCCGCTTGGGAGTACTCTTAGATCAAGAATGGAGTGGAGGATTAAGGGGGAGAAAAGTGGAGGACATGGAGCGCGAAGTTGTGAATATTTTGTTTTCTGATCAGTTCTTTGGCGACATTGCAACCTTATTGTATTTAAATATGTATATATCTGCTGATCATTCCTTACGGCAACGATATATCAAAATGAAAAAATAATTTTCAAAAAATTTCCCTTTGCATCAACATCCGTATCCAAAATTGTACAAAGACCAGTGCTACATTAGAAAAAGTATTCACTCCGAATCATTTCGAGCCTGGTTTTCAAAAACTTATCTCCTTCGCACAAAAATGTATGATGACACTGGCGAGGTTGTCGCTTATTTCACCCTAATATCCATTCAACGGACCGCCAAGTAGATAGAACTTGTGCATGGTGTTAAAATCTATGGCGCCGGTTAAGAAGCCCTTTGTAATTGATTTGTAACCCGATCCATCTACCTTTCTTGATTTCCTGTCAGGTGACAAATGGGTGGGTAGGCAGTCTTTCAGGTGAAACTTCACATACTCACTCTCGACATGCTTAGAGCTATTGTCGTGTATGCTAAGCTCACATCTTACACCGTTCCGTTCTTTCAGTACACTCGAAATATATGGATTTGACTCTATAAAAGATCAATCCCAATTTATTCTCATAATCTATTACTAAACAATTACATTCTCGACTTCTCTCGACTCTTTAAAGTATGTACATGGAATCGAGGCTCATATCACCTTCCAAGCCATTTGTGGTGGCTCCTTCAGCGATAAGCTTCTCTTTCTTTGAATTTCTGCGTCGAAGCAAGAACCAACATCCCCCATAAAGGAAGCCAGCGACAACTGTGAGACCAGCTGAAACTGAATTACCAACAATGTATCGTGGACCTTGCTGAGTTGGGTATAGCTGAGACGATACCAGCGAAGATACATTTGCAATTGAATATGCTATGGGCATTCCAATCGAACGTTTGTCGTCTGGCGATAAATTTGTGGAAATCCAAGTTACAGCCAACGTAGAAATAGGATAAAGCCCTATGCATCTGTTATTAGCTTCATTATGCAAAGAGAATGTGATTGTTGCTCACCAAGCACGAGAACAAACATTCCAGCGTAGCCAGCTCCATTACTGGGTGTCCCTACGCATATGAGATATCCAACTGCAACCGGAACACAACATGCGATGATAAAAACTCCTCGCATCTTGTATTTATCCGAAAAGTAGACCTGGATGATCAGGGAAAAAAGACCAACAACATAGATTGGGATAGTCATATAGTTTGCCGCGAGCGAGTTGTATCTAAGTTGTATTAGCAAAATTCTGGAAAGTTCTTTCAATTATGAATACTCACCCAAGACCAGAAAGAATAGTAGGTAAGAAGACACCAAAGCCATTGATAGCCACGGATGAAGTGAAGAAAGCTATACCAAGCAGATAGACAAAAGGGTCCGTGAGAGCAATCTTAATCCATTTGCGGTCGAACTTTTCTTCGCCTCTGATTGCAAAGTCTCGAATCTTCTTCAATCGCATGGTTTCTTTCTCTTCTTCATTCAAGAACCAAGCCGTCTCGACCGAATTCGGAAGGAATACCCAACCGATACCGCAAATAAGTATTGTGATGCAGAACTCGATAATGAATAGCCATCTCCATGCTGCGAGGCCTCTCCGTGTCCCCATGGTCTGAACAGCATATGCAAACAGTCCTCCAAAAGCACCGGATATACATTGAGCAACATTTGTCGTCATTATACGCTTTCCTGCCAATTCTCTGGGGTAGATAGTAGAGAATAAGAAAGCGAACCCTTGGGCAAGACCAGCTTCGGCAGCATTCAAAATCATACGAACTACGATGGCTTGAGCGTAGGTATGAATGAACGCAGTTCCAAGTGTACAAGCACTCCAGAGAACGAATGCAGTGCCGATTGCTCTATTAGCTCCAAACCTTCTCACGGCCAAGACCCAAGGAAGTTCAAAGATTATAGTGCAGACACTCGACAGTGTAGTTATATTACCAAATTGACCACCCTTGAGTCCGACGTCCTCGTCAAACCCAAAAGTTCTAGCATTTCCAAGCTATTGAAATTTAGGAAGGATTGATTTTAAGGATCAATAACACAACTCACATTGTTTCGATCTAGAGTGGACAAGACGAGAAATATCACTGAAACTGGGAGAACATATTTGTCGAATTTTCTAAGTGCGGCTGCTTCTTTTTTTGGGTCGATTTCTAGGATTGTGCCTGTCTCTGAGACACAGGTAGTGTCGACTTGATGTTTGACGTCAGTATCGATGTTTGCCTTGAGAGAATCTGTCTTCGCCATTGTTGGGCTGGACTCCATTGAAAAGGTAGTGTAAATACTCGGATGATTATTTCACAATCCAATTTAAAAATGCTGCGATGTTACGAGATGAGGAATGAACTTCGTCAACTTAGTCGTCTTTATATACATATATATTCCATGAAATCCCACGAAGATCTTCCATCCTCACATATTGAGGTTTGATATCTCATTCATCGAACATCAACATTCAAATCAATCTCAAAATTCCATGATAACATTGATAAGAGGGGCACTTATCGAGTATCTTATGATAAACCGATAAGGGTGATGGTTTTATCCGTGCAGCCAATGGTATTATACCTGCTAGATTTGTTGTGCATTTTCAACAATGTGGGTCATGTCATTGGTCTCGATCAAGAACAGATCGGATTGCTCCGAAAATTCATCGCGACTTTAGTTTATCTACACAACACAACCTCCGCACCGAATGTCTTTACATCCAACTTCTACATGACCCCCTTTAACTCTCAAGATACGAATCATCGACCATCAAAATCTCCACCTTTGTCTCAGGATCAAATCCCGAAGAAAAGGTAGATACTCAATGCAAGCATCATCTCGGCCCACTCAGAGGCTCGCCAAAGGAGTGACGGCATGTCAG
This sequence comes from Botryotinia globosa, assembly GCA_014898425.1. Taxonomy (NCBI): domain Eukaryota; kingdom Fungi; phylum Ascomycota; class Leotiomycetes; order Helotiales; family Sclerotiniaceae; genus Botryotinia; species Botryotinia globosa. The sequence goes on from RCSZ01000012.1 coordinate 2,136,162, forward strand.
AGGTGAGTCGGAATGATTACAAGTGCATGGCAAAGCGAGAATTCAGTGCTGACCTGCATAGATGTCGTCGGAGAAAGCAGAAAGTAATTATCAACTTCGTTCCAGCCCGATCTTCTCCTCGCTGATATCAGAGTAAATGTACAGTGTGATTTGAAGAGCCCGAATTGCTCCAATTGCGAAAGTGCACGCAGCCCATGCTTAACTTATCACTCAGGAAAACAAGCCGAGGTGAGCTAATAATGTCAATCCAAAATTTCTTCGTCATTAACATCTAAATTTTATCAAGATACCACGCAATTATGTGGCCAATTTAGAGGCGCAGTTGGAGAGCACAACTCGAGAAAATCGAGAGCTACGAAAGCAAAACGAAGAATTGCGCATGCGAATTGGAAACAGTTCTTCAGTTAACTCAGTTAACACCGAAAGTCCCACACCTGTCGAGCCATGTTCCCCGACAAGAAATGATCTTGGTATCCTTCCTACAATAAATTCAGTAACGCCGAACGCAAGCACAAACCATTTTCAGAATTTAGTCAAAAGTGTGAGAAGTGTCGTTGTTGAACCCTCAAGACAGCCGCGCTTTCTAGGACAAAGCAGTGGGATAACGCTAGCCAGAATGGTGATGGCGGCAATTCGCATCGATTCCCTCCCTTCTTCTCTGTCCTCCAGGCAAAATGCTTATGATCTATTCTCATCTGTACCAACAGCCGAGGCTTCTCTTCCCCCCCGCCACGCTGCCGATCATCTGGTCGGAGTCTATTTCCAATATCGTACTCCTCATTTGCCTATTGTAAATCGGGCACAAGTCGAGAAAGCTGTTGAGGGTGCATATCGCTCCAGGAACGAACCTCAATCTTCAGATCAAATAGTTGAGAATGATACCTTTACGGCCTACATGATCTTCGCCATTGCTCTTTGTGATGTTCCCAATCCATCCGGAGGTCGCCCATCTCAAAGCGAGGGTTGCTTCCGGTCAGCAATCGGGTCAATCGAAAAGATCATTGCTTATTCAAAAAATGATCTTGAGACACTTCGCGCCATATTATTGCTAGCTCAATTTGTTTCTCTCTGCCCTTCTCATGGAAGCTTGTGGCATTTAACAGGTTTTGCACTACGACTATGTGTCGATATAGGCTTACATTGGGAGACCGAGGATCAGTCCTCAACAATGGATCCGGATTTGTTACACGAGCGCCGGCGCCTTTGGTATTCTACTTACCAATTTGATCGCGTCCTATGTATAACGCTCGGCCGGCCCTTGGGCATCATTGACGAAAGTACGAACGTACCCCTTCCGAATCCATGGAATGTTTCACGGGGCTGTCTTACCCGCGAGCTCTACGATTTCGACATTCACACTCAACGAGCCCATAACCACATGTTCAATATGTCAAAACTTGAGTCCGAGATCAAGCATGTGCTCCACACCCAAGCCTGGACTCCTAAAATATCTTCTCCCAGAATTGACTATTCAACTTGGGTCCAGGACATTCAACCTCGTCTACAGCAATGGTATACTGCTATTCCACGACTTAGTCAAGCTCACCCCGCGTCCATATTCGCTCATCAGGCATACTGGGATGTGATTTATAATAATGCAATCCTTCTGTTATATAGACCTGCATCCATAGTTATACAGGTTTCAAGTGAAGAACTGGTCATGTCATTTGAAGCCTCCTGTAAACTGATCGCAAGTATCAAAATATTACAGCGAGATGGAAAAATTGATGTGCTATGGAAATCAGTGCATCATCTCTTTATGGCTGGTCTCGGAGTTATATATGGACTCTGGCACTCGAAAGAAATCCGTAATCGAAATTCTGTAAGCAAAAACATTTCGACACTTCAGTCTTGTGCTTCCACACTGTCTGCCATGTCGGAAAATTTTCCTGGTGCAGCAGGCTGTCGTGATGTGTTTGATACCCTCTCTTCAACAACGATCGACTTTTTAGTGGCCAATAACGCCGAAGATGTGTATCAAAATCGCATTGAATTTGAAAAGCAGATGAGAAACTTGGTGCAACAACTACAACCGTCTTCTCGTGGTATCACCACTACGAATGAAATCAGCGGCGACAATACCTCCACGCTATTATCAGCGGACAATTTCGCCTTTAGTGAGATGCTTAGCTTTGCTGCGCAGTGGCCAGATCTGCAGAATGTGGATTTTGGATACATAGGACTTGACCCTGTGATGGGCATGTGAATTGATTCAAGATATTGGATTTTTTTCAGTTGATTTGTTATTAAGACCCAGGTCAAACATTGAGTGATTATTTCTTGTTCAAATAACAAATTTTGCCAATGAGCTATTCGTTTCGTCTTTTCTCGGCTTCTAACTCTCTGTGAAACAATTAATCACAAGTCAATTCTGTTCATATGAACTATACCGTTGCGATACGAGTGAATATACGCATGTGAGCGCTAGCTCACTAGCGTAAGCACGTATTGCATATAGGTTTCGTAGCTCTAGAACCTAGAATAGACTAGACACAATATCAATGAATACAGCATACCTATTATGAAGACGTCATAATCACCACCGAGGTGATACCAACATATATAGTAGTGTGATTTCCTTATAGTATGCATGTAGTTATATTGGTTGCTCATGTCCATCCTAATAAATGTAGAGCCACACACCCCAAATGCGATACGACGTGTGCACTAGTTTGAGATCGTGTGCGTACTCATTCGTAAAACAATGTATTTTGATTCGCAGTCATTGATCAACCCAATGTCATTATTGAGATCCGGTATTTTTGACCCCATCCACTCCGAAGAGACGTAGTCAATCAGTTTTACCGTTTGATCATTGAGATAGATCGATTTAATTGATACCGAAATGACACGATCGACAGTATCGGGCTGAAGTACGAATTTAGTGGTTGATTGAAACGAAGATTTTCTCTTGCAATTCATGCTATACTAAGGGACTTCACTGAACCTAGACGTTCAAAATTCTATAAGGAAACGGCGCGTTATATTAGATATGAACAATCAGAATACACTCTTGACTGCTGCAATCCCTGCCTTCAATCACTCGGAAGCAAAATTTAACAACTCAAATTCTTGTTTTGCAGTATTTACTGTAACTACTAGGTAATAATCGAAGATACTGTCTTTTTACAACCGAAACATTTAAATTGTGATGCCAACAAAAACTTCATTTTTCACCCCGTAACTTTTGCGCCGCAGATGCTGGCCCATTATCAACAACGACTTCATAAGGAAACGGTTCCTCGATCAAACGGTGACCAGCAAGTCCAAGCTGCCACCTCTTATATCCTTCACGGGGTATCTCAGTGGAAGTCCACATTCCATTTTTCCGAAAAGAGTTCGTTACACTAACAACAGAATTGATAGGTGCCGAAGGAAAGAGCTCAGAGAGTTCATCTTTGAACGTCTCTGCATCATGCTCGAGTACCCAATCAATACCTTTAGCTAGGCCAACACAAAAACGTTTTTGTGCATCAAGAGCCTCTGGAGTAATTCCCTGAGTCTCCCGATAATATACGCTCCAAGGAACATCGTTCTGAGATACCATTTCCATCACGATGGAGATATTTTTGTTCTTCTCAACCATAATCCGCGCCGAAAGATTGTCTGTGATGAAATAATCACCCATACCACCCTGAAATAAATTGCCCAGCATTATACCATCAAGATCTTGAATATAATCAAGAGCATTATGATCGATATTGTTTTCGCGCAATAGCATTTTGAAGAAAAGACCGACACTAGCTCCACCGCCGGATTTCATCAGAACCGTACTCCCAGCCATGTCTGATAGTTTAAATCCTTCGTCATGGCCACGTCTGAGTATGGCTAAAGGACATCGATTCGCAATTTGTGCGAATACGGTGTAGTCCTTGACTCTATCACGGTACATTGATGGTACCCAAATGCCACCAAGAGCCATGTCGGCTGTGCCATCAGCGAGAGCGTCAAGGACACCATCCCAAGGCGTAGGTATGTTTACAGTGACGTCAAGTCCTTGCTCTTTAAAGAAACCATGTCGTAGGGCGATATACTCAGGGAGATAATTGAGATTATAACCAGTGGCAGTAAGATGAAAAGGTTGCATGATTTGTTGCGTTGAGGTTCAAGGGATTCTCGATTTTTCGAAGTAGTTTTATCCAGGAATGGAATTTGATATTTTTAGCAACGATAAGAAGTTTAAATGAAATCTAGTTTTACAGAATACTAATTGATTCTTTTAAATATCTTTATTTCAATAGGTGAGTTTATCAATTGCGTAAAATTGAATAAATCTCCCTTTGCTACCTCCCACCATGTAATATCGGAAGAATGCGAGAGGCCTGGTGGCCATTCTTATCGCTTATCGAAGGATCGACGTCGGAGAATCGCGTTCGGAGAATCCCTCCAACAAACACCATTGTCACCCAAACGACTTGCTGAGCCTAACTGCCGAAAACTTTCAAATTTGTATCTGATAATCCCGAAAAACTAATATCCATCATACTATCGAGAAGATAAGTGAAAATTAAGGGGATTGTACTATCATGACCGAGCGCCAAAATCAAGATGTCAAACTTTATCAGCAACTGCATCTAGAATATTGATATAGCTGCTACATTTTCACGAATCCAATCCAATCCGCTCCATTCAGAAGCGAAAAGATTATATCTCAGAGACTTCTTAGAAACAATGGTCTTTCAGCCTTACGACGACAAAACGCCTTTGGATGTCAAAAGCGCTAAAGTAAGTTGACTTCCTCCTCAATCATAATCACGGAAGTAACGAAGCAAAAATAGGGTCTCCACCTTGTCACAGAGAATACACCCAATGGACAGAAAGTACAAATATTGCTTGAAGAACTAGCAGATGCATATGGTACAGAATGGACGACTACATTGCTGTTAGTGCCTAACATCTTTTCAAGAATTGTGATAACAGAAGTCCACTAAGCCTTTCAAATTAGAGATACATCGACAAATGAGCAAAAGAAAGATTGGTTTCTTCGCCTTAATTCAAACGGTAAATACAATCCTTATCTCAGATCTCAAGCTACTGACAACGTAAATTAGGTCGAATACCAATCATCATTGACAATACTCAATCGCCACCATTTCCATTGATGGAGACTTCGGCGGAGCTGCTGTATCTTTTGAGGTTAGATAAAAATCATCAATTTGGGTTCACCGATGAACTCGAGCAAAGTGAGCTCTTGCAATGGTTATTCTTCTGGCATGGAAGTGGTGCTCCGTATCAAGGAAATTTTAGATATTTTAGTCGCGCTGAAGAACAAAGTAGCTGTAAGTAATTTTGTAAACGTCTTCTATCGCATGGAATGATTTAGAGGAGTCTAATGTATGAGGTGCTGACTGACTAGTCGCCATTAATCGATTTCGAAAGGAAACTTATCGAGTATACGGAGTCCTTGAACTACAGCTTTCCGGCAAGTACACCGGGCAACCAAAAGAATTCCTTGCTGGAAAGGACAAAGGAAAATACTCCATAGCTGATATTGGGACTTGGGCATGGGTGAAAAATTGGCCAGGAAGTGGATTTTCGGAGAGAGAGATGAAAGAATTTCCATCTCTACTCAAGTGGATAGAGAGAATCTCAGAGAGACCTGCTGTTAAACGAGGGATCGGCGAGAAATATGCGATTTCATGATAATGATATCTTCTGAATTGTGGATTTAAAATTTGCGAAATTTTTTGAACAATTATTATCTGGTCCGCAGACTACTCTTCCAGCTATCGTTCTTGAACTCCCTTTCCCTAGTTCTCTCGACGTTACTAGTCAGGAGATTTATAGCTAAAGAGAAACAGAAAGAGTAAGAGGGGGCTCTCGTATCTACGTATTTTATAAATCGCCTTTCAATCATTGAACTCTAGTATAATATTACTATGGAATTAGGATTAGAATTAGAAATTCTTAATACTCTTTTTCAACTCTAAAATCAAATAAAGATTTATATATAATATTAATTAAAAGTTTTCAAAAAAGTTTTAATATTATTTTATTCTAATATCCTAACATCCTACTAACTAGTATTAGGATATATATATAGTAGGAAGCTATTAGGACTTTAATCCCTAACACTCTATCAACTAATATCACTAACTATTATTTCAAGGATTTTATTAGTAGTTAGTACTAATAGTAACCACAACTCTAAAAGAAGTAGTAATTCAAGCAAAAACGTTTTAATTAATCACTACCTCTCCTAACCTCAATTTAAAACTTTTCGAAAATCTAAAAAAAGAAATTGTCGGGACATCAATCATATGATCAAAGAGAGCACTATATTAACTAACATCGCGTTAGCGCTTCCCTATATATTTAGTACCTAGCTTCCTATAGATAATAATGATTAAGAATGAATATAATCATATAGAATTAAATACTTATATTTATATCAATCAAATTAATATCAATACTAATTAATAATATTACAAATTAAGGCCTTGGATTTTATCAAAAGCACTAAATGTTTTTATATAATATTCAGGATTGATAGAAATTCTGAAGAGATTATAAAGAAGATATTATTGTATTAGGTATAATATACTATCTTTTTTTGTAATATTAAAAAGTGTATTCTGAATAATTGTATTAAAAAGATATATTTAAGAAGTTTGGTTTTGTTAAGTGTAATAAATCGATTTTGTGTTTATTATATATTCACTTTTATATTGTATATTGTATTAAGTAAAATAAAAATCTTTATTATTTTTTATATTTGTAAGAGATTCTTTTATATATATAAATATATATATATCTACAATAACTCTTGAAATATTTCTATTCATATATACAATTATATCGGAAAGTAATATTACTCTAATTATTAAGAATATTATTGATAAAAATATATATATAAAGGAGAAAAAGAAAGAATACAAGAAATAGCTTAATTTATTAAAAACAATGCTAAATAACAAGAGAGTTATTATTATTAATAATAAGGAGTTTATTAAATATATTAAATTCAAATATAAATAGTATAATTATAAGGATATTAATAATAATAATCTAATAGAAATCTTTTATTATAACTTTAGAATATTCATAATTATATAATTCCTGAAAATCTATTAGATTTATATATAAAAGCTATATATGATATTATGTATTTGAAGAATATATTTATTGAGAATTAATGTTAAAGTATTTATAATTCTATTTAAATAATCTTGTAAGATTATTATTAATAAATGGATAAAAGTATAAATTCAAAAAGTTTTGAAAGATATTAATATTAAGGAATCTAAGTTCAAGTTTAAAACTATTTATAAATTTATTAAAAACAATTTCAAATATATGAATGAAAATAATGGAAATGGATGTAATGAAGACTAGATATAGAGTTAAGGTTAGATCAAGGTTGGAAAAAATATTTTGCTTTTTTTGATATTATTCGATTCATTTTGATTTGATGAATCGAATGATAATAATTATTTCTTTATTAAAATATTATAGTAAAAGTTATAATTGATCAAAAGTAGGATTCGTAGTGTTGTGGATCTGATTCAGCAAAAAATCAAATACTATTAATTGTTATATTGCTTTTCCCAATTAGAATTATTTCTGATATAATTAATCATCATTCAAAATACTTATTCTGTATCTATTAAAAATATAGAAATCTGATACCTAATATTTAGCTATATAAAAATACTATTAATCTTAATTATAAAAGCAGAAATCAATACTAAATGAAGTTGTAATTGATTCAAGTTAATCCTAAGAATTAGTAAAGATCAATTGCCTCATATTCTCAATTAGAATTATTTCTAATATAATTAAGCATCATTTAAACACCTATTCTATATCTATTAAAAATATAGAAACCTGATATTTAATATCTAGCTATATAGAACAATTATTATTTTTAATTACAAAATCAGAAATCAATACTAAGTAAAGTTGTAGTTGATTCAAGTTAATCTTAAGAATTGATAAAGATTACCTAACTATTATTCCAAGGATTTTTTTGGTGATCAGCATTGATAGTAACCCCAACCCTAAGGGGGATAATGATTTAGACAAAAAGTCACTATTTGGTTATTATCTTTTTACATTTCAATTCTAGGCTTTTTAGAAATCTGAAAAAAGAAATAAATAGAGATTCAATTGAATTCTTTTTATATAAATTCAGATTTTTGATATCTTTAATATTGATTAATTTATAAAGATAATCCTAAAGCTTGAGATTAAAAAGGTTTAAAAAAAATTATAATAATTTTCGAAATCAAAAGATAATGATCTGCAAAATAAATAAAATTGATTACCACCTTTTTATACTTTAAATCTAGATTTTTCAAAAATCTGAAAAAAAAAGAGAATAAAAAATCAATTGAATTTTTTATATATAAAATTAGATTTTAGATATATTCAATAATAATAGATCTATAAAGTTAATTTTAAAGCTTAGTTTTGATAAAATTGAAGAAAAACTATAATAATTTCGAAAACAAAAGGATAGTGATTTACGAAATAAATGAAATTGGTTATTATCTTGAATTCAATAAAAAATAATAAATTGAATAAAGTTTTTTAATAACCTAAGGATTATTTTAATCAATATTTCGAATATTAAAAACAAATTTAAATTATTTTTCAAATTGATTGTTTTATACTAATAACTCTAAAACTTGAATTTAGAAGAATATAAATAATAATAATCCAACAAAAAGAGATATAGGGTAATTAAATTATATAATCGAAAATCTAATATTAATAGAAATATTATTAATTAGAATATTAAAAAGAAAGAATATTAATAAGAATATTAAAAAATATATATTAAAAGATTTTTAATGAAATATTAGAGTTTTAAAAGAATAATATTGAAAGATTTATAAAAGAATATTAGTATTTTCAAAGAATAATATTAAATTATATTGAAAGATTTTTAATAAAATATTAATATTTCAAAAGAATGATATTGAAATATATCAAAAGAATTTTAATGAAATATTAGTATTTTTAAAGAATAATATTAAAAGATTTATAAAAGAATATTAGTATTTCAAAAGAATAATATTGAATAATTATATATTAAAAGAATATATATTGGAAGATTATATATTGAAAGACTTTTAATAAAATATTAGTTTTTTGAGAGAATAATATTGAATTTTATTAAAAGATTTTTAATGAAATATTAATATTTTGAGAGAATAGTATTGAAATATATTAAAAGATTATATATTGAAAGATTTATTGAAAGATTTATTAAAAAATTTATTAAAAAATTTATTGAAAGATTTATTGAAAGATTTATTGAAAGATTTATTAAAAGATTATATATTGAAAGATTTATTAAAAGATTATATATTGAAAGATGCTGGTGAGCTTTATCCCGGTGATATTTTAATATAGATTTATTTATAGGCTTAAAGTCTCAGGTGGGCTTTATTATAGACTCCATTATAAGCCTTAAAGCTTATAAACAATTACCAATGAATAAATGCTGGTAAACTAAGCTGGTAAGCTAAGCCTGGTGAGCTAGGTCTAGTGAACTTCAATTTGATAATTATAGGTTATATAAGTCTAATATATAGGCTTTATATACCTATAAATGGGTTACTGGGAGCTAATAATATTAATATTAATTTGCATATTAAATAATTTATTAGAAAATATTTTTTTAATCGAAATCCATTATATATAGAATTTCGATTAATAAGGAGTTTATGGGTATATGATAAGGATAGCTTGAAAGGTATTTAATATAAGGTGATTCTAATATTAGTGCTTTTTAGGCTTGCTCTTATAAATATAGGCTTTGGGTATTATATATTCTAGGTCTTTACAACCAACTATTATTCCGAGGATTTTATTGGTGGTCAGCACTAGTGGTGACCACAACCCTAAGAGGGGTGGTGATCCAGGCAAAAACGCTCCAATTGGTCACCACCTCTCCTAGCTTCAATTTTAGGCTTTTATGAAATTTAAAAAAAGAAATGAATAAAGATTCAATTGAATTTTTTATATATAAAATTAGAATTTCGAAATCTTTTATATTGGGGTTTCTGTATTCAATTGAAATAACCCTAATTTTGAAGAGGTTGAAGAAAAGCTATGGTAATTTTTAAAGACAGGGGGGTGGTAACCAGTGAAAAAGCATTAAAAGTCACGAATTGGTTATCACCTCTCCTGGCTTTAATTTAGGGCTTTTCGAAAATCTGAAAAAAGAAATTAATAAAAATTCAGTCGAATAATATTAATTCGAAATTAGAAACTCGAAATCCCTTATATTGAGGTTTCTATATTGAATTGAAATAACTCTAATTTTGAAGGAATTGAAAAAACTATAGTAATTTATGAAAAATAGGGGGGTGGTAACTAGCGAAAAAGTATTAAAAGTCATCAATTGGTTACTACCTTTTCTAGCTTTAATTTAGAACTTTTCAAAAATCTGAAAAAAGAAATTAATAAAGATTCAATTGAATAATATTTATTCGAAATTAGAATTCAAAAAGTTTTTATAATAAAGTTTTTATATTATCACAGCGCTAACTACGTTGCCTTTGTGCCTTAGGCACAAACTCTTAGCGTGCCCTTAGCATACCCTACTTCCTATAATAAGACCTCAACCTTTTATAGCACTTAGAACCCTTATAGTATAATATAAGTCTTTACCCGTACCCTGACAATTTATATCATTTATTTAAAAGCTATTATAGCTTTATTTTAAAGATATTTATTTAAGTTGTATTTCGATTACTTCGATTGTTCTAATTCTACTAAAGTTATAATCCGATTGTGTTAATTAAACTCATTATTAATTTATTATAAATAATTTTATTATTTTTTAATAAAATTATTTGATTATATTAAAATATATTTATATTGATTTATTATTAAGAATTCTATAAGAATGTTTTATAGTTATGAAAATATTAGAGATGGCTAATTAAGCGACTATATTTAATCTATTCCTATAATTCCTTTTCTTGAATTATATTATTGATTTTATTGAAACTAATATTTCTTTATTTATAAATCTATTTAACGATTTAAATATTATATATTTCGCAATTACTCAAGTTGTATTTACTTTAATTAAAACGATTATAATTTTATTATAAGAATAAGTTATTGTAGTATATATTCAAGTTAATAAAGTTCAATTATGAATTGCTGAATTGTAAGATATAATTGAAATACTAAAGATTATTATTTGTAATAATCTAAGAGTTTTGTTTTATTAAAAATATTTTATTTCTTTTAAGAAGTTTAATAATAATAAATAAGATATTGTAAAATATTAGAATTAATATATAATATTTTATAATATAATTAATTATTATTTAATCATAAATTATAAAAATGAATCAGAGTTTTAATAGATTATATTTCTTATTAATTTATTTTCTAACTTGATTTATATAAATAATTAAATATATTTTGATATGATTATAGATAATTTGTGTGATTTTAATCTTTAGTTTTCTAGATAGTATATTATAGCAAATATTTGAAACAAGTTGAATAAATAATATCAAACTTTTGATTTTTTATAAAAGACTTTTATGGATTATAATAAGTATAAGATAAGAAAGACTTTATTTAATAATTTTATTATTGAGTTTAAGCAATTTACTATTAGATATAGAAAAACTATTAAATAATAAATCACTAATCTCAAACTTAAAATTTTATAAGAATTGATTGATATTTTAATTAATTATTTTAATAAACTTTTTACTATCAATATTAATATATAAATAATCTAGTAGCAAAATATTTATAATAATTTAAAAAAGAAAACTTATCTTGATAATTAATGTAAAAACTAAAATACTAATTTCAATTATAATTAATTGAGATATTATAATAAAAAGTCAATTTCAATTATAACTCTTTTTATATTAAAGCCATTTAATAATTCTATATAACTGAATGTTGTTTAATAAGATTAGTATTTTTTATCTTGTTATATTTAAAAGTAATATCTTAATTTTAGTTTTTGTTTTTATTATAAGAAATCAGATTATATTAAAAATAATTGTAATAAGAAATAAGCTAACAATATAAAATATAATATTAATATTAATACAGAATATAATCTTTATATCAATTACTTCTCTACAATCAATTAATATTAAAGCTTTAGATTTTATTACAATATTATCAACTTCTTATATCAAAGCTTATTCCCATTTATCAATCGTTTCCTATTTACTAACTATTTTCTAGTTATACTATTATATTATATTTCATTAATCCCTTTTAGCTTTATTCAAAAGCTTAATCTGGAAGGGTATATTAAAGAATTTGTTTATTTAAAGGAAAATAAAAGCTTAATTCTCTAATTTAATATATTAAAAAATTAATCTTAGTTTATAATTATAAATCAAGGTTTTTTATAGGAAATTTATCTTTATAAATTAAAAGATCAATTATATCTAAAAATCCTTTGTATTTTAGAACAATAAATAATAAATCTTTTAAAATCTTAATAGAAATTTCCCTTATATCTAATATAATTATTCTATTTATTAATCTTATAGATAATAAAGTTGTAGATTATAATTTTATTAATAGAAAAGTTGTTTTCAAATTCCAAATAACTATATACTTTTTTCCCTACACTCATTATATACTCTTAGTTAATAGAAAGCTTTTCAATATTCTTTTTTAATATATACTCCTAAATATACAAATCAATAATTATTAAAAAATCGATTTGTTTTATATTATTATTTTATCAATTATAAATCCAATAATCCTTAGTCTTTTCTAACTTCAACATTATAACTTCACCATTAATTAATTAGTAATAATATTCAAATTTATATTTATATATTATTTAAGATATTACTATCCTATTAATATTATAGTAATTATTATTCTTGATATATTTAATAGTTACAAAATAACTTTATCAAAAAATAACAAAGTTATATTAATTAATTTTAAATTATCTTTATAAAAACTTATTTCAAAATTAGTTTTTATAAAAGATATTATTAATAAAAACTTCAAAATTAAATCTTTATTATTTTAAAATTAATTAGTAATTCTCGAATTTATTGAGATTTTAAGTATTCAAAGAAATTCTAATATTATTAATCTTGAAAATAATAAAAACAAAAATCTTTATTATACTCACTATATCAATAATAAAGTGAATATTTAAATTAGGATAATCCCTAATTGTTTATTTTTAAAATTAGTTTTAGTTTGATTTATTATTAATTCTAAAAAATATAAAAGATTATTATAAAATCAGAATATTTTACTCTCACTACTATTATTACTATTAAATCCTTTAAATAAATTATTTAATATTATATAAAATATTTATTCTGAAATATAAAATATAAAATTCTTTATAACTAATAGTTTTATATAATTTTATAAAAACAATAATATTTATATTATAAAAGTATTTTAGAATAAATTAGATAGGGTTTATAATCTATATTATATAATAATTAAGGATTTTATTCAATTATAATAAAACTTAATAAATAATAATATTAATAAGTTTATAAAAAAGACAGATTAATTTATTCTTTTTATATTAAAGATTTAAAATAAGTTATTTCCTTAGCTTTATAACCTATATTTAGAATTTCTATTCTTTCTTACTAATAAACTTTTATTATAATACTTATAGGATTATAAGATTAAGGTTATATTAAATAAAAAACTATTATATAATAAGAGTTATTTAATATTCCTAATTAAATTTCAAATTGTTTATAAATAACTTGATAATAATCTAAATAAAAGTTTTATTTAGGAATTTCGCTTTTAATCGATTGTTTTATTTTTTTTAATTATTAAATTAGAAGAAGATATTTGGATTTATTAAAACTATTAGAGCCTAAATAATATTATTATCAAAAATCGATATTCTTTACTACTAATTAAAAAAACTTTTAATACTTTATATTATATTAAAATCTATATTAAACTTGATATTATCACTACTTTTAATAAATTATAAATCATAAAAAATTACAAATAGAAAATCGTTTTTATTATTTATTTTGATTTGTTTGAATTATTAATAATACTTTTTGAATTTTATAATATACCAATCTTATTCCAGAATTATATCAATCATATTCTCTTCGATTTTCTAAATAGAATTTGTATAATATACTTAAATAATATTTTGATTTATTCTGAGAATATTACAAATTATAAAAAATATATCCATAAGATTATTTAATAATTAATCAATATTGAACTACAAATTGATATTAATAAATATAAATTTGAAATAAAAAGAATCAAATACTTCAGCTTAATTATTATTTTAAAAAATATAAAAATAAATTTGAAGAAAATCAATATTATATTCAATTGGAAATTATTAATTAAATTCAAAGATTTTTAGTATTTCTTTGAATTTATCAATTTTTATTAATATTTCATTTGTAATTTTTTCAAGATTATAAAATCCTTCAATTACTTTTTAAAGAAGGAAAAAGTATGGAATTGGGATTTTAAATAGGAAAATGTTTTTATAATATTAAAGAATACTTTTTTTTTTATTCCAATCCTTATTATATTTGATTACTATTGTTATATAATAATTGAAATTGATATTTTCGATTAGATCGCAAATAATGTTTTTTTGTAATATAATAATAAGAGAAATCTATATCTAGTAATATATTTCTTATCAAAATATAATATAACTGAATATAATTACAAAATCTATAATAAAGAATTCCTAATAATTATAAAATTATTAAAAAAATAAAGATCAAAATTATATAATATTTAAAAATTATTTAAAATCATTATTGATTATAAAAATCTTGAATATTTTATATCAACAAAAATGCTAAACTAATAATAAATTAAATAAATCGAATTTTTATCGGAATTCAATTTCTATATTATATATTGATCTGGTTATAAGATTATTTATTCCAATACTTTGAATTATAAAACTGAAAATCGCTTAGTATATATTAATTTTAATAATAATCAAATTAAAAATTATTTATAAATGATTTTTTTAGAATGAATATTTGATATTATTATATTTAAAAATATTATTTGATAAGCGAATAGCGATTTAGATTTGATTATAGTTTTAATAAACATAATTATTTTTAATATCGATAAATCGATTAATAATTTTATTGATGAAGTATATAGATTATTCGAATTAATTATAATTATGTATATAATATTTTGAAATCCTTTTGTTTGTTATTGGCTATTAGATATTCAAAAGAATCTTTGGATAGTTTTATAAAATTATAGATTAATCAATGATAAGATTTTTTATTATAATTGTCTTTTTATTCCCTTTTTTATTGAATTTTGTATACAGATTATATATTGTATATATTCAATCAAATTAGTTGGATATTCAGGTTATATCAAAATTATTGATTTCGTTTTTTATATGTATTAATAATTCAATATATTTAGAGAAATCAAAATATTTATATAAGCTTATCAATTTTGTTTTTATATTAAAACTTTTTATTTTGTTGTATTTAGATTCTTTGAATTTTTGTTAGTATTGTTTTATTCCTGATTAAATATCTTTATTAATTATATTATATTGTTATCAATTAATAAACACTATGGAAAAAAATATCAATATATTATTATAATTGTTTATTATTTGATCAAAATGTAATACTTTATATTAATAATAGAGCTATCCATAAAGGAATTTGTAAATCGATTTATCAAAAAGATATATTGTTTATATAATGTTTTTGATAATATTGTATTTGATAAGAACTTTTAATTTGTTTCTAAATTTTAGAAATATTTGTTTAAATACTTATTAATCATTTTAAAACAATTTTCCTCATTTTATCTCGAGTTTGATAATTAAATAGAAAGGATTAATATTATAATCAAATAATATCTTTATACTTTTATAAACTTTTATTAAAACAATTAATCTGATTGACTTTTATTTATAAAGTTTATATTGAATAATATTATATCAAAAATTATTAATGTATTCTTGTTTTTCATCAATTATAACTATCATCTATATTTTAGAATTGAATTATTTATACTAATTCTATCGAATCTATTATATCAAAAGAAATGAAAATTCCTTAAAGCTAACAAGGTTATAAATAGATTTGATTTCATTTTAATTAAGCTCAAAGTGCTTGTAATTCAATCAATTCAAAAATACAAAGATTATATTAATAGAATTTGTATTAATACTTCCTTTTATAAAAAAGGTGATAAGGTATGAGTTAGTATAAAGAATATGAAAATCAATTATTTAATGAAAAAGGATAATAATAAATAGAATAGCTTTTACAAAGTTCTTAAAGTTTATAAACGGACTTGTTTATTGCAATTTCCAGCTAACTTCAAGATTTTTTTAATATTTCACAATTCATTATTTCAATTACTCTATTGTTCGCTAAGATTATCAAACTAAAATATTATTAATATTATTAAATTATATAGAAATCAAGGTCAAATTCTTGAAAGAAATAACAAAATATATAAAAAAATCAAATAATAAAAATTCGAAAAGATTCTTGATTATTATAATAAATATAATTTCCATTTTTATATCAAATAGAAGCATCATTTATTATTATAATAATTAATTGAAAATCTTCAAAACTAAAAGAGAATAATCATTATATTTTATCTAATACACTCAAATAAACCAAACCTGTTTGTATAGATTAAATTCAAAAAACCTATTACTTTAAATACTATTATATCAGAAATAATTCTTAAATAAAGATCAAATAAATCAAAAAAAATCTATCAATTGATTACTATCTTAAAAACAATTCACTTTAATCCTGTAATAGAAATTAGATTATTCTAATATTATTTCAAGGGATTTTGGGTTTTTATTTAATCAATGTTGAATCGATTCCCTATAACTTTACCAAAAAATAACAAAGTTATTCTATACCTTAATTTGCTTAGGATAAGCAAGCTCTAAAGGGGGGGTACTGTTACAACGCCAATTATATTGTTTTTGTACTTTAGATATGAATCTTTAGTGTGTCCTTAACATACCCTACTTTCTATAATAGAGCCTCAATCTTTTATAGTATTTAGAATCCTTATGGTACAATATAAGTCTTTATCCGTACCCTGACATATATTAAATTGAAATAATCCTAATTTTGAAGAGATTAAAGAAAAAGCTATAATAATTTTGAAGGTAGGGGGGTAGTGATTAGCAAAATAAATAAATTTGGTTACCATTTCTAATTCAATATTAAATAGAAAATTAAATAAAGTTTTATAAAGAATTAGGGCTTATTTTCAATAATATATTGAATTTTAAAAATAGATTTAAATTATTTTTTAAATTGATTGATTTGTATTTGTTTTGAAAAAGCTTCAATTTATATAGTAATAATTAGCTGAAAAAAGATATGAAATAATTAAATTACATAATCGAAATTTCAATATTAACTTAATATTAATAAAAAGAATAATAATAAGAAAAAGAAAAAAAAGAAAAAGAAAAAAAAGAATATTAATAAAAAGAATATTAATAAGAAGAATACTAATAAGAAGAATAATAAAAACAATAAAAATTATAAGAATAATAATAAGAATATTAATTATAAAAAGAATATAAATAAGAAGAATATGAATAAAAAGAATAAGAATATAAAGAATATAAATAAGGATATAAAGACTAATATAAATAAAAAGAATATAAATAAGAAGAATATTAATGTTAATATATTATTAAAAGAAAAAAGAAAAAAGAAATTAATAAATAATAAATAATAATAATAATAAGAAAATGATAATAATAAGAAAATGATAATAATAATAATAATAGTAATATTAATCATAATAAGAAAAAGAATAATATTAATAAGAACAATTTAAAGAATAAGAATAAGAATAATAATAAGAATATTAATAATAATAAGAATAAGAATAATAATATTAATCAAAAAATATTAATAAGAAAAAGAAGAATAATAATAATAATAATAATAAAAATATTAAGAAAAATATTAATAAAATTGATATAAATAAAAAGAATATTAATAATATTATTATTATAAGAAAAAAGAAAATAATGGATATTAATAATAAGAAGAAGAATAATAAGAAGAATATTAATGATAAGTAGAATAATAATAATAATAATAATAATAATAATAATAAAAAGGAAAAGAATAAAATAAGAATAATAAAAATATTAATAATAATAAGAATAAGAAAAAGAATAATAATGAGGAAAAGAAAAATAAGAAGTATTTAAATAAGGTAAATCCTAAAGGGTAACCCGTATAATAACTTTATAGAGCTAACTATTATTCCAAGGATTTTTTTGGTGGTTAGCACTAGTGGTAACCCCAACCCTAAGGGGGATAGTAATCCAGACAAAAAGTCATCATTTGGTTATTACTTCTAACACCCTACTAACTAGTATCACTAGTTTTATTAGTATTACAAAATATTTAGGGTTTTTAGAATTAAATATATATATATATATATATATATATATTTGAAATCTAGAAAAAATTTGGGATTTAATAGTGTTTTTACTTTTTTGCTAGCGTTATTTCTTATTGAATTCTATTTTTAGAATTTTAACTGATATTACAAAATATTTCGCTTAATATTAGAGCTAGCTTATTAAAACCAACTTTTTGAAACTTTTCAAAAAAAACTGAATTGATTGATATAATTTTTATCCAAATCGGGCTTAGTTCGTTTTTGATTTAGAAAAATACGATTTCCTTTATTTTTATAAAATTTTCAATTTAATATAAAAGCTTAAATATTAGAAATTTCGAAAAATGTATAATATATTACTATAAATAGAATTTAAAACTGAATATTTTAGTGTACTTTTTATTATAAATATATACAATTTCATTTTTTATTTTCTAATTTTACTGGTATCACTAAAATCCAACTGGTATCACAAAATATCTTATGTAATAATGGAGCTAGCAATATAAGAATAGTATTTTTGAAATCTTTAAAGAATTTCGAACTATATAGCGTTTTTAAATTTTTCAAAAGCTTCAATTTTATAATTGAATTTGAAATCACGTGATATTCACGTGATATCAATTCGAATCCGAATCTCGTAAAAATAATATTAGTATTATGAATGTTAGTGATTCTGCTTCAGGAAACCGCAGCTTCCTGATCAAAGAATGCACTGTTTAATACGCTAGTCGCTATATCACTATTCACTTTGCAATTGCTAAATCCTAAACCCTATATACTTCTATATAAATCTAATACTACTTCCTACATTCTTTACTACTCTAATCTTATATAAAATTTATTTACAACTTTTTATTTCCTTTTTTTACCCATCATTCCAAATATTATTGGTTTTATCAAAGTTATAACTGGATATTTCCCCTATTTAAATGTCTATTCCACTACTATCAGATTTCCTATTGAGGTTTTTAATTAGATTCTCAATATACCCTTAACCTTTATTAGATCATTTCTTATTCTCTACCTATAAGATACAATCTTACCTTCATATCCATACTCAATTAAACTCAATATCGCTGTGCACATTATCATATCCAATATCCAATCGATTTTGGCCTCTGCATATATTTTCTTGCTTTCATTTTCGAGGTCTTAGTGTTTCATAATACCTAGCATCCTTTCCATATTAGGAAAGGAAATTCTTATTAGATTTTTTATATATTTTCTATCAAATTTTCCCTTTAGCATTTTAATTAGCTAGTACTAATTATTATAAATACGGAAAATTTATTACAAATTATATCAAAATCAATAAAAATAATCAAATAAAGTTTTACAATTAGTATAGCAATAATAGTTTTAAATTTGATATAGTATAATAATAATAGGTTATATACCAGGGGCCTGCGAGCCCCCGGACCCCTTGCTTTTTGAGAAAGTATTATATAATTATATTTATTATTATAAAAATCTAAAAAAGAAATTTTATTGAAAGCTTGCAGGCGAAGTCGGTTTACTTCTTTATATTTTATATTTTATATTTTATATATATTTTTTTTTTTTTTTTTTTTTTTTTTTTAGTGGGTCACTTTACTTCAAATCATTAATTATACCACTGAACTACGAAAGCTATAATATTAAAATAATTTGTATTAATTTTAGATTCATTATATTCAATATAACCCTTTTTCAATTGATTATATAAGCTCTAATTATATTTATACTATTTCAATTTGAATCCTTTATAAAACCCTCAGTTTTAAAGCTAGCAATATAAAAAATATATCATTTGAAAGCCCTTAGCTTCTTATATATAATTACCACTTTTCTTTTTTTTCATTCAATTCATATTAGCTTGAATAAACTAATTTAAATGATTTCATTGAAAAAGTCTAAGCGTTATGGTCACAATGCCAAGAAAGTCGAGCCAATCAGATCGCTTGAATTGAATCAATCAGATTGCTTGAATTGGGTCTCACTAAGCGAGGTTCTCTTTTTTCGTATCTATATACACCTTCGGCCCTCGCGGGCGACAAGAATATTAAGGAGGTAAACCTCCAATTATATTATTATATATCGGTAAGAGAATCTAAATTATTTTAACGACTTAAAATTCTTGTTTACCTTTCTTTTTCTTTAATTTATTATTAATCTTTAATATAAATCAAGTCCGAAAGTTATAGTATTACGAATGATCAATTTCTTTATTTGACTTTTGAATTATTATTGAATTGATAGAAATATAAATTTTTAAATGAATTGTTTTTTTGATAATTGTAGATATTAATTTGTAATTGATTTATAGGATTGTAAAAATTATTTGAATTATATTTCTTTTTATTTATTATTTCAGATATTGTTTGTTTTAGTATATTCAAAATTCCTATTTAAATTTTGATTGGGTATAATTGTTTATCTTAGTAATCTCCTATTTCCTATTTAAATTTATATTAATCTTTAAATCTGTCTTTAATTGTTAATAAATTTTTTTTTATTTTATATTTATTGATATTCAATTATACTTTTTGATAAATAATATATACTCAATTGAATTTGGTGTTGCTAATATTTTTTGAATTTTAATTATTAATATTATATTATATATAATCTATATTATTATTTTTCAATTATCTAGTCAATCTTGTTTTATAAATATTTATTGCACTTTTTTATTGGCAAGATTTTTAATCTATCATTTTATTCAATATATATATTATTTTGAAATAGGGAATTCTGATTAAACTTGTTTAAAGGCTTTATCTCAAATTTCCTATTTAATCTTAACCAGCTGATATAAGGGATTTGAATAAGGAAATTGTTTAAATATATTACAAAATTTGAGAATTTAATTCAAAGAATCTTCAGGATTGTTATAATCAGAATTCTATAGTTGATATAATATTAAAATAAAACAATAATATATAGATCAAATATATATAAAAAAAAGTATCTAATATTTTCAATAATCTGAAAATATTATTTACCTTTTTTATTTGATTTGCTACTCATTAATCCTTAATAAAAATATAATTTCAAAAACTATAGTATTACAAATAAACAATTCATTTGTTTGAAATAAAAAATATAATGAAAACAAAAAGAAATAATAGAATTTTTAATCAAATATATTTTCATATATAAAGATAAGATTTGATACCATATAAAAATTTCGATAGATATTTATATGTGAGAAGAGTTTTGGCTCTCTTGAATCAATCCATTGTGATACTAATAATGATTTATATTTAGTATACCAGATTACTAGATATCCGTTTAGAGGTATTTGAGCAACTTTATGGCGAAGCAATTGTATTATATAGCTCAGCCTGTTTCTAAGTTCTCTTTAATCTATACATATTATTACGATCAAAAAATCATAGTTCATTCATATCTAATAAATCAGAGCTAGGCATAGCTACTCTTTACTCTTTTTAGTACAAAAATAATTATAAAAGTATTCTACAATATTATTATATATGAGATTATTCGTTTTCTTTTTATAAACCTTATAATAACTAAAGTAAAATCAAAAATATATAAGAATTAATATATTCGGATAAAAAAAGCAGAATATATCTTCTATAAATCAAATTTATATTATAATATTATTTATTTTTAAGTTTAAAAGAAGTTATATATAAAAGGAATAATAAAATACTAATATTTGAATAAAAATCCAAATTATTATTTTATCGATTTTTTTCTTTTATATATAATTTCTTTTAAAAATAAATTCTTTGAAAATTATCTTTTACAAATATATATCAAAAAAGCTAATCAAAAAATACAAATTACAAATTGATAAATCAACAAAGTACAAAATTCATATTAAAACTTATATACTAAACAAAAAAACTAATCTTAATTATATAAAAAATATAAAATATTTGAATTTCAAATTATATTATTATACTCATTAATATTAAAGTAGGAAATAATACTCTTAATTTTTTGATTTTCAAATTTACAAATAAGGATAATACAAGTATAATAATAAATTCTAAATATTATAAATATATTATTATATTAAATCTATTGTATATATAAAATCTAAATATTAATTGAATTATATTAAAATATAATAATTATAATATTGATATTGATTTATATATTAGAAATCTTGAATCTATCTTTAAAAAATAGAATTATTTTAATAAAACAAAAAATATAATTGTTAGAGTATGAGTAAAGACTTATATTGTACCATAAGGATTCTAAATGCTATAAAAGGTTGAGGTTCTATTATAGGAAATAGGATATATTAAAAGTATATTAAAAGTTTGTATTTGAGATATGAAGGTAATATAATTGGTATTGTAATAATACTCCCCTTTTAGGGCTTGTTTATTCTAAGCAAGTTAAGATATAAGATAACTTTATTATTTTTTGGTAAAGTTATAAGAAATCGATTCAATATTGATTAAATAAAAATCTAAAACCTTTTGAAATAATATTAAAATAATCTAGTTTCTATTATAAAATTAAAACAAATTGTTTTTAAGATAGTAATCAATTGATAGATTTTCTTTAATCTATTTGGTTTTTATTTAAAAGTTATTATTAATGTAATAGTATTTAAAATAACAAACTTTTTGAATTCAATTTATATAGATGGGTTTGGTTTGTTTAGATATATTAAATAAAATATAATGATCATTTCTTTTTAGCCTTGGAGATCTTTAGTTGATTATTATAATGGTAAATAATGCTTTTATTTGATATGATAGTAGAAATTATATTCATTGTAACAATTAAGGATTTCCTTGAATTTCTATCACTTGGTTTTCTTATATATTTTGTTATCTTTTTTAAGAATTCAATTTTGATTTCTATATAATTTGATGATATTGATAATATTTTAGTTTAATAATCCTGGCGAGTGGTGGAGTGGTCGAAGTAGTGAGTTATGGAATATCGGAAAAATCTTAAAGTTAGTTGGGAGTTGTAATAGATAAGTCTATTTATAGATTTTGAGGATTTTATAAGAATTATCCTATTTATTGTTATTCTTTTTTATTAAGTAATTGATTTTCATATTCTTTATATTAATTTATATCTTATTATCTTTTTTATAAAAAGAAGTATTGGTTTGGGTTTTGTTAGTATAATCTTTATATTTTTGAATCGATTAAATTGTAAATACTTTGAATTTAATTAAAATAAAATCAAATCTATTTGTAATCTTGTTAACTTTAAAGAATTCTTATTTCTTTTGGTATAATAGATTTGATGGGATTAATATAAATAATTCAATTCTGAAATGTAGGTAATAATTATAATTAGTAAAGAATGGGGATACATTAATAGTTTCTGATATAGTATTATTCAATACGAATTTTGTAAATGAGAGTTAATCAAGTTAATCATTTTGGTAGAAATTTATGAAGGTGTAAAGGTATTACTTTATTATAATATTAATCCTTTCCGTTTAATTATTGGATTTAGAATGGAATAAGGAAGATTATTTCAAAATAATTAATAAATATTCGAATAAATACTTTTAGAATTCAAAAATAAATTGAGAGTTTTTATTGGATACAATATTATTAGAAGTATTATGCAGGTAATATATTTTTTTAATAAATCAATTTACAAGCTTCTTTATAAATAGTTTTATTATTGATATAAAGTATTATATCTTAGTTAGATAATAGACAACTATAATGATATACTGATATTTCTTTCCATAATGTTTACTAATTGATAATAGTGTAATATAGTTGATAAAGATATCTAATTAGAAACGGAATAATATTAATAAAGGTTCAAGGAATTCAAATATAACAAGGTGGAAAGTTTTAATATAAAAACAGAATTGATAAGTTTATATAAATATCTCGATTTCCCTAGATATATTAAATTATTAATATGTATAAAAAACAAGATCGATAGTTTTAATACAGTTTAGATATCCGGTTAATTTAATTGAATGTATATAATATATAATTTGTATACAAAATTTAGTAAAAAGGGGAACAAAGAAATGGTTGTAATAAAAAATCTTATTATTGATTAATCTATAATTTTATAAGACTATTCGAAAATCCTTTTGAATATTTAATAACTAATGATAGACAAAGGGGTTTCGAAGTGTTATATATATAATTGTAATTAATTCAAATAATCTGTATACTTTATTAATAAAATTATTAATCGATTTATCAATATCGGGGATAATTATATTTATTGGGGTTATAATTAGATCTAAATTGTTATTTGCTTATCAAATAATATTCTTGAATGTAATAATATTGAATATTTATTTTAAAAGGATTATTTATAAACAATTTTTAATTTGATTATTATTAGAATCAATATATATTAAATAATCTTTAGTTTTATAATTCAAAATATTGGGGCGAATAATCTTATAATTAGATTGATATATAATATAGAAATTGAATTCTAATAAAAATTCGGTTTATTTAATTTATTATTAGTTTAGCATTTTTGTTAATATAAAGTATTCGAAATTCTTATAATCGATAATAATTTCAAATGATTTTTGAATATTATATAATTTTGGTCTTCATTTCTCTAATGATTTTATAATCGCTAGAAATTCTTTATTATAAATCTTATAATTATATTCAATAACATTATATTTTAACAAAAAGTATATTACTGGATATAAATCTCCCTCGTTATTATATTACAAAAGGATATTATTTATAACCTAATCGAAAGTATTGATTTCAATCATTATATAACAATAATAATCAAATATAATAAGAACTAGAGCAAAGGAGAAAGTATTCTTTAGTATTATAAAAACATCTTTTTGTTTAGAATTCCAGCTCTATACTCTCTCCTTTTTCAAAAAGCAATTAAGGGGTTCTACAATTTTGGAAAAATTGTAAATAAAATATTAATAAAAATTAGTAAATCCAAGGAAATACTAAAGATTTTTAAATTTAATTAATGATTTCCAATTAAATATAATATCGATTTTCTCCAGGTTTATTTTTATATCTTCTAGGGTAATAATTAAATTGAGATATTTGATTTTTTTTGTTTTGAATTTATATTTATTGATATCGATTTATAATTTGATATTGATTAGTTATTGAATAACTTTATGGATATATTCTTTATAATCTATAATATTTTTAGAATAAATCAAAATATTATTTAAATATATTATATAAATTCTATCCAGGAAATTAAAGAGAATATGGTTGATATAATTTTGAAACGAGGTTGATATATTATAAAATTCGAAGGGTATTATTAATAATTCGAATAAATTGAAACAAATAATGAAAACAATTTTCTATTTATAACCCTCTACAATTTATAACTTATTAAAAACAGCAATAATATCAAATTTGATATAGATTTTAATATAATATAAAATATCAAGGGTTTTTTTAATTAATAATAAAAAGTATTGGTTTTTGATAATAATATTATTTAGATTCTAATAGTTTTGATAGATTTGAATACTTTCTTTTAATTTAGTGATTAGGAGAAATGAAGTGGCTGATTGGGAGCAAGATTCTTGAATAAATCCCTTATTCAAATTATTATTAAATTATCTACAAATAATTTGAAATTCAACCAGAAATATTAAACGGTTTTTGTTATATAATGGTTTTTTATTTAATATAACCTTGATTTTGTAATCCTATAAATATTATAATGGAAATTTATTAATAAAAAAAGATAGGAATCCCGGATATAGATTATAAAGCTAGGGAGGCAATTTATCTTAAATCTCTAATGTAAAAAGAATAGATTAATCTATCTTTTTTATAAATTTATTAATATTATTATCCACTAAATCTCAACGTAATTAAATAGGATTTTTGATTATTATATAATATAGATTATAAATTTTATTTAATTTATTCCAAAACATTTTTGTAATATAAACATTATTATTCTTATAAAATTATATAAAACTATTAGTTGTAAAAAACTTTATATTTTATATTTTGGGGTAAATACTTTGTATAACATTGAATAGTTTATTTAAAGAATTTGATAGTGATAATAATAGTGAAGATAAAATATTTTAATTCCGTAGTAGTTTCTTATACTTTTTGAAATTAATAATAAATTGAGTTAGGGCTAATTTCAAGAATAAACAATTGGGGATTATTCTAACTCAAATATCCATTTTATTATTAATATAATAAATATAATAAAGATTTTTGTTTTTATTATTTTCGAAATTAATAACATCAAGGTTTCTTTGAATATCCAAAGTTTTGATAAATTCGAGAATTACTGATTGATTTTGAGATAATAAGAACTTAACTTTAAAACTTTTATTGATAATGTTTTTTATAAAAACTAATCTTGAAATAAACTTTTATAAAGATAATTTAGGATTGATTATAACTTTACTATTTTTTAATAAAATTATTTTACAACTATTAAATATATCGAAAATAATAATTATTATAGTATCAATAGAATAATAATATCTCGAATAATATATAAATATAAATTTAAACATTATTGCCAATTAATTAATAATAAGATTATAATATTAAAGCTAAAAAAGATTAAGAATTAATAGATTTGTAATTAATAAAATGATAATATAAAACAAACTAATCTCTCGGTGATTATTAATTCATATATTCAGGAATATATACTGAAAAAGGATATCAAAAGATTTCCCATCAACTAGAAATAGATAATAGATATAAGGAAAAGGTTGTATAGATATTTAAAGTTTAAAAACGATTTCTTTATTAATAAAGCCATAGCCTACAACTCCACTATCTATAAGGCTAACAAGCGGAATGGTTATATTAAACACAAAAAAGATTTTTATTAAGATTTTAAAAGATTTATTATTTATTATTCTAAAATATAAAGAATCCTTAGACATAACTAATCTTTTAATTCACAAAGATAAATTTCTTATAAAAAATCTCGATTTGTAATTATAAATCGAAATTAATCTTTTGATATATTAGGTTAGGGAATAAAACTTTTATTCTCTTCTAAATAAATAGATCCCTTAATATATTTTTTTAAATTAAACTTTTAAATAAAGTTAAAGAGAATCGATAAGGTATAGTATAATAGTGTAACTAGAAAATGATTGATAGATGGGAAATAATTGGTGGGTAGAAATAGGCTTTAATACAAGGAGTTGATAGTATTGTAATAAAATCTAAGGTTTTGATATTGATTGGCTACAGGAAAACAATTAGTATAAAAATTGTATTCTATATTAGTATTAATATTGTACTTCACATTATTAGTTTATTTCTTATCGCAATTATCTTTAATATAACCTAGTTTTTTATAATAAAAATAAAGATTAAAATTAAAATATTACTCTCAAATATAACAAAATAAAGAGCACTAACCTTATCAAATGGTATTCAATTACATAGAGTTATTAGATGGTTTTAATACAAAGAAAATTATAGTTGAAATTGACTTCCTATCATAATACCTTGATTAATTATAATTGAAATTAATACCCTAGCTTTTTCATTGATTATTAAAATAAATTTTTTCTTTTAGATTATTGTAAACACCTTACCATTAGATTATCCACATATCAATATTAGTAATAAAAAATTTATTAAAATGATTAACTGAAATATTAATTAATTCTTATAAAACCTTAAGCTTGAAGTTAGCGATTTGTTATTCAGCAATTTTCCTATATCTAATAATAAATTATTTGAATTTGATAATAAAATTATTAAATGAAATCTTCTTTATCTTACACTTATCATAATCTATAAAAGTTTTTTGTAAAAAATTAAAGATTTGATATTGTTTGTTCAACTCGTTTTAAATACTTATTATAATATACCATCTAGAAGATTAGAAATCGAAATTATATAGATTATCTATAATCATATCAAAATATATTTGATTATTTATATAAATCGAATTAGAAAATAAACTAATAAGGAATATAATTTATTAAAATTCTGATTTATTTTTATAATTTACAATTAAACAATGATTAATTGTACTACAAAATATTGTATACTAATTCTAACATTTTATAATATCTTACTCATTATTATTGAATTTTTCAAAAAAAATGAAATATCTTTAATGGAACAGAGCTCCTAGATTATTATAAATAGTAATCTTTAGTATTTCAATTATATCTTGCAATTCGGCAATTTATAATTAAATTTTATTGGTTTAGATATATACTGTAACAACTTGTTTTTATAATAAAGTTGTAATTATTTTAATTGAAGTAAATATAACTTAAGTAATTACAAAATATATAATATTCGGATTGTAGAATAAATCTATAAATAAAAAAACATTAGCTTTAATGGAATTGATGGTATAATTCAAGAAAAGAAATTATAAAAGTAGATTAGATGCAGCCATTTAATTAGCCATCTTTAGAATATTTTTATAGCTACAAAACATTCTTATAGAATTTCTAATAATAAATCAATGTAGATATATTTTAACACAGTTGAATAATTTTACTAAAAAATAACAAAGTTATCTATAGTGGGTTAATAATGGATTCGATTAATATAATCGGGTTATAACTTCAATAAAATCAGGGTGGTTGAGGTGATTAAAATACGATTTGAATAAATATCTTTAAAATGAAACTATAATAGCTTCTAAGTAGATAATACAAATTATCAGGGTATGGATAAAGACTTATATTGTACCATAAAAATTCTAAATATTATAAAAAATTGAGGTTCTATTATAGGAAGTAGGGTACACTAAGGGCACACTAAGGGTTCGTGCCTAAGGCACGAAGGCAATGTAGTTGGCGCCGTGACAATAATATTTTCAATTATAGTCAAAAATAATATCTTCAATATTTCTTAAAAAACTACAAAAGCTTTTGATTATCTAATTAATTCTATTATCGATTTTATAACAAAGAAAGATTTATCAGTAGCTCTAAAGCCTGCTCAAACTAATAACCATACTATTAATACTATTAATTCTCTAGAATTGAGATAGGAAGATTAATATTAATAAATCTTCACACCTTCTTTCATAAGAAAAGATTCTAACAAATTACAGCTAATCTTTTAAATCGCCTAGGTATAAATTGTGTATGATTAGATATAAAAGTTCAAGACTAACATATTTTTTAGAGTCACCTACTCTATTAGCCCGATCTCTTATATATTCTGATACTGATCAAATAATCGCTTCTAGTCTTTTGCAAGACAACATCGATTGTTCAATTAATCCCACCAATAATAAAGCTATACAAGCTGATTGTAGTATTATTACTACTATCAATCTAAGTAATATTGATAATAACGATTTTGAATTCTACTCTCCTACATGATATCGATTTGGATTAATAACAAATAATTCCTTTTAAGATTCAAATTATATTGCATAAATTTCGGATGCTAACTGTAACCATAAATTCTACAATATTATTAAAAAAGAAGATATTGATGATAAGATACACTATCTAATAAATTGAATATTGATTTTAGTTTGAAATAAAGTTTTAAAAAAAGCTAAAGCTCAACTTCTCATCAATCAGTTTGAATCTCGATGTTAATCTTAAGTTTAAATTGCTTTTAGATCTATATATAATAATCTAAATCAGCTTCAAAATTGCAATAAAGATTTATTAGAAAAGCAACAGTATAAAGAGACGGGGACGACAAGGGGAAATAACAAAAACCAATATTGCAAGAGAAGATGGAAACAGGAGCAATGGCAAAATGAAGATATCATTGACACAGATCATTCGGAGGACAGCACCTCTAACTCGAGCGATGACGACAGTTTCCGACCCGTGAAAAAGCGAAAACTTTCCCTGATATCTGCCGATCATAGGTCAACACTGCCTTATCAATAAAATATAAAGGATTGTCTCAAATAGAGGTGTAGCCTTGCAACATCCTCAACCGAGCTATTTGAGAAAGATAGGGTACAATTCCAAAGCAACAAGCGATATCTATCGACACCTATCGAAAAGAGTTATAGCTATCTCCCTAATCTTTCAAAGTCATCTGGAATTACCCCCAACAGTATAATACCTGTAAGCATACCAGTATCTCGCAATATCGTTATAAATCTCAACGCAAAGAAAGCGGAATCCTCGAAAACCTGCAGTGTTGTCATATATTCCAAAGTGCAGGCACCAATATCGCGAAAAACTTCGTCTCGATGGATATCAAATGAAAACAAGAAAATTCTCAACATGAAAAAGCGTGGCTGTTCGTAGGAGGAAATTCACAACGCTCTTCCAAACCGAACTCAGGGTGCAATCCAGGTGCAATACTCTACGAAAATCAAAAACGGATCTTTCTGAAAATTCATACGTGGATCTTCTAAAGAAAAGGCTATCAGGCCTTAGAACCTTCTTCATAGATAATCTACGAGGTGAAGAAGCGATCAACTTCGTTCCAGGAGATGACAACGTGATTGACTTGACCCAAGTTGAGGAAATGGTCAATTCAACACAAAATGAGGATTCACCCCATTCCCGTTCCGTTTGCTCAGTGTCATACAATCCTCCCTTCTCTATTCTTGTTTGTGTAACGCCATATACTACTCATATTTCGTAATGAATTCGGTGCTATCTGTTGGAAAGTCAAAATAATATTACAATATATGGATAATATTCCTTGTAATTGAAAACTGTGCTGCAAGAGTGTATTTTTGATATGACCATAGAACTACGTATTGAGAAAGCATACACTACATATATTTAGTAGAATGAATAGGGTGATTATCCTCCCTTGTCGAGGTAGATTTGGGTGTGATATCCACCGGGTCATACCCCAGACTAACCAGGTATACTCTACCCAGTGCCCACCCTATGGTGTCTTTTTGGGACAAAAGGGGACAAAAACTGAATTTTTAATATAGACTATGTTGGAAAGAAATGGCAGGTGCACCTTATGTGCATATAACATCTTCCACTTCAGGCGTTAGATTTAGATCACTACAGCAATTCTACATAGTCAATAATACATGCATTCCACTAGCCTACTCTCTTAATTGTGAACACATATATTATATATCACTTATATATAACCTCTAAACAGTAAAAACCTTTAGAAGAATACTAAAAAGGGAGTTTCTGATCTAATCAATAGCTAAACATGATTAATAGATTCCTATTATCTTTTCCTTTTACATAAAGCAATCAAAGAAAAGGCCTTATAACTCAAAAAAATGAAAAGAAATTTAATATACCTAAGCAATTATCATTAAAATGATTCAGAGGCCAAGCTTTCTCAACCACCACCTAACAAATGTTGTATATGATAGCACATCATGCACGACACTGCAGCAACAGCTGCCTTCGATAGATCTGGCAATGAAACCTCCAGGTCTGCTAGTTCAATGTCGACAGAAGCCTCTTTGCATACACGACAATTCTTGTTGTGACCAACACACCGCGAATCGATATGATCTGCATCCAGGAAACCTGGCAAAACACAGAATCACCCGGGCTGCGACTGCTACACCCCGATGGACTGTTGGGACTACGCGAACCCAGAGGAGCCCTCCCCACCCAGGGTGATGACCTATATGCGAAAGAGCACGGGCATACGGACACAACAGCAACGCCCGATACACAATAAGAATCTGCTATGAGTCGACGTCAATGGCATCGCAATCCTATACAGCTACCGACGTGCTACAGCCCACCACCGATGAAGTAATCGACTACGTCGCATCCCTAGCACTGGAAAGCCAATGCTTGGTAGATAGGTACTTCAACTCCCGGAATGACTTCCATCATGGAGCTGAGCTGGTTGGCTGGTCCTCTACCAGCGGTATGAATCACATAGGTATCGCGAGGGATCCGACACAACGTTCTGGTCACGTCCTTGACCTGTCCTTCTCGAAATTACCCTTCAACAACCCTGGCATCTGCGAGGACATGCATACCGGCTCGGATCACGTCACACAAGTCACCATTGTCCCAGGCGGAGGCAATTTCCCCCTCGAACGATCTCATTACTGGGTGCCAGAGACGTAGTTACCGCGATTCTTCAATCTAGTGAGACTGGGGGTATCACGATTGGGAGATGCTCAGACCGTTCAAGAAAGGATAGCCGTTGAAGAGTATATCAGAGACTTCACAACTACAATAGAGGTTACCATCAATGTAGTGGGCAGATTCGATCGAGGTAAGGGGTACCCAACACCATAGTGGACCTCGAAATGCAAGGAAGCGTACCAAAGCTATCTCAAGGCTCGCTGATATCTGGTACCGGGAGAGCAGATGCCACACGAGACTAGATACTTTCACGACATTATAAGCAAAGCGAAACGCAAGCACTTGAAGAATGGCATCAATGGGGTCAAGGACGACAAGGAGCTATACAGAGTCATCAACTGGCGTAAGTTGGCTATTAATTTGAAGTCGTTCCTCCGTTGATTAACAACGTTATAATTGAAGGTATTATAAAGAAGGTAGAGGCCTTTCGAACAGCAGTTCTGCGCAGGCCTAGCACCGACGACGACCTCAACTCCGACCCTCTGAAGAATTGGGAAGGAATTGGCGGTCTCCCGTAATTCCAGTCAATATCGATAGAGGTGGAGCGTAATACTTTGAGGGTTTCTAGCACTTCTCCTGGAATGGATAGAATCATGGTTTGTCTACTCAAGATATGCTGGGGCTTGGTCAGGTATATCCTATAGTAGCTGTATAACCGCTGCCTGACACTCAGCTTCTTCCCGGAGGCTTGAAAGCTGGTGCAGGTTGCGATGCTCCCCAAGGTAGATAAGAAAGACAAGTCCTCGATCCGGTTCTGGCAGCCGATTGCATTGATTTCCTGTATCTTCAAGGGTCTGGAACGAATTATAGCACGCATGATAGCCTGTAACCCCCTTACCCAAGAACTCCTCAGCCACCAGTATGGTGATGCCTTCCCAAAGCGGCCAGCCATAAACCCAGTGGCTAGCTTTACACATGATGTGGAACAAGCCATGTCTCGAGGCATTGAAATCGCAATAATTATAATGGACGTCTAGGGTGCGTTCGATGCTCTATTGAAAAGACGACTTAGGACACGCATGGCCAAACAAGGCTGGCCTCTGACCTTGCTCAAGCTCGTAAACTCTTTCCTCACCAATCGACAAGTGCGTATCCGCCTGGAAGACTCGATCACTTCAAGCTACAGCGTGGCCTGCGGCATGCAACAGGGATCCCCTCTGTCCCCGGTGCTCTATTGCTCTACCTCGCTGAGCTATTCGCACAGGATGAGACTCTGCACTTTGGATACGCGGACAACCTGTACCTGTACAGAGCCTCCAAGTACCTCTCCCAAAGCTTCCTTTTTCTGGTGACCGAGGTCTAGTACATACTGCGCTGGGGAGACAAGGACACGGTTACTTTCGCCCCAGAGAAACTGGAGATAATCCACCTCTCTAAGAAGAAAAGGAGCAAAGAACCGATCTGCGCTGTCAATAACAACCTGATTATCACACCGATCACGAAAACTGAGACAGCGGGTCCCCAGCCTGCTTTTCGATAGCTCAAAGTCTGGTTTGACCGTAAACTCATCTTCAAGTGAGATGTATGGGAACGCACAGTCAGAGTCAGAGTGGTCGCCCGTCACATCAGGAGCCTAGCTAAGAAAGTGGGCGGCTGTCCACTCTCCGCACTGCGGAAGGCCGTAGTCATCTGCGTCATCCCCTCCTTCACCTAGGGAACGGGTACGCCGGCAGGACCAAAGCCCCGCGAGTCCTTTGCTCTGGTCGTTTGCCAGTTGTCAGCGCACGGGTAGGCTGGCACATCGCCGTCCTCGAAAAGATCCTGGTCCCTGCTATACGAGGCGTTTTTCCGGTATGGAGAACCACACCCACCACTGCCCTCTTTCGAGACTCAGACATCCCATCAGGGATAGCCATGCTCAAAGACGCAATAAGAATCCAGACAATGGACCCCTCCCACCCCCTCCCACCCCTGATCATACAAGGCAAGAGCGCGGGCACAAGACAGGTCGCCAAGACTAAGATAGAGGCTCCATTCATTAATTATCAATGACAACACGCAAACTTTATTCTAACATTATGATACAGCATATCACCTCTGGCTGCATCATATCGCTAGCCTATTCTTCGCCACTCAACCTATCCTTAGCGATTGCCCTATGCCAATACTTATTGAATATTAAAAACTGCCCAACAATGTTAATTGTTGCTAATCACTATTATAGTCTATAAGTTAGTGATTCTATAGCCTGTTATTAATCCGTTGTAACACGCGATTGCGGAAGTAAGCAATAAAAAAATGGGTTTTATTATAATGGACATGGTTACCATTGGACCAGTCATACCCCTTAGGGCTCCGGCACCCAGCTAATTAAATATTGTATGCCTATTTAGGCTAGCACCTTCTTCTGCAATAGAGTAAGGGCCCGTTCGGATCGATTTTTTAGATAATGTAGAGCTATATTTGTTAGCAATATAGATCTAAATAAGTGTTTACTAAACACAAATGTTATTCAACAATTTATATTGATAGTAAAATTGAAAAAAAGTGATTTACTAAATATTTATATTGAGTTACAAAAAGTTACAAAATATGAATTTACAAATTTCGAAAATTTGTATAATAGTTTTGTTAAACCTTGTTAAATCTGTAATACAACTTTTATTAGTATTTAATAATATTTGTTGATATTTATTATTCTATATTTTATAGATCTATAAAATTTAAGTTAAGTCATTAGTCAACAAATTGAAAAAACGATCTGAACGGGCTCTAAATGGCCATGTGCGGAATACTCCGGAAATTGCAAAATCAAGCTTTTTCTAATTTTACGCCCTACACCCTACGCCCTACGCCCGCATGAGAATCCCAACGTCAACCAACGTCAACCAACGCCACATGCGCAGTCTTACAATTCAATGATGTGTTCCAGCACAATAATACGTCGCACAACCTTGAAGCTTAAAAGCTAGGATCGGCCGGTTCTGATAGATTTTAACTAAGTCTAATTGAATACTGGTAGTTCTTATCTGGTGCTAGTTGATTTGAAGATTTCAACATTCCTGGTTAATTGGTGGGGTGTAACCCCGGCTAAGCCTAAGACATCGCTTACTGACAGGGGCCAGTACATTGGGAGGTCGAAAATGTCAAGAGAACAGAACTAAAACAACCATATTCAATGAATAGTCTAACACAACTGCAGCTAGATTTAGTAGCTAGCATTACATTGATTGAAATCATGATTCTAATTATGATTTTGGTAGCTAGTTTCATGATACTGGATAATGCCAAGGATTCTTCTCTCGCTAGCTGCCTCGTTACAGACCTATTGGAACATATAGAACTCTGACTATGTGAGCCGACGAAATTTCAGCCTGATACAGCCCGCAAGAGACGACGACAAGAATACATCTTCCTGTTCCACATTCTCTGTAAACTTCTTATCTAGATAAGTCTCATAATCTGTATAGATAGTGGCAAGAAGCTCTTTCATGGCTAGTTTCATTAGCATGTTCTCTGATGAAGTGAACATCGGAATAGTAACGGATGATTACCGCGCACGGAGAAATGAGTCCCAATGCACACACGTACACCGCTTCCAAATGTCCAAATCCACTTCCGTATCTCCGCAAGCGTTTTCTCGTCAGCTGTAAGCCACCTCCCAGGTTGCCATTCATCCGGATATGGGAAGGGAATGGGATTGAAGTAGAGAGATCATGCAGAGAAGCTGACAAAAGTGCCGCCAGGGATATCAAATTTCCCTACGAGCTGACAGCCTGAATCTGGCACGACACGAGGAAAAGGGACAGTACAGGATGCACGAGTTCGCATCGTCTCGATGACGACGGCGTCAAGCACTGGTAAACTCGCAAGGCGATGGGCCAAGCTTTAGTCGCTAGGCTCGGCTAGAGTGAGGAGTTCTCTTCGGAGCGTCCGTTCCCAGTCCGGAGCTTGTGTGTAAAAAAAGTGACCGACTTATTGATATGGCCGAGCCATTGATAAACTACGTTAATTGAAATTAATAATCTGTATCTAAAATTAGCAATTTATATTAAAAAACTAATAATCTATATTAAAAAGTTAGTTTTTCTCACTTTTTGTTCCAAAAAGATACCATATCTAGCAGTGATAACCTTATTGTACAATTGAATAATACAGAATAATGAGTTTGCCGTTGTTGCTGAATGATCAGTTTAAGTACACTCATTTCGAATCTCCATCAAGAGCCTGTCACTGATAGGCCACTTTGAGTACAATGCGCTAAAGGTTCAAAAGACACTGCAGCGTCAAACGTCCACCTCCCTCCTTATAAACAAAGCAGATTTGACCTAACACTTCTCCGTTCGGTCTAATGCGTTTATCAACAAGAGGCATACGACAAGAATCATATCATCTTATTTTACTGCGTCCGCCTTTCGAGTTTCGACACATTGTAAATCTTTCAAAGTGGAGCACTGGGAGACAATGGTATCGAGCTCTGAGCACGGCTCGTCACCGGCTAATCGTTCGCAAATCCCAGATGACGAAATATGGACATTCGTTGACGAAATAAATTCTTCTCCCAATGTTGAAAGACCTTCGCCTTCTCTTCCTACAGCGGTCAACCAAATGCCCGTCAATACCGAAGTCAGTTATCCCAAGGGGAGTCGTGATGCCTGATTGGTAGTACTAAATGCTTGGTGTAGTTTGACCATATCATTAGATATTTACAATACAACCGGAGTGCTCGAGATCGTCATCTCGGAATCTATATTGCCAAAAGAATCTTCGTCTACTCTTGGCTGGATATTCTCAATCTATGCCTTCGTAAACTGGATCTGTGGGATGCAAATTGGACCAACCTTCGATGCGATGGGTCCTCGTGGACTGCTCATTGCAGGAACTATTTGCACGCTCATTGGCATTTTGGCGTTTAGTTGATTGATTGATTGATTGATTGATTTAATTTAACGTCCCTCTTCAGTCCATGACTATATAAGACGGCTAGGCCGTAAGGGCACTAGCAGATAACTTTTGATGTATAAGATGAGAATAAACTAATAGGGGAAGTGAAAAACGAATACTGAGGCACAGTGCCTACTATTGTATGTAGTCTATGTAATAGATTTTGAGAAGAGTTTTATTCTTTTCTCTCCTCTCACTCCTCTCACTCCTCTCACTCCTCTCACTCCTCTCACTCCTCTCACTCCTCTCACTCCTCTCACTCCTCTCTCTCCTCTCACTCCTCTCTCTCCTCTCTCTCCTTTCTCTCCTTTTGTATCTCTTCTTCTAGCTCTCTAACTATTCTTTCTCCTTCGCTTATTGAGTCTTCATTTTCGATTGTTTCGTTTTGGGTTTCAGCTCTAGCTAGATGCCAGGTCCTTGTAGCAATTTTGGTAGTATTGATGAATTTGGTTGCTAATTCAATACCTATTTTCGTGTGTAGCAAGAATTGTAAGTTGATTTTGGATACTGGTAGGTCCTTGAAAATTTCTTTCCTTTCTTTTCTGTATATAGAGCATCCAATAAGTAGATGAGCTGCTGTTTCGATATTATTGCAGATACACTTATTATTGGAAAGCTTGAATCGATGTAGATATGACTTAATATATCCATGGCCTATTTTGAGTTGGAAGAATGCGCTAGCGGTATTTCGCTTTGTGCCTTCCGGAAGTTTGATTTTAGTTCCAATTTTCCATGGAAAAAGCTTTGAGTAGGTTGTATTGGATTGATTCGTTCTGAGGTCGTATTGATTGAGGGTATCAAGCCATTGATCATTATTGTATTCTTTTATAATCATACCGAGTAGTCCGAAGCTAGTTTCGTTTGAGGCAGATCGTATTGTTGTAGCTTCTTTCGCTAGTTTGTCTGCTAGCTCGTTTCCCCATATTGAAGTGTGACCTGGAACCCAATTAAGGGATACTTCAGCTCCTTTAGCCCTAATTGCTTCAGCAGCTTTTATAGCTCGTATTTGGTATGCTTGTCCTGGGTGATCTGAGGGGTTTTTTAATCGATACAGCCCGGCCTGATTGTCTGAATAGATTTTGTATTTTTGGCCTTTGTATGCAAGCGAGCTAGCATATTCGATAGCTTTCATTACTCCATATAGTTCTCCATTATAGACCAATTGGTTGATTCCAATATTAATCTTTTCTTGATGTGATATATAGTTGTTTGGTTGTATTGCAATTATGCCCACTCCTATTCCTATTCCTTTTTCAGTAGAAGAAGCATCGGTGTATATATAAGTTGTATTTTTGTCTCTGTGTTTGAATATGATATTATGGAGTAAAGCTGTATCTTCCTTAGAGGCTTTGCTAATATTGACTTTTTATGGAGTATCCCTTTTCCATGGAGGGAAATTGAAGTGTGAAATCTTTTCAAATGAAGTGTATTCGAGATCCTTACGTATTGATTCTCTTATTCTATCTAATTGAATTGGCCTAAATCGTAATCTTCGGGGAGTGGATATCGATTCGTGATCATTTTGATATTGAGTTAATATTTCCTTTTCCATATTGATTGGGTGATTGGGTGAAAGCTTGGCTAATCGGAAGGCATATCGTCTGATATTTGAATCTAGCCGAATTTTCGAAGGTATTAGACCTGCTTCGACTTCCATAGGGCGGATTGGAGTAGTTTTGAAAACCCCTAGTATCTTGCGAAGCGCTAGGTTTTGAAGTGATTGTAATATATCCTTGAACTTGACTTGTTGTTTCCACCATATTATCGAACCATAATCGGCTATGCTAGTTATACATGCCATATATAATTGTCTTATAGCCTTTGGACTAAGGCCTTTTTCAGTATTAACTAAATGAGTTATACGTTGAAAAGCTCCTTTCACTTGCGCTACTCTAATATTAATATATTGATTAAATTTGAAATTGGGGTCAAACCAAATACTAAGCTATTTAATTAAAGATTAAGATAATACTATTTCCGAATTAAATAAGATAATAGAATATTGAGTTGTTAGTTTGGAAGATAAGAAGTGCATTAGCTTTGTTTTTGTTAGATCGAATTGAATTGCATTTTTCAAGCTAAGTTTGTATAATTACCTTATAGCTCTTTCTAACAAGTTGATATTCTTTTTCCAAGTAGTAAAGCTAATAATAAGTGCAATATTGTCAATATAGGAGAGGAATTTGATTGAGTTGTTTTGAAAGAGGTCTCGAATGTATATTAGAAAGAGAATTGGTGAGATAGGGCTACCTTGTGGTATTCCTGTAGAGATTGGTTTGAAGGATTCGGTTTGATTGTTGAAGGATAGTTTTAGTTGTCTATATTGTAGAAAGGAGGCTATCCAAGCAATAAGATTTATAGGTAATTGAAGCCTTTTGCAAATATCTAGAAGGCGATTCTTTGAAACATGGTCAAATGCGCCTTTTATATCTATAAACAAAATCGTGGTCTTATTATTAGCTCGTTTATTGATTTCAATCTCTGTAGTCAAAAGGAGGGCTGTATCAATTGCCGATTTCTTTTGTCGATCTCCCATTTGGCTATTGTGTAAGAGATGAGTGGTTTCCGCTAAATACCCTAATTGCTAAACTAGAATTCTTTTGCTTACTTTCCCTAAGTAATTAAGAAGTACAATAACTCTATATACTTTTGATATTGAGTAATTGGATTTAAAGGCTTTCTTAAGGATCGCTTCAGTGGCTTGTTTCCAATATTGTAAATGATATTCTATATTAAGAAGTTTGCTATATAGGATAAAAAAGATTTGTGGAATAGCTTTATATGTCTTTATAATGATTTCCTAAGTAATATTATTTAGGCCAGGAGTCTTCTCTTATATTTTAGCTGAGCAAGTGTTCTTTAATTCGTTTTAAAAGAGGCCTGGCCATTCCTATTCATCTGATTGTTGATATCCTTTTTATATTGATTTTAGGATAATAGGGGGTTGAGGAAAAAGAATGGATCTGAATATAGAGCATTTCTTTTCGAAGAAGGTTTCTATATTAATATTAGGAATCCTTTGATTTTGATGATCCTTTGTATAGGCCATTGCTTTGAAGATTGTTTGAGTATCCTCTTTTTCCAGAAAGTTATTCCAATGGTCCTTCTTTGCTGTTTTGATAGCTTGAAAGTATTTGTTTCTAGCCTTATAGTATATCTCTTTCGAATCGTGATTTTCGAGATTGTTATCAATTTGTTGTTTAGCTTTTCCTAACTCTTTTCGAAGAGTCTTTAGCTCAGGTGACCACCATGGTTTAGCTCTTTTGTTTGTTATAACTTTCGGAGTTGAGCCTTCTATTGCTTTCCTAATAATTCTAGTAAGTTCGCTAGCTGCTTGGTCCAATTTGGAACGATATATATCGTTCTCTATTAGGAAATCAAATGAGGTTTCTTCGGTTGTAGGGAATGTTTCTAACTCGGCAAGAGTAGGCGAGCGATTAGCTTTGAATTGAAGGATAGATTCGAAGGTTTCCCAATTGGTTAGCTTTGTATGGTATCGTACTATTGGTTCTTGTTGAGAAGTATTTGGATACTCTTTTCCTTTTAATTCGAATAGGATTCCTGTATGATCGGATCCTATATTTGAAAGTGTTTGCCAATCTTGTATCCTTAGAGAAATGCTTTCGGAGGCTAGTGTAAGATCTAGCACACTTGGGTTTAGGAGATTCGTACGAAAGAAGGTGCTAGCTCCGGGTTCGTTTAAGAGGATAAGATTTTGGTCTTCGAACCACTCAGCTAATTGATCAGCATCTCCACTTTTGTTTGTATAGGGATCCCAGAGTGGATGATGGGTATTGAAGTCTCCCAATACAATTGTATATTGGCTAAGAGGTATATTATATAGAAGTCGTTCGATTGTATATCCTTGTTCTTTGGTTTGATCTGCTTCGTTGTATATATTGATAATCTGAAAGGTTTCGCTTCTGTTTTGGCAATTTATTATTTGTATATCTGGATCTACCGGTGAGCTTGGAGCTAAATCAATTGAAGCTCGAAGATCTTTGGATGTATAGAAGAGGGTTCGGGGTCGGAGAGTGGGGTTAAATTTGGGTAGGGTTTGGATAAAATTTTGGTGTAGAATCGATCTACAATTGGAGAAATCGAATCCGTTTTTCATAATCCAGGGTTCTTGAATAAGGATTATATCAATATTGAGCTCTAATGCTAGCTGTAGAACGTTCTCTGTAGCTTGAGAGCTTCTATTAAGGTTTATTTGAAGGAATCGTATATTGGTGTAACTCATTGATTAATATTATAGGATTTCTGTTGGATTGACTTGAAGATTTCGCAGCTTTTAGAGCTAGCTGTATGGTTTCCTTGACAGTTCGAGCATTTAGTGATTAAATGGGAACAGAGTTTTCCTCTAATATTACATACTATACAAAGATGTATTGCTGTAATATGCTTGCCTCCACATAATCCACAAGAGGGGTTTCTTTTGCAATGGGCATCCTGATGCCCAAAACCTTGACATTTTTGGCATTGTGTGGTTGGTTTGGATTCGTAGAACTTTTCTACTCTTGTATTAATACCAGCAATATATAGTCGTTTCCGAATAGCCAGTTCTGCTTCTGATTTTGTTGCAAAAGCGATTACTATAGCTCCTTCTCGTTGATGAGCTCTTTTTGATGATGGTGTAAGCCAAAAGGGGGTTCCTATTGGCTTGAATTCCGGATTGAAGGTTTTGATTTCCTCAAGAATGAGATCCATTCCTCTTGTTCCAGAAAATTCTTTTATAGGGATTTTATGAATGATAACCTTATACCATTCTTGATCCTTTTGAATTCTTTCGAATTTGATGAGATTGCTCCATATTGCCTTCTTTTCTAATAGAAGTTGTGATGTAAAAGGGGTGTTTGTAGTAATTATTATATTACTATTCAAAGATAGGGTTACTGCTGCTATAACTGGGCCTTTAATTCCAGTTTTCTGAAATGCTTCGTTTATTTGGTTTCGTATTGATATAGGTGAAAAGGAGGTAATATTTTTAATCTCTGGTTTGATTAGGATTAAGCGTCTTTGTGTGATTTCGATCTTCTTATCTATTGGAGTAGATCTAATAGTTTTTCCCTTGTCTACTAGGTTCCATTCTCCTTCTTTCGTTATTGCTGCATATGTCGATTTA
This sequence comes from Botryotinia globosa, assembly GCA_014898425.1. Lineage (NCBI taxonomy): Eukaryota > Fungi > Ascomycota > Leotiomycetes > Helotiales > Sclerotiniaceae > Botryotinia > Botryotinia globosa. The sequence goes on from RCSZ01000012.1 coordinate 2,178,527, forward strand.
GTAGTTGGTGTATTGATTGGCAAAGGAGCTTTAGTAAGAGCTTTAGCTTGAGTTTCGATTTTCCGTGTAGCCGATTCTAGGTGGGTGATTTGAGAAGTGATAATATTGGAGGCAGTGGTAAGCTTTCCTTTTTCCGTATATTCTCTGAAGATTTCAAGAAGGTCTAGTAGTTTGGATTGCTCATCATGTGATTGGGTAAGGGTTGAGGCTAGCAGAATAAGATCTCTTGCTTTTATGATCGCTTCCTTTGGTGTAATTGGCTTGTTCTGTATTCTAGGTTGTTTATTTTGATTGCTGAGGGGTATTGTAGAGCCACGTTTCTTATTCTGATTGAATATATAAGTAGTACTAGTTGTGCCTTGAGTAATAAAGGGATCACTAAGTAGATTTAACTCTTCAACTTTTATTCTAGGATTAGCTGGCTAATTGATTGATTGAATAGGGCTAGAGATTTCGAATTGAGGGTTTTCAAAAGGCGGGGGAGGGCTTGAAGGTATTGGGGTACCTAGGACGACAGTAGGATAAGTGTTTGGTATGATGGAGGCTTCTTCTGAAGCCTCCATTATAGATATATCCCTGAGTATTGATGGATTATTGGAACAATTCATATTAAGGTCTTATTCTTATTTTGATAGTTTGGGGTAAAAATTTTACGCGAATTTTCGTGTAAGTTTCGTGTTTGGAGCGCCGACAACAGTATCACAACAACTACTGGTCAGAATCACTTGGGGGCAATTGCAATCAATTTGGTTTAATGGTTATGATCTAGATCGATCGCGAAAGGGTTGTATTTCGAAGAAAAAGTTTCCTTCGAAATTTGTTGTGTGTGTTTGGCGTTTAGTGTCTGTACGGGTAAGATCAGTCTTCCTAGATCAATCCACGCATAACAAATTCTAGTACAGTGGCTGCTCCCAAGGTCGCTCACTCGCTTGCTGCTAAATGTGCTCCTATTAAGATCCTTCTAATCTTCTTGAGATTTCTGTTTAGCACTAATTGTAATACAGAATACTATCAGATCCTTCTGTCATTCTCCATATTAACTGAAATTAGCTCATCTTTTCTTCTCACCCTATCGATAAACTACATCGCTCATTGATTCATAAAGCATCGCAGCCTCGCTAATAGTATAACTTTTATAAAAAATAGCTTTGACAATATTCTATTTCCCCTTATAATACAATCACTACTCCCTAAAGTTGAATAAAGATAATCGATCTGTATTCTTGGATTTGTACTACTTGTACTTTGCATTATTAATGTGAAATTTTGTTGAAGCAGAGTTCTACCCCGCAAAAGAACAGCAACTATTTGGCAAGATATATTACCGGACCCACAAATCTTCATATACGGAACAGGAGTTATGGCTGTTACCACCACTAGAATCCTGTAAGTATCAACTTTTCAGTGCAAATATCCCATTTCTATGATTGTTTCAGAAATTGTAACACAAGATGCCTACAAATTCTGGAATATTCTATTAATCCTGAAAGCATGTATATTAGCCATACTAACTCCGAGATTTTGATCTATAGCTTAACAGATCTGGCATATTTTATACCCATCACATACACGCCGAGTTATTACATCGATCGACAACATATGTCTCAAGAGGAGGCCTTGACTGGGCCAGCGGCGTTTGCATATCAACTTCTTGCGATTCTTAATGCTGCTTCATGCGTTGGCCGGTGCGTAGCGGGCGACCTGGCCGATCGATTCGGGCGATACAATACTATGATTGTCTCATTGTTCCTCTGCACGATATCAGTTCTATGTTTTTGGTTATCAGATGTGTACTTGCTCAACCTGAGTAATGACGCACTTTTAGTGGTCTTTGTACTACTATTTGGATTTGTCAGTGGTTCAAATGTCAGCCTGACACCAATCTGTTTAGGTCAGCTTTGCGAAACTCAAGAATATGGGCGATACTACGCAAGCTGCTTTACGGTAGTAGCTTTTGGTGTGTTAGGAAGCATCCCTATTGCCGGGGGCCTTCTTGAAGTGGTAGAGGCTACAGGGAAAGAAAGGTATTGGGGCGTCGCTCTTTTTACCGGACTTAGCTATATAGCCGCCCTGCTGTGTTTTATATGGGTCAGGATCAAAGTAAAGGGGTGGGGTTGGACTACAAAGTGGTAGGGAATGCACTGTGACTACAAGATAGACTCTTAAATAGCGAATCAAACCATCCAAAGTTCGGAAAACTCGGCCTTGCCGATGTTCTTCTAAAACTCACTCAACCCATTCCCGCAGTATCATTGTTATTTCCGTCTCTTAAGAACCTCCCTAGGGATACAAGAGACGTATTAGCCTAGTTATAGAGGTGTAAGCAAAAGAAGAGATCAATCTAATCCTCTGAACTATCCAACAGATCTGCGAGTTTCGCTCTAGCCCCTGTGGGCTTTTCCTGGCGATCCTTCCTAACATGTTCCTGCAACTCCATCATTGATGTTAGTCCTGGGCTGGAATCTGGTAAATATGACGGGCATTGTGTGCGGCGTGACGGACATAATGGTACATGTACAATGTAGCACTGGAGCCCGATAGCGACCGAGAAGAACCACTGGTGCAATTCAGCTGTAGTGTTATAGAGCACTATCATTATCTTAATCTGAACTCAAACCAACCTCATGTTGAGCGTGCACTCTGAAAATTCAAGTTTTATAATGGAATTTTGATTCGTCTGGAGCCTGAAACACCCACGTCTGTACATGCCACATTAAGTTTTCAGCTACTTCTGTTGTTAAGCCATATAAAAACACGGCATCTAAACGCTGCGATGGACAATCATCAACTTACACACACTTATGGTCTTCAGCTCTTTTATTAATTCTAGGAGGTGTTCATCTGTACTACCACATCTTATTGAGTGATGACGTGGAAGCTGTGAACGACAGAATGAAAGCGATATCAATTTTGCTTGATGTCCCTAATTGGCCTTGTCGGGGGCGCGGGCAAATTATGATTTGCTTGCCGGCAGACTGGAACTTATCTTGAGGTGAGGGGTAGTGAGAAGAAGCGGTAGGGAATAATACGGATGAAATAAGGCATAATGTAGTGTAATACTAGAATATAATTCATTAAGGCATACGAAGTATTTTGTACCATTATTTCCCAATCTTGATAGAACTTTAAGCTACAAGCCACACAGTAAAGACATTGCGTTACAGAAAACCAATTCCATATGTGCCAAAATCAAAGAGAAAATGAATTTAAAACCCTACTATTTTTAAACTGGCTTATCGCTGCCATCATTAATCGGTAAGATAGAAGTGAAATCGCCCGTGATAGTCCCTGGTCTTGGTATAGCAGTTGGATTAGGTGTAGTCGAAGTACCATCCCTAAAACCTCGTTAGTCTCCTCCTTGAAGAAATGACATTCTTCGTACGTACCCGTTATACTCGAGCTCGCAAAGGATATTCGCATTGTGGTCAAAGATGGGATTTTTGATGAAGAAAGTTCCTCTTGACTATTTTTTTATTTTATCAGTATCAATCAAGTTCATATATCCTTTGGTATCTAGGTAACTGCAGGTCATACCGGAAAATAAAACTTCTCTTGGCCCTTTAGAGCGTTGTCTAGTCCGGTGAGAAAGTTGTCAAAGTTCGCCGCCGCGTCGTTGAATCTCTCCGTGAAGTATGTTTTCATGTTATCGATGTCGTCGTTGTGCCAGTTTGTCACCGGTGGGCTTTGGGAAATATTTATATGCAAACCACCATCGCTAACCTCTTGCAAGGTAAATTCTGCCTTCCAAGTTGTAACGCTGTCGGAGCTATTCGTTTTCATGAGCACGGAATGTAATTCAAATATATGTTTGGGCGGTGGAGAACTTACTACCAGTAACGATTTGAGTCAAGCCGGTTGGGGTTGAGCTTCCATTCCACGTAGACATGGTTTTGTAATTCTAGTGTTAATCTGTTTGTGCCTGGGACGAACCACAATCGCGAAGAAATTGAACTACGGCCCCAAACATCTCCAATTGTATCTATGCCGGATAAACCGCTAGTATCATGGTCGTGGACTTCACCAAAATCTTTGGTAAAGGTCCATTGAACGGCACCTGATGGCAAGGCGGGTAGCGCAGCCCATTCTGTCAATCCCCATGTTGTTCCATCAGATATGGCTTTCGGTGACGCGAATGCATAAGTGTCATCGCCCGAGTCGACGACATTGTAAGCGGTGACGCCATCACCCACACTGATGCTGTAAGTTATCTTGTTATCATAAGCAAATGCCCCGGCGGTCTGATGAACCCAAATAGTTAGAGTTTCTAGATAATAGTAAGTTGAAATTATCATCACTTCTTTGCCTGAAAGCTATCGAAACACGCGACAAGAATATGTCTCGAAATAGCAGCTAAACCGACGTGATAGCGGAGTTTGAGAGACCGAATACATACCAAACTTCACAGCTGCCGAGCGATTCAACTTTCTCATCTTTGGAAGGAAGAACTTGTCCATGAAATTTTTATTTGAGATAACCATAGTGCCAAATTTGGAAGGGGAGTCAGTAGCTGGATCAGTTCCATCGGTCCAGTTTCCTTCGCCACCTGTAAGGAATGCATCGGCCGTGCCGCCAAGTGGAAATGGGTTATCGCCTGTTGTCTCTAAATAAAGAAGATAATTCAGAACTGATTTGCCAGTAAGCCCGGAAGTTGGGACGTAAGTCGACCTGCTCGCTGGGTCAAACCAGGGCATCGTCTGAAACCTCAAGCCTGTTGGAAGAAAAGTCGGCTCGTGACCAGCTATACTTCAAGTCAGCGAAAATAGATTCTATTGGATTTCGGAAGACAATATACCAGCAGCAATGTTTTTTGCTGTAGCGCTATAGCCAAGGTTTTGTAGGCCTGCATCCATGAGCCTCTTATGAAGCTGTGGGTTAGACAATTGCATCTGAAATTGATCTCGTATACCAGTAGACCACATGGAAGAAGGATCTCTTGGTTGCCCAGGTACTGCATTGGGTGGCGTTTGTCTGTCGCCGTTTGCATCTATGATATAATCATCTGCTGACCAATTCCCAAAAGTGCACATGCTAATCTGAGGGCTAGCAAATTGAGCAGCTGTAATGAGAAAGAATTAGCATAAGGATAAGAGATAATTTCTGTTCTCTTGCCAGAAAATTCATTACTTACTACTCATATCGACGAGGAGTGTTTGGATAGTATAATCCCCGGGTATACCCATTTGTGTTCTAATTTCTTGGAACTTCGGATTTGTTTCTTCAACATCTTGAAGGGCTGCGAATTTTGTTAGCAAACACTTGAACCCCTGAACTCGATTTGATCTCTGTATTTAGCTGACCTAAATTCGCAGGAAAAGCGAAAACCCAGTCGTCAATATGATAGAACTATGAATATGTTAACGACCACTTCTCATTCAATATCGAAAACATAGATATAAATTACAATCTGCCTTTTATCCGTTATATCCGGGCTTTCGTATAAGCAAACTGTTCCTCCGGTGATATGCACTCGGTAAATGACCGTGCCACGGTTGGCCATATCCGTGGAGATTATGCAGCGGGGGCTTCCAAGCCTGCGAAGAATTTAGACAATCGACTTAAATTGTATGCATTGGGATTTCTTACGTGACATTCCCAAGGCCATCACCACTTCGACTCATGAGATCGAGTGGTTTTTGAAGCGAGTCATCACCTGAGGTTGCGACTGTATAGGCTGCATCGAAGCCGGAGTTAATCATGTATTGAGTTCTGGGGGAGTTTATCATTAGTTGGAAAAATTCAAAGTGAAAAAGGGCGAGCTTACAGTGCAATTACTTGATCGTAACTTCCAAGCTAATGAATTCATGATGAGTACTTGTCCATGATTGATTCCTGCTATAATTCTGCTCACCGAAAGGCTAGTGACACGCTCCGTCGTCATTGTAGATGAATGGTCTGAAAGTTTACTGCAAATTGTTTTAGAGATTTGTTGAAGGCTGCCAGGCGAAGAAGAAGGCTGGTTTTTTCACATTCAATGTAGGTAGATGAATCAATATATAGGGACACACGGCGTCCCCTGTTCTCCATTAATTATCGCGATTACCAGAACGTTCATTGATCTTCGGGTACGAAGGAAGCCCCAGTGCTACAACAGGACAACACAAGAACTATGCAGTAGGATTACCGGGTGACGTTATTTGCTTCAGACTCCCGAGATACTCGTATTTTAGCTGCTGCATGGCTACGTGTCAAGTGCAAAAGAATTATAAACTGCATCAATAGATTATACCCCTCAAAATTACCTTGGGCATCTATCTTGAGCTGCTTTGCACCACTCACGATCGTACTCTGGTACGCTGAGATATGCGTGGCTGAGCTGAAGATATATGTGGCTGAAAACGGGGGTGAAAGATAGAAGATGTGTGTGGTTGAAAGCGGGGTAAATGATATAGTAGTGTAAATTGAAGATATGCATAAGTAATTGAAAACGGGGTAAAAGATAGTAGTAACCGTACTTGTGTAAGCTGAAGATATGAGTGGCTGAAAGCGGGGGTGAAAGATAGAAGATGTGTGTGGTTGAAAGCGGGGTAAATGATATAGTAGTGTAAATTGAAGATATGCATAAGTAATTGAAAACGGGGTAAAAGATAGTAGTAACCGTACTTGTGTAAGCTGAAGATATGAGTGGCTGAAAGCGGGGTAGAAAATATAGTGCCGGCAGTTTATAGTAATACCAGCAGTACTTGTGTAAGCTGAAGATATGGAAGATTCGACAGACGCTAGCAAGGATCATCACGTTAAGGTTATTTTAGGGCCAATTAGCTCGCTTTTAAATAGAGTAGAATATCTCGAAATAGAAGTATTCAACTGAAATACTGGGCATTTGATGAATAATCCATCAAACAAACAAATCAATCACTTCTAGTGCTTCCCACAGCCCTAAAATAAGCTTAAATTCTAAATCCTTGCTAGCGTTGGGCGAACGTTTCAAATGAATACGGTATAGCTGAACGCGGGGTAAAACATATAGTAGTAACAGTACTGGTATGAGCTGAGTGTTTTCCAGATTGGTCATTCTCTTCGATCTGAATCTTGTTTTTCTTATAACACAACATGCCATATCACACAGGTGAGGGCATGTAGTTGCTCATGGCTTAACACATCAGGGTCCAAAGTTTCACCACGTGTCTTCTGGCAGCATCATTTCGACTGTGTGACCACCATTTAAAGAATCTGCTGTATCCAATGCAGATCTGCATTGCTGTTCAGATTGAGTTACGGATATCTTGCATCCGCGATACGGACCGTTTCTTCCGTAAATTAATTTACTGAACCGAGAAATAAAGTGCAGGAATTGATTGATTGATTTCGTCACGCGAGTGCTAACTTCCTAATAAGCTATTCTACATAAGAGGATAAGGCAGATAAGCCCGTAACCGAACTTCCTAACCAGCAAGATGATGCCAACGCATCGAACATGTAAGCAAACAAACATGCACGAAATACGAGGTTGTATCCGTGCAACATTCCGTACCGACCGGCACGCTGGTGGTCAAACATCCTTAGCCTAGCAACAGTACCGTGGTATCCAACATAATGGTTCAATTAGCCGAACCACAAATACCAGATCGAAATAAGACGAGGAGTATCAGAAAGTGCATTCCCCTTCTGCAATTTCAGCTCATGAGTATCATAGAGGAGAAACTGTAGTAGGAAAGGATTTCCCGTTCTAGTACCAATTTTCAATATCTGATCGGTGAATGGTCAAATTTGTGGGATGATCGGAACATGTAAGTTTCACAGACTTCTGCTGTATGAGACTACCAACTTCATTGTATGACTCGTCCCCTTTATCCACCAGTTGAAAGCATGATGTTGTAGTACAGAGAGAATATTAGTGTTCTCCTCAGTCAATCCTAAGATGCTCCGCTTGAATGCTCTTAAAGCCACACAATCCCTCTTCATCCTTCTTCTGATCAGATGTAAAAGAAAGGAACACTATATTTCACTTTCAGTTACACCCTGACACGAAATTTCAGGATGGCTTCCATAGCAACAGATTCCGAGTTGATGACCAACTTCATTGCGGCAGTCCCCGTCCCAGCAGGAAGTCATTTCGACACGGTCCTCGATGAAAACAGACGACCGCTCATCTTTTGTCTCAACCAAGAAGCGGTCCCCAAACTTCAAATCAGTATATATCACCCATCGTTGCAAGCTCATCGCTGACATAATAGTTCGAATCGGAAACAACAATGCACCTGTGATCTTTGATCTCGGGCCATGCATTTCTCTTCCTGCAGCGGCGATAGTCCAAACTTTTGAAGTTCAGCAGGCTAACGACTTGACCCTGTATCTCTGTGTTGCATATCAACATTCGGCTACAAGTTCAAGCTTGATCGTTCCTCTGCCATTCAGACCGGATCTATTGAAAGGTGATGTTAGCCTACCTATAATTCTCGGTTCACAATCTAGCATTGGAACAGCTGTGGAAATTTTCATGGTACGTTTTGATCATTCGCCCCTCCCTTCTGCTGATTAGTCTCTTCGAAGATATGCAGATCAACTGGAACACATGAAGTCCTTAATAACCTATCCTTTAGAGTCCGGTTGCCGCTATTTCGACTCTTCCTTTCCCTGACACATTCGTCATTCACAACACCCTCGATCAATTGGCATCCTCGGGAACAGATATCACACGCATCGTCTTCGATCGACAAAACAATCAGTGGAATGCGATGCAAGATATGACAACCCCTGAAAACGCTTCCAAGATTTTAGATGTGTCAACAGCTAGCGGGATTTTGGGACGGGGAATGTATGTGCTTTACAAGAGTCAAGAAGACGGTCCGACGAAGTTATATGTCCGACTTATGAGGTTGAATTCGGATACAAATGATGGTAAGTGAGGATGCTAATTTATGAAGTGTCGTTTCGGAATAATTTCCATCGCTTAACAAACATGCCAGCTGACTCTTTGTACCCAAAGGATCTCGACTCACCTTTGTGACATCTGTGGCGTGTCCTTCAGATGCTCGCTGCATCGCTTCAGTCTTTAACGGAAGAGGACAATCCGGTTTGCTGATTGCTGCGTCCGATGGTTTACGATATCTCAGTGCACTAGAGTCGACCCAGAAGAATTCTCCTGGAACACTGATCCAGTCCACCTCTATGTTTCGCAACATAACGAGCCTGGTTGTGAAACAAGATGGAAATTATGTCTCCGTCTGGTTTCAGAACTCTTCTGGAGAACTCGGTTATCTTCGAACAACCATCGATCAGTTGAGTTCTGGTATCTCCACCTTGTTGATGCCAGCTGGTCGATCGTCTTCATTTGCACCCTGCATCTCCCAACCAGATAGTGCAAATGGTCATTTATCGTGGCAGATGCTAGTATCCAATGACAACTACGGCAATCTGACGCTCTTGGAACAGGCAAGTGACAGTGGCCTATGGAGGCCAACTCCAATATATTCTCCATCCAACGTGGGTAATATCGCTGTCCAAAGTCATACTGTGACTTTCCATATTAAAGCGGCTGATAACTCTCCACTCCGTGCTGCCAGCGCCTTCATCCAAAGTTCGTCTTCTGTGAGCGTCATGTACAATGGCAAAAATACCATTATCCCCCAGTCGGGTGCTTGGTATGATTCAGACGATGCTGGAACTCTTAACTTCATCATCCCAACGAACTCCCTTGGGAGCCAGGCACTGAATATCACGAGCCTGAAGGATCAGAATGGCGTCTTGGTTCCATTAAATCCAGTAGTGTTTGATTCCGGCAATAAAGCTATCCAGAAGCTATCGGATAATCTTGCTCAATTAAACTCAGCGGCCGATTTGAGAAACGCCAAAACACAGAAAAATGAGCCCCTCTTCGGTAGTGATGCTCCAGATGATGCAACTCTAAATCAGGCAATAACGAGCTTGAAAACTCTAAAGACAGCGTATGCGGATCTTCCAGCAGATGGATCAGCTCGTGCCATCATTACCCCCATCGTTCAGACACGAAGCGCTCATACACTCGGTCTCGGAGACCTAATCATGGATGGCCTGAATTGGATAAAACATAAGGCAGAGGATGTCTGGGATTGGGTAGTGGAAAAACTTGGTAAGATTGAACATTTAATCTTCTTTCGAGTCTTGGAAATCCTTCAGACATCCAAACACTTGATCTGACTCTTAATCTAGGTGATGTGTGGCATTTCATCTGCAAAATCGGCAATGATATCAAGACATTCGTGCTAGATTGCGTAGAAAAAGTATGCGAGGCAGCTACTTGGGTAAGCACCTATCCACCCTGAACCATTGCTTATAAACCTAACCACATGCAGGTCTTCGATAAGATCAAAATAGCATGGGACAAAGTGGTCGAATGGATTGGGTTCATTTTCTCCTGGGGTGACATACTCGAGACCAAAGATACTATCAGTTCAATTATCACTGCTGGTGTTGATCTCGCAGCCGATAAAGTAGGCTGGGTAGAAGGCAAAGTTGACGCTTTCTTCGTCTCTTTACTGGCAGATGTGGATAGCCTTGGTGCAGCTTATGATCCCTCGAAAGATATGAATGCAGGCTCCGGAGATAACTTGCAACATGGGTCGCAGATCAGAAGTACACAGGAAAGTACTTCTTACAATTGGGCATCGGAAAGAATGAAGCATGGAGGTGCGGGAACTTCTACTGAAGTCAATAGTAGTGGTAAATATTCCTTCAAATCTCCAAAAATTTCTGCAGCGCAATAGTAACACAAGATAGAAACCCCCAATTCCGAAGCTAAAGAAACATGGACGACTGTTTTTCAGCCTGCTTTTGATGGGATAAAGGACTCATTGATACAAGTAGGAGAAGACATTCGCACCGTCTTTGTTCAGAAAAATTCTATGACCGCTGGTCAATTCATGACAATCTGTAAAGACGTCATGAAAGTCGGCATCGAAACGATTCGTGGCGTCGTCACCGCACTCCTGAAACTAGTCAAGATGCTTCTCGAGAAGATCTCACAATATGGAAATGCCTCCATCAACATCCCGATCTTCTCTTCTTTGTATAAATTGATCGCTCATCATGATCTCACAATCTTCGATGCCGTATCTCTCGTTCTTGCCATTCCAACCACGATATTCATGAAGATTATCACAGGGCACAAACCTCCTACATTGCCAGGTCTCAACGGCACAATGCTCGGGCAAATCGTTCTAGGTGACGAACCTAAGATATCGCCGGACATACAGCTTGACTTCAACACTCTGACAGCCGGCATCACCGTCTCGGGTGTAATGGTCAAAACCATCATCGATGCTATTAAATTGATTTACGCAAGTATAACTGAAGGAAGTGAAGGAGCCCTAAAGAAGTTCCAAGGACCAAGTGGCTTTTTCGAGGTATTCGCCATTGTTATAGATATGATAGGCGTGATGAATGCCCTACCAACGGATTCTGATCTTCCAGGATTGAAATTCAGACAATGGGTATGTTCTCCAATGTCATTTTTAGCAATAAAATAACTAACACATTCAAGGTATCCTATATCTCCCTCATACGTGGTTCTACACATCTTCTAGCCCTGTTCCTCGAAGCCGGCGAAGGCGCCGAGAAGGCGCTACTCGTCTTCGATCTTGTATCTTCACTTGTGAACTTTGGGCTTGAACAAGCGGCTTGTGTATCTGAAATCGACGATGGGTCTAGCTGGAAAGACTATGATGGTGAGGTAACATCGATGACGAGCGTGTCTAGCGGTTTGAATGCGATAGCCGCCATTGGGTATTTCACAGCCTTTATGTTTAAAAGGGACCAGGTGGAAGTCACGGCGGTGGGAATGGTAGTGTTAGAGATTGGGACTGTAGGTCTGGCTGTTGTGGAGGGTGTGATGTTCAAGTGGCAGTATGATAAAGACAGAAAGACGAGATTGATTATCCCGTCCTGATTAAAAAAACGGAGTTAGCGTAAGAAAGTGAGCGATCAGCTTTCAAGATAGTTATTATTGTTATTATTCCATTTAACATACTTTTTCAGTCCGAGACTATGTGTTGGACAGACTTCGTAAAGGGGTGTGTACACAAAAAGCATATAGAGTAAAAATGTGGTATTGTTCTGTCTAACCCCTTCGCATGAAGGGGGGTTGCTAATCTATATACGTGTTACCACCCCACATACGCACGAAGTGCGTATGTGGGGAAAAACGTCATATGATCACGTTTTATCAGTCACGTGTTTAGACACTGTGTAAGACGATTGAGAACCTAAGGTTCTGAATAGGTAGGTAATGTAATCTATAGTACAAAATTGCTAGTAACATCGAAGTAAGTAGTGATTTTAAAAAATGGAATTTCAAAAACGAATGATGGGGGAACGCAGCCCCTTCCTTTTGTCGATAAAAAGGGTTACTTTGACTAGATCTCGAGTCCTCCTCCTCCTCCTTCTCCTCTTTTCCTTCTTCTTCTTCTTCTTCCTCCTCTCTTCTTTATAAGTGCCACTCTCTACTGGAAATACCGGTATTCTGAAGGAAACTAATAGTAGCTTCAATACCAGCGGTTGTGTGTAGTAGGATGTTAAGATTGAGTCTTTGAGTCTTAAGTTGCTTAAGTGCCACTTTTCGCTGAGTATTGTATAGTCGGCAGGCAAGTAGAAGGTGTTCTGGTGTTTCTTTAGAACCACATTTTCACTTATCGTTTTCTGAAAGTTTAGAACGATGGAGGTATCCTTTCAAATACCCATGCCCTAGCTTCAGCTGATAGAACGCGCTGGCCGTGGCTCTTTTGATTCGAGCTGGGATCCTAAGCTTTGAACTAAGTTTCCACGGAAATTTTGTTGAGTAGGTAGAAGGTGTCCGGTCGGATTTGGTTGCGTCATTGTTAAGGGTTCTTTTCCATTATCTATTTTGAATCGGTTTGACTATCATTCCAGCAAAAGCAAAGCTCTTTTTGTTTGAAGAAGAGCAAATTTTGATGGCTGCCTTTGCTAAACCATCCGCTTCTTCGTTCCCATCGACATCAGTGTGCCCAGGAACCCAATTCAAGGAAATTGGGGCCCCTTTATTTATGATGGACCTTGATGCTCTTATTGCTCTAATTTGGCAACATTGTTCTGGATTATCGGAGGGTGTCTTGAGGCGGTGGAGACCCGCTTGGTTGCCGGAGTAGACCTTGAAGTTAAGCCCTGGTTTAGAAATTTTATTTGAATACTGCACTTCTTTGGTAACTGGAAGAAGCTCTCCGTTATACACTAGCTGGCTACTTCCAATGTTCTTCATTTCATGATGAATTGTTTGCTGGCTGGCGTTTTTGGCTGTGAGACCTACCCCAACACCAACTCCGTCTTCTGTGGAAGAAACATCAGTATATATGGTTGTGGTGTTTTTGTCTTGATAAAAGAGTATCATGTTGTATAGTGATGCAGCCTCCTCTTTGGATAGCTTGCTTATGTTGACTTTATATGGAGTATCTCGTTTCCACGGCGGGAAGTTGAAGTGTTGGATTGTTTCTAAGTCATATGGGTCAAGAAGACCTTTAACTGACTCTATAATCTTATCCAGTTGAATAGGCTTGGCACGTTTCCTTTTTGGGGTTCCAAAGCTGTCTCTGGCTTCCTCGCCTGCCAGTTTTTTGCTCATTTGCAGATTACTAGGTGTTTTGTCGATAATTTGGAGAGTCTGAAAGCATATTGTCGAATATTTGAATTGAGCCTGACATCTGGAGGTGGGAGAGCCGCCTCCACTTCCATTGGTTGGATTGGTGCTGTCTTAAAAACCCCAAGGATCTTTCTGACGGCTAAATTTTGGAGTTTCTGAAGGGAATCCTTGGCGATCCATTGCTTTTTCCACCAGATAATCGAACCGTAGTTTGCAACGCTAGTAAAGTAGGCAGTATAGAGTTGCCTAAGAGCTCTTGGGCTTAGACCTCTTTCAGAGTTCACCAGTCGAGCCATTTTATGAAATGTGGCTTTGGATTGGGCATTTCGGATGTTGATGTGTTGCTTGAAGCTGAGTCCTGCGTCGAACCAAATTCCTAGCCATTTGATTAATGGTTTGGGGGTGAACTATTTCTTGGTTGGGTAGTTTGATTGGATTGTCTGTTGCGGTATGAGAAGTGGTGAAGTGCATGAGTTCTGTCTTTTCCAAGTCAAATTCAATCGTGTTTTCCGCGTCTAGATCGTATAGCTGTTTCGCTGCCCTTTCAAGAATGGGGATGTTCTTTTTCAGGGCGGAGGATGAGACAATAAATGAGATGTCATCAACATATGAAAGAAACTTGACGGTGTTTATGTGGAATAGATCTCGGATATATATCAGAAACAAGATGGGTGAAATTGGATTTCCTTGTGGGATGCCAACATTGATACTGTGAAATTCTTCTGATTGTCCATCAAATGAGAGCTTGAGTAGTCTTTTATTGAGAAAAGAGGCTACCTAGGCAATCAAGTTAACGGGAAGGAGTAGCTGTTTCATAATGGACAGTAACCGGTTTTTAGAAACGTGGTCGAACGTTCCTTTGAAGTCTGAGAAGAGGGCTGTGGTTTTACGTCCTATTCGCTTTTTTTGTTCAACTTCTGATGTTAGGAGTAGGCTAGTATCAACAGCTGACTTTTTCAATCTTCCTCTAATTTGACTATTGTGGAGTAAGTTTGTTGTTTCAGCTAGGTACCCTAGTCTTTGTGCTACGACCCTCTCGCTAACTTTACCTAGGCAATTGAGAAGAGCAATAACTCTATATGCTCTGGGAATTGAGTAGTCTAGTTTAGATGGCTTTTTGATAATCGCTCCTGTGGCTTGCTTCCAACGTTTTGGTTGGTACCCAAGATTGAGGAACTTGCTAAAGACATCTAAAAAGTTGATAGGAATAGACGTGTGTATGTGTGGATGATTATATCTTGAGTGATCCCGTCAGGCCCAGGGGGTTTGCCTTTGATCTTGGCAGAACATGCGTTCCGGGGCTCGACTTTAGTTAATTCAGGCCAATCCCATTAGTTATTTTGTTTGTATCTACTCCAGCAGGGTTTGGAGGTTGTGGGAGGAGGAGGGAAGAGGGTCTCTCGAAACGCAGCGCATTTCCCTTCATAGGTCGTTTTCATTGCACCATCCTTCCCTTTAATGTTGGAAATTTTCTCAACCCTACAATCCTTTGTGTATAAAATGGCCTTGAAGATCGTTTGATTGTCCTCTCCTTCCAAGAACGCGTTCCAGTGATTCTTCTTCGCTGATTTGGTTGCTTGAAAGTAGGAGTTCTTGGATAGGGTGTAGATGATCTTGAAGCTATCGTCCTCAAGGCAGTCTTTTACATCTCTCTGAGATCTGTTGAGATTTTTTCTGAGTTATTTTAGTTGCGGTGTTCACCACGCTTTTGCTTTTCTGCATGTTTTGACTCGAGGAATATTCGATTTAGCTGCTTTGCTGATTGTGTGAGTAAGTTCCTGAGCTCCTTTGTCCATGATATTGAGAATTCTTAATCGATCGCGGAGGATGTCAGGCGAATGAGATTTGCTAGTTAAGAGGTTTGACCATTCCTGGGAGTTGATAGGGACTGCGTTGTCAACATTGGTCTTGAGGGGGGAAGAAAATCCTTCCCAGTCTGCACGCTTTGTGTTAAACTTGGTAATCTGAACTGGGTTAACAGAAGATGATTCCAAAGTGATCGGATCCTAGGTCTGGAAGAACTTACCAGTCTTCAATTTGTTGTGTGATTAGACTCCTTGCAAGGTTAAGGTCTATTACACTAGGTGCCGCCATATTGGTTCGAAAGAAGGTGCCAATACCTGGGTCGTTTGAAAGTTCGAGATGACGATCCTCGAACCACTCTGCGAGCACCTCCATTGATTGAAGTACAAATGCAAGAAAAGAAGAAGCAGCCCAATCGTGGACGCATCCCAGAAAGTTTATCAAAAGTATCAATAAAATCTTCAACAAAAAGTCCGTATGAGTTTAGTGTTTCCTCATTTTCTTTGATTCGCTCTGATGCAAACATTACTACTATATTATCACCTAGTAATAATAGTATATCTATTACCTCTCCTATATCCAAAGTGTCAAAACTCAACCTTTGTTAAGAAGACTGGAAGGTTGCAAGGCGTATTACTCTTTTGCTAATCTTGGAAACATTCTTAGTTTATATAAATATAACGTTTACTAGAAAATCTGGGAGTACTGTTTGTAAACAGGGCATGCTGGTGTTGGGTTTGATATATGACCAGATATTTCAAAGATGAGGCTATCACGACAGATTGAGACATGCTATAAGCTTGCTTACGCCACCATAGCCAGTAGCATAATCCCCTAGCGCATTGAGAAGCCGATTACAAGTAAGGTGCGTCTTGATTTGTTCTTCATCATCTTCACCTTCATCGCGCTCAACGGCTGGCCAAGGATCAATTGATTTTTATATTTTTTACTAAATATAATAATAGTTACAAAAAGTATTAAAGTCCTTATCAAAACATCAAGATTAATTAGAATTTACGATAGTAATATACTTTGAATAACAAAGGTATAGTTATTGAAATAATCAATTCAGCTAGATATCACGGGGTAAAGCACATGCTATGAGCTAAATTAAAAATAAAAAGGGCTTTTTATAAACACTATAATAACCTATTAATAAAATAGTAAAACATTTAAGATATAGTATTATTATTATTCACTCTAACATCAATTGGCTAATCTGTTATAGGACATACTGCAATATGTATATTGCATAATGAGCTTAGTTTATTACTTAATAAACTGGGTTTCGGTATATTCTGTAACAAATCAATCAACCAATCAATCAATCAATCAATCAACACTAGAATTTTCTATATAATCCATCGGGGTGGGGTCGGGAGACGAGAGTTTATAGTATAAGATACTCGTACATCAACACCGGCGGCATAGCAAGAGACTCGGGAATTCGCAGATTTACGGAATTTAATTATTGAGCCGTAATTGAGGTACGTAGGTTGAGTACAAATCATTGACAAACTCATTCAAATCTTTGATATCTTGGTGCCGTTGAGTGCCAGTAACAACTTCCTCCAACATACAACTCAATTGCCTTAATATATTCCAAAACTGATTGTGAAGCATCGGTTTTGAGTCGTTCCTCGCGAAGCTTTACAGCCTTGCTCTCTTCTTCAATGATGATTCCAAGAAGAAGCTTCTGGGCAATTTCTGCTGGGATGTTATGCTGCTTCATCAAAACCCTGACCCCGTTCCTTATGCGACCAGTAGGTTGATCTTTCTCAACATGCCAGCTGAAGTAGTCATTGGTCAAACCCAGGATGTTACCCATAGTGATATCATATTCCCGAATGGATTTGTAATCTTCTTCGGACAGGATAGTTCCCATACCCCAACGAATGAAGTAGGATGAGATCCTAGCACTAGTTAGCTAACAGAAAGTAAACGGCAACTTGACAAGAACAATTATTGACCAGTAGCCACAGTTCGCAATGCGGTATGGCATATACTCCGACATTGTATCAAAGTCATCATCTCGATTGTCGAATGTGTCGAGGTAGTTCCGCAAAGTCTGGATCATCGTTGGTGCTGCCTCCGGGTCCATCTGAATTGCCTTCTGCAGAATATTGGCAAGCAGAACTTGCCGATCATTCTGAAATTCAAACGTCTTTGAGTCAATGTCAGTGGTGAGCACCTTCTTAAGCAACTCGTGCTGCTCCATAGCCTCCTTCAAATCTATTTCCTCGGTGATATCTACAGTTGGAATCAGTCAGCATCAGCCTTGCAAAGTCGAATTTCGAAAAGACCGTACCATCATGAACCCACATAATCTCAACGATGCTCCCCAACAAGACCAGTCTTTCGGGAAAAGCGGAAGCATGGCAGATGCCAAATGGATCGCCGTAAGGACAGGTGTGCCTGATCTGAATGCGACGGCGCACGCGTGTTCCAGGCTCCGTCGCTCTTTCTCCAAGTTCCCTTAAAGTCTGCTCGATCTCATCATTGGCTATACTGATGGCCGCTGGAAAACGAGAGAAGTGAGGATGGGTCTTGCTTGTATCGATTGAATGATAGACTGATGATATTTGTGTCTCGACTAAGGTAGCCATTATTCGGGTCTTTTCTGGTTATGTGTTTAAGCTTGTAGCGAGCGTATTGAAACTCAGAACCTAGTGAGGAAGAGAATTATTCATATAGCTCTTAGCCATCATCGATATATATAATTAGTTGAGTACAAGTTCCTCGGAGAAAATCGGCTAGGCCAACGCCACCTTCGAAGCCCACTGCATTCTGCACCACCGCCAGCGCATTTGACAGCATGAGATCAAATGAGCAAGCGACACATCCATTGGGGTCCCCCACCTGTCATTTATCTATATTGAATGGGACCCAAAGCTAGAGGCTCTTAAGTCTAGGCCCTTAGAGGCCGATAAATGAGTGCTTTTAGTGCCTGAAGCTAGGAGTTCCAGGCCTAATATTAAGGAACCCGTAGAGCAATATTAGGAAGTCTTATTGCTAATATATAGAGATTTCAGAACTAGATAATAAATGGCTTTAAATTCAATATTAGAGGACTTTAAAGTCAATTGCTTAGAGACTTTAGAACTAAGTAGTATTCTTATAAGAATATAAATATAGATTCTTTATTACTATCCTCTAAACTATTAGCTAGCAGCGTCGTCGCTTGATTGATTAATATTAATCAATTGGAATATAAGAATCTTAAGAATTTGTATTCTTCTAATGTGTTTTTTTAAGTAATTATTCAATACGTAATATTCTAGTATACTTTTCTAATATTTTTATAAATTCTTCTTTTTCTTGATAAATTATAAATCTTTGATTTAAAATATATTTTCAATTATAAATCATATAAAAATCGCTTATAAACATTTCTTATTTCCAAGAGTAAAATATAATAATATTTATAAAATCTTTCAAGTATCATTTTGTAATTCAAAAAAACTATAGAGATATACCTGATATATTTATTATTATTCTTCTAATAAAGTTTATTCTTCAAATGTAATATAAAAGCTGTCACGGGTTCAACAGTGTAGTCTTGTGGATGCCTTAGGCATCCATACCCTATATAATCGGCATTCATTCAACGCCTTCTTCCATCCTTATAGAATATCATATATCTTATCTAATATCTACCTCTTATATTGTAATAATATATTCTATTTTATAAAAGAGTTTTATTATAATAAAAGCAATCCGATTCTAAAAAGAAATTCTTTGTTTTTATTTCTATTTGCTCAAAATAGATCTTTTTATAGCCCTTATAGTATTCGATGTTTTTAATACCCTTTCATTTTCATCTTCATTTTTGTTTATATTTTTGTTTCGTTTTCTTTTCCTATTATAATTGATATACCAAGTATTTCGAGCATTAGTTTATCATTATCTATTTTGCCTAAAACATTTAGAACCAAAATCAATAATGCTTTTAATTAATAATAATACATTACAAAAGAATTATCAAACCTTCAAGAATATAAACTTTATAATTCTAACACCCTACTAACTGGTATCACTAGTTTTACTGGTATTACAAAATATTTAGGGTTTTTAGGGTTAAATATATATATATATATATATTTTTGAAATCTAAAAGAAATTTGGGATTTAATAGTGTTTTTACTTTTTTGTTAGCGTTATTCCTTATTGAGTTCTATTTTTAGAATTTTAATTGATATTATAGAATATCTTGTTTAATATTAGAGCTAGCTTATTAAAATTAACTTTTTTAAACTTTTCAAAAAAAACTGAATTGATTGATATAATTTTTATCCAAATCGGGCTTAGTTTGTTTTTGACTTAGAAAAATACGATTTCCTTTATTTTTATAAAATTTTTAATCTAATATAAAAACTTTAATATTAGAAATTTCGAAAAACATATAATATATTATTATAAATAGAATTCAAAATTGAATATTTTAGTGTAGTTTTTATTATAAATATATGAAATTTTATTTTTTATTTTCTAATTTTACTGGTATCACTAAAATACAACTGGTATTACAAAATATCTTACATAATAATGGAGCTAGTAATATAAGAGTAGTATTTTTGAAATCTTTGAAGAATTTCGAACTATATAACGTTTTTAAATTTTTCAAAAGCTTGAATTTTATAATTGAATCTGAAATCACGTGATATTCACGTGATATTAATTCGAATCCGAATCTCGTAAAAATATTATTAGTATTATTAGTATTATTAGTATTATTAGTATTATTAGTATTATTAGTATTATTAGTATTATTAGTATAATCACTCTTAATATTTATTATTATTATTAAAAAGAAAAAGAAAATAATAAATATTAATGAATAAAAATAAGAATTAGAATAAGAATACTAATGAAAAGAATATTAATAAGAAAAATACTAATAAAAAGAATATTAATAAAAATATTATTGATAAAAATAAGAATACTAATAAGAAAATCAATAAGAAGAAGAAAAATAATAATAAAAAGAATAATAATAAGAAAAAGAAAAATACTAAGAATAAATATAAAAATAATATAAAGAAAAAGAATATAAAAAAACTAATTATTAATAAAAATATTGATAAGAATATTGAAAAGAATAATAATAAGAAAAAGAAAAATAAGAAAAAGAAAAATAAGAAAAATGAATAAATAAGAAGAATATTAATAAGAAGAATATAAAATGATAAGTTATTATTAAAAATATTAATAATAAAAAGAAGAAAAAGAATAATAATAATAATAAAAATAATATTGATAAGAAGAATTTAAATAAGAATATTAAGAATATAAAGAATATTAAGAAGAAGAATATTAAGACGAAGAATATTAAGATGAAGAATACTAATAAGAAGAATATAAATCATAAGAATATTAATAAGAATATTAATAAGAATATTAATAAGAATATTAATTATAATCAGAATATAAATAATAAGAATAAGAAAAATAAGAATATAAAGAATATAAAGAATATAAAGAATATAAAGAATATAAAGAATATAAAGAATATAAAGAATATAAAGAATATAAAGAATATAAAGAATATAAAGAATATAAAGAATATAAAGAATATAAAGAATATAAATAAGAAAAATAAGAATAAGGAGAATAAGAATAATAATGATAAGAATTAGAATAATATTAATAAGAATATAAAGAAAAATATAGATAAGAAAAATGTTAAAAAAATTAAAAATAATAATATTAATAATAACTTATTTATTAAAAATTTAGAAAATATAATTATTATTAAAAGGTAAAAAAAAGAATTAAATAGAAATATTATAATAAATTTAAAGAATTAAAAGAAAAAAAAATTAAAAGAATAAATAAATTAAGTTTATTTAAGAAGATAGATTTATTTTTAAAAAAAGGGAAGTGGATTGAAATTCAAAAGAAGGAAGGAAAATAAACTAAGTGTATTTAGAAAAATAGATTTATTTTTTTAAAAAAAAGGCAAATGAATTAAGTTTATTTAGAAAAATATATTTATTTTTTAAAAAAAGAAAAGCAAAATAAAACCCAAAAATAAAAAAGCAAAAGAAAACCTGGAAGGTAATTATTAATTATTATTCCGAGGATTTTATTGATGATTAGTATTAATAATGATTTCAATTTTAAAGGGAATAATAATCTAATCAAAAATGTTTCAATTAATTATTACCTTTTTTAACTTCAATTTAAGATTTTTTGAAAATCTAAAAAAAGAAATGAATAAAGATTCAATTGAATTTTTTATATATAAATTTAGAATTTCGAAATCTTTTATATTAAAGCTTTTATATTGAATTAAAATAATCTTAATTTTGAAAAGATTGAAGAAAAGTTATAGTAATTTTTAAAGATAGGGAAATAATAATTATTGAAAAAGTATTAAAAGTTATTAATTGATTATTACCTTTTCTAATCTCAATTTAAAACTTTTCGAAAATCTAAAAAAAGAAATTAATAAAGATTCAATTGAATAATAATTATTCGAAATTAGATTTAGAAAAGTCTTTTTATTAAAGTTTTTATATTGAATTGAAATAACCCTAATTTTGAAAAGATTGAAAAAACTATAATAATTTATAAAAAACAAAAAGATGATGATTAACAAAAAAATATTAAAAGTCATCAATTGATTACTACCTCTTCTAGCTTTAATTTAAAACTTTTCGAAAATCTGAAAAAAGAAATTAATATAAATTCAATTGAATAATATTTATTCAAAATTAGAATTCGAAAAGCTTTTATAATAAAGCTTCTATTTTGAATTGAAATAATCCTAATTTTGAAAAGGTTGAAAAAAAAGCTATAATAATTTTTGAAAATAGAGAGATAATAATTAACAAAATGAATAAATTTGATTACTATTTTTAATTCAATATAAAATATAAAATTTAATAAAGTTTTATAAAAAACTAAAGCTTATTTTTCTTTTTATATTGAATTTTAAAAACAGATTTAAATTATCTTTTAAATTAATCGATTTATATTAGTTTTAGAAAAGCTTTAATTTATATAATAATAACCAATCGAAAAAAGATATAATATAATTGAATCACATAATCGAAATTTCAATATTAATCTAATATTAATAAGAATAATAAGAATAATAAGAATAATAAGAATAATAAGAATAATAAGAATAATAAGAATAATACAAAAAAGAAAAAGAAAAAAAATAATAATAAGAAATTTTTTAAAAAAAGAAGAAAAATAATAATAATAATAATAAGAAAAAGAATAATAAAAAGAATAAGAAAAAGAATAAGAATAATAATAAGAATAATGAAAAGAATATATAAAACTAATATAAATAAGAAAATTAATAAGAATACTAATAATAATAAGAATAATAAGAAAAAGAAAAATAATATTAATAAGAATACTAATAAAAAGAATACTAATAAGAAAAATACTAATAAGAAGAATATTAATAAGAAGATTATTAATAAGAAAATTAATAAAGAAAAGAAAAATAATAATAAGAAAAAGAAGAATAAGAAGTATATAAATAAAAAGAATATAAATAAAAAGAATATAAATAAAAAGAATAGAAATAAGAATATTAATTTTAAAAAGAATATAAATAAAAAGAAAAAGAATAGAAAGTATATAAAGAATAAAAAGAATAAAAAGAATAAAAATAAGAATAAGAATAATATAAATGAGATGAATATAAATAAAAAGAATAATAATAATAAAAAGATTAAAAATAATAAAAAAAATAATATAAATGAAATAAATATAAATGAGGTGAATATAAAGAATATGAATAAGAAGATAAGAAAAATAAAAAAAATGAAAATAATAAGAAAAAGAAAAATAATAATAAGAATTAGAATAATAATTATATTAATATTAATAAGAATATAAATAAAAATATTTAAAGAATATATAGAAAAATATAAATAAAAAATATATAAATAAGAAATATATAAATAAGAATAATGTTAAAGATAATTAAAAATAAAAATAATATATTATTATTATTAAAAAAAAAAAAAATTAAATTTAATAATAATAAGAATATAATAAATAATAATAATAATAATAAAAGAATATAATTAATATAAAGAATATTAATTAGAGAGATAGATTTTTTTAAAGAAATTAGGAAGGTAGATTGCAATTGGGGGGGCAATCTTAATTATTATTTCGAGAATTTTATTGGTGGTTAGTATTAGTGGTGATTATAATTTTAAAGGGGGTGGTGATTTAGTTAAAAACACTTCAATTGGTTACTACCTCTTCTAACTTTAATTTAGGACTTTTCAAAAATCTAAAAAAAGAATTTAATAGAGATTCAATTGAATTATATTTATTCGAAATTAGAATTTCGAAATTTTTTATATTAAGGTTTCTATATTCAATTGAAATAACCCTAATTTTGAAAAGGTTGAAAGAAAGTTATGGTAATTTTTAAAAACAGGGGGATGGTAACCAACAAAAAAGCATTAAAAGTCACAAATTGGTTACCACCTTTTCTAACTTCAATTTAGAATTTTTTTGAAATTTAAAAAAAGAAATAAATAAAGATTCAATTGAATAATAATTATTTGAAATTAGAATTTTGAAATCTTTTATATTAAAACATAAAGATCGAATTGAAATAACCCTAATTTTGAAGAGATTGAAGAAAAAGTTATAATAATTTTTGAAGGTAGGGGGGTGGTGATTAGCGAAATGAATAAATTTGGTTACCATCTCTAATTCAATATAGAATAGAAAATTTAATAAAGTTTTATAAAAAACTAAAGCTTATTTTTCTTTTTATATTGAATTCTGAAAACAGATTTAAATTATTTTTTAAATTAATCGATTTATATTAGTTTTGGAAAAGCTTCAATTTGTATAATAATAACTAATCAAAAAAAGATATAAGGTAATAGAATTATATAATCAAAATTTTAATATTAACTTAATATTAATAAGAATAATAAGAATAATAAGAAAAAGAAAAATAATATTAATAAGAATA
Organism: Botryotinia globosa; assembly: GCA_014898425.1. Lineage (NCBI taxonomy): Eukaryota > Fungi > Ascomycota > Leotiomycetes > Helotiales > Sclerotiniaceae > Botryotinia > Botryotinia globosa. The sequence goes on from RCSZ01000012.1 coordinate 2,202,865, forward strand.
TTAATAATAAGAATAATAATAAGAAAAAGAATAATAATAAGAAAATATGAAAAAAAAGAAGAAAAATAATAATAATAAGAAGAATAATAAAAAGAATATATAAAACTAATATAAATAAGAATATTAATAAGAAAAATATTAATAAGAATAACCCTAAGAATACTAATAAGAAGAATACTAATAAAAAGAATACTAATAAGAAAAATACTAATAAGAAGATTATTAATAAAGAAAAGAAAAATAATAATAAGAAAAAGAAGAATATAAATAAAAAGAATAGAAATTAGAAAAAGAAAAATAAAAAGAATATAAAAAAACAAATTATAGATAAAAATATTAATGAGAATATTGAAAAGAATGATAATATTAATAAGAATATTAAGAAAGATATGAAGAAAAGTATAAAAAAAAGAATATAATTAAAAAGAATATTAATAAAAAGAAAATTAATATTTATTAACTTTTGAAAGAAAAAAGAAAAAAATGAATATTAATAATGATAAGAAAAAGAATTAAAAAAAAAAGAATAATAAGAAAAAGAATAATAAGAAAAAGAATAATAAGAAAAAGAATAAAAAGAAAAAGAATAATATTAAGAAGAATAATATTAAGAAAAAAACATTAAAAACAATTATGAAAAGAAAGAATAATAATTAGAATATCAATAAGAATATAAATAAGAAAAAGAAAAAAAAAGAATAATAATAAGATTATTGAAAAGAATATTAGAAAGAATATAAATAAGGAGAATATTAAGAATATTAAGAATAATAAGAATATTAATGATAATAAGAATATTAATAATAATAAAAATATTAATTATAATATTAAAAGAATACACAGAAAAATATAAATAAGAAAAATATAAATAAGAAGAATGTTAAAGAAAATAAAAAATAAAATTAATATATTATTATTATTAAAAGAAAAAAAAATCAATTTTAATAATAATAAGAACATAATAAATAATAATAAAAAAAAAAAAAGAATATAATAAATAATAATAAAAATAATTTAATTAATATAAAGAATATTAATTAGAGAGATAAACTTTTTTAAAGAAAGTAGGAAGGCAGATTGCAATCTGGGGGGGTAACCCTAACTATTATTCCGAGGATTTTTTTGATGGTTAGTATTGGTGGTGACCCTAACCTTAAGGGGGGTGGTAACCCAGGCAAAAAATCATTATTTAATTATTATTTCTTTATACTTTAATTCTAAGCTTTTTAGAAATCTAAAAAAAGAAATAAATAAAAATTCAATTAAATTTTCTTTATATGAATTCAGATTTTCAATATTTTTAATATTAATTAATCTATAAAAATAACCCTAAAGCTTGGAATTAAAAAGGTTTAGGGAAAACTATAATAATTTTCAAAATCAAAAGGTAATAATTCACGAAATAAGTAAAATTGATCACCACCTTTTTATACTTTAATTTTAAACTTTTTGAAAATCTGAAAAAAAAAAAGAATAAAAAATCAATTGAATTTTTTATATATAAAATTAGATTTTTGATATATTCAATAATAATAAATCTGTAAAACTAATTTTAAAGCCTAATTTTGATAAAGTTGAAAAAAAGTTATAGTAATTTTCGAAATCAAGAGATAATAACCCATAAAATAAGTAAAATTGGTTATTACCTTTCTACACTTTAAATTTAAACTTTTCGAAAATCTGAAAAAAGAAAAGAATAAAGAATCAATTGAATTTTTTATATATAAAATTAGATTTTCAATATATTCAATAATAATGGATTTGTAGAATTAACCCTAAAGTTTAGTTTTAATAAGATTGAAAAAAAGTTATAGTAATTTCGAAAATAGAAGAGTGGTGATTTACAAAATAAATAAAATTAATCATTATCTTGAATTTAATAAAAAATAATAAATTAAATAAAGTTTCTTAATATTCTAAAGATTATTTTAATTAATATTTCGAATGCTAAAAATAAATTTAAATTATTTTTCAAATTGATTGTTTTATATTAATAACTCTAAAGCTTGAATTTAGAAGGGTATAAGTAATGATAACCTAGCAAAAAGAGGTATAGAATAGTTAAATCATATAATCGAAAATTTAATATTAATAGAAATATTATTAATTAGAATATTAAAAAGAAAAAATATTAATAAGAATATTAAAAGATATATATTGAAAGATTTTTAATAGAATATTAGGGTTTTGAGAGAATAATATTAAAAGATTTATAAGAGAATATTAGTATTTTCAGAGAATAATATTAAATTATATCAAAAGATTTTTAGTGAAATATTAATATTTTTGAAGAATAATATTGAATTATATCAAAAGATTTTTAGTGAAATATTAATATTTCGAAAGAATGATATTGAAATATATCGAAAGAATTTTAATGAAATATTAGTATTTTTAAAGAATAATATTAAAAGATTTATAAAAGAATATTAGTATTTCGAGAGAATAATATTGAAAGATTATATATTAAAAGATTATATATTAAAAGATTATATATTAAAAGATTATATATTAAAAGAATATATATTGAAAAATTATATATTGAAAGACTTTTAATGAAATATTAGTTTTTTGAGAGAATAATATTGAATTTTATTATAAGATTTTTAGTGAAATATTAATATTTCGAGAGAATAGTATTAAAATATATTAAAAGATTATATATTAAAAGATTTATTGAAAGATTTATTAAAAGATTTATTGAAAGATTTATTAAAAGATTTATTAAAAGATTATATATTAAAAGATTTATTAAAAGATTATATATTGAAAGATACTGGTGAGCTTCATTCCGGTAATATTCTAATATAGATCCATTTATAGGCTTAAAGTTTTAGGTAGACTTTATTATAGACTTCATTATAAACTTTAAAGCTTATAAACGATTACCGATAAATGAATACTAATAAACTAAGCCAATGAACTAAGATTAGTGAGTTAGGTTTGGTAAGCTTTAATTCAATAGTTATAAATTATATAAGTTTAATATATAGGTTTTATATACTTATAAATAAATCATCAAAAGTTAATAATATTAATATTAATTTATACATTAAATAATTTATTAGAAAATATTTTTTTAATCAAAATTTATTATATATAGAATTTCAATTAATAAGAAATCCATGGGTATATGATAAGGGTGGTTTAAAAGGTATTTAATATAAGATAATTCTAATATTAATACTTTTTAGATTTATTCTTATTAATATAGATTTTAGATATTATATATTCTAAGTTTTTATAGTTTATAAATTCTATTATTGAAAACTAAAATTCTTTTATATATAAGTAAGTATATATAAAATTAGTATAATTAATATTTAAATCTTAATAACCTATAAACTCTATTATTAAAAACTAGAATCCTTTATATATGGGTGAGTATATATAAAATTAGTATAATTGATATATAGAATTAATAGGGGATTTTAGATATTATTATATAAAAATTTATCTAATAATTTTTTAATTAGAATTCTAATATTATAATATAATATAAAAATTCTATAAATTAAAAAAACTCTATTCAATTCTAATAATATAATATTATAATCTAATATTTAGGGGTTTTATATATTAGTATTTAAAATCTTTTATTTTTAATATTGGGGGCTCTAATTTTATTATTTTGGGAGCTTAGCTTTTTGATATTAGAAACTTTTATTTTATTATTTTAAAGGCTTAGTTTTTTGATATTAGGGGTTCTAATTTTATTATATCAAAGCTTTTATTTTTAATATTCAAAAGCTTTTATTTTATTATTTCAAAGATTTAGCTTTTTAATATTAAAAGCTCTAATTTTATTATTTTGGGGCTCTAACTTTTTAATATTAGGGGCTCTTATTTTATTATATCAGGAACTCTTATTTTATTATTTTGGAACTCTAACTTTATTATATCAGAAACTTTTATTTTTGATATTGAAGGCTCTTATTTTATTATTTTAGGGGTTTAGCTTTTTGATATTGGGGGCTCTAATTTTATTATTTCGGGGGCTCTTATTTTAATATTTTGGGGGTTTTTATTTTTGATATTGGAAACTTTTATTTTATTATTTCGGGGCTCTAGCTTTTTGATATTGAGAACTCTTATTTTATTATTTTAGGAGCTTAGCTTTTTGATATTGGAAGCTCTAATTTTATTATTTCAAGACTTTTATTTTATTATTTCGGGAGCTCTAATTTTATTATTTTGAGGCTTTTATTTTATTATTTCGGGGGCTTTTATTTTATTATTTCGGGGACTCTTATTTTAATATTTTGGGAGCTTTTATTTTTGATATTAGAAGCTTTTATTTTATTATTTCAAAGACTCTTATTTTTAATATTAGGGGTTTTTATATCATTATTTTAGGGGCTTAGCTTTTTGATATTAAGGGCTCTAATTTTATTATTTCGAAGCTTTTATTTTATTATTTTGGGGGTTTTAATTTTATTATTTCGGGGCTTTTATTTTATTATTTCGGGGGCTTTTATTTTATTATTTCGAAGGTTTTTATTTTAATATTTTGAGGGTTCTTATTTTTGATATTAAGGGCTTTTTTATTTAATATTAACAGCTTTTATTTTAATCTTTTAAATCTTAATAACCTATAAACTTTATTATTGAAAGCTAGAATACTCTTATATATAAATGAATATATATGAAATTAATATAGTTTATATATAGAATATTAAAATTAATTTATTTAAGAGATTAGAATATTATAATATAAGAATTCATTTTATAGCTTTTCGATTAAAATTCTAATATTTTAATATAATATATTTTAATATTATATTTTAATATTAAAATTTTATAAATTAAAAAAGCTTTATTCAATTATAATGATATAGTATTATAATATAATATATAAAGAGTTTTTATTTTTAAATTTTAAGAATTTTGATTTAATATTTAAGAGTTTTTTATTTAATATTTCAAAGCTTTTAATATTGATTTTAAAGGTCTTTATTTCAATATTTAGAGGCTTAATAGTTTATAGATCTTAATATTGAAAGCTAGAATTCTTTTATATATAGATAAGTATATATAAATTTAATTTAATTATTATATATAATAGATTCTAAGATTTATTTATATTAAGAATTTCATTTTAAATCTGGAAATTTATATTTTGATTTACAAAAGATTTCAATTCAATATTAAGAACTTTTATATTTGATTTTAGAGGCTTATTATATAAATTTAAAGATTTTTAATATTTATTTATATTGAGAGTTAATAATTCAAAATAAGGGGATTAAAATATTAATATTGAAATTATAATATTAATGAATAAATTATAAAATATAAGTTTTATATAATATATTGAAATATTTATATATAATATTTGAATATAAATATTTCAATATATTATATATAATAATATTATATTTATTTTAAATATTAAATATTCGAATATTTTATATTGTAATATAAAGAAAATTAAAAAGTTTATAGAAAATATTATATTTATATATTAAAATACTTCGAAAATATTAATATAGTTTTTAAAAAATTATATTATAATAATTTCCATTAGTTTTTAATATATTTTGAATACTAAGCTTTTAAATTTGTAATATTATAATATTTTTAATAAAATAAAGTAATAATATTGATTTTAAATACTCGATGAGAATTATTCTTAATTTTACTTATAGTTTTTTTAGTTTCAAAGTTATAGATTTTATTGAAATTAATATTGATTAGAAAATATATATATAAAATCGAAGAAATTCGATTATAATTTTTCTATACTTTATTTTCAATCTTTTTGAAATCTTGAAATCTTTCAAATATAAATATTTGATTGAATTATATTTATTCGAAAACTAAATTAAATTATTTTTTGAATTAATTAATTATTATTAATTTGAATGAATATATTGTATTGATTTTTTTAATTTTTATCAAAGTATTGATATTTATAATATAAAAACTTGGATTTTTTTTTATATAAAATATTAATTATATCAAAAAAATTACTATCTAATTTTAATATATTAATTCAATTATTCAATCTAAAAAGAGATATCAAAAAAATAAAAAAATATATATTTCAAAATCTCAAAATTGAAATCTTTTTTATAATGCTTTCAAAATCAAAAAATATCAATATTGAAAATTTACAAGTTATATATATATATTAGAATAAAATTGCCTTATTATTTAAATTGAATAATATAAATCTTATTATATTAATATCTTAATATTAATAGTTTTTAATATTATTAATACCCAGATTTTAAATAAAACCGTTTTGATATATAATATAATATAATAAATCACATTTTATAGATAACAATTTAAAATTTTTTTATAAATTCTATTGAATTTATAATAATGCTTTATATAATATTATAATTTAAATAATATTTTATATTAAGATTCGGAATATTAATTGATTATTCAATATATTAATTAATAATATATTCCTTTTAATAAATCAATTTGAATCAATATTATTTTGTTAATTTGAATATTAATTAGAATATCAATTAGAAATCAATTAAAATTCAATATTATTATAGCAATTATAATATTTATATATATAAAATGAATTTCCTTTTGAATTCAAATTCTTTTTTTCTTAAAATTATATTCTAAATTCAATATTTATTAAATCTTTAATTTTTAATTTTTTTTTAATTTTTTAATTTTTATATTATTCTTTTAAATCAATATTATTAAAAATGACTAATTATCAAAACTTCTTTTTTTTTTTCAATTTTTTTTTTTTTTCAATTCTATTGAATTCAATATTAATAAATTATTCAATGAATTTCATAAATTTGGGGACTTTCAAATCAAATTGACTTTTCAAGAAATTAATAAAATATTATTTTTTTTATATTATTCTACATTTCAATTTATTCTATATAATATCTATTAAATTTATATTCAAAATCTTAAAATCTATTTATAGAACAAATATCTTTTCAATTTAAACTCCCCTTATAAAAAAAAAATAATTCAAAAAGTTTGTAATATATATAATTCTTTAAATATTAAATCAATTGAATAAAATCTTTGTTTAATTTATTTATTTCAATTCGAATTTTCTTTAACCCCTTTCCCCGAATTGCCCATTAAATCCTATTTCCAATATTCCCTTTACACCATTATAAAATTGAATTTAAAAAACCTCAAAAAATATATTAATTTTAATTATAAAAATCTTTTCTTGGATTTATATTTAAATTTAATTTAAAATATTTCGGATTAAAAATTATTATTAAATCATTTCTTTTTTGAAATTCAAAAAAAAAAAAAAACTATTTTAATAAAAATAATAAAGATTTTAATTCAATTCAAAATAATATTATTGAAAATAATAATGAATTTATTTTATTATCTTCTTTTTTCAATTTGAATTTGATTAAAAAAAATTAAAAAAATGAATTTAATTCTAAATTGAAAAATATCAAAAAAAAGATTGATTTTATTAAAATTAATAAAGAAAACCTTACCCCCTTTCAAAAATATACTAAATATATTAAATATATTCGAAAATTCAATATAAATAATTTAAAATCCTTTTTTGAATTTTATTTTTAAAAAAAAGATTCTTACCCCAAAATTTATTTTAATATTATTCTTTTTAATTTAGAAATCTTTTTATATTTGAATTTAGAAAAAATAATGTTTTTAAATAAATTTTATTTAAATATTCTAAATAGTTTTGAAAATGATAAAATCAAAAATAAAGAATTTAAATTTTTTTATACCCCTCACAATTACACAAAATATTTCAATTTTTTTAAATCTTTCTTTAATTTTATTTTGTTTATATTTTATTTTTATTAAAATAAATTTTATTCTGATTTTGAAAAATTGTATACAAAAACGAAGGAATTTTTATTAAAAATTTATTATTTTAATAAAGTTTTAGATTTTGAAAATTATTTAAAATTAATAATTAAAAAAATAAGAAATTCTTTTTGAAAAAAATAATTAAGATTAAATTTAATAATTTGAATTTAAATTAAAAAGATGATTTAGTTTTTGAAAATTCAAGTGATTTTGATAAATCTAATTTTTATAATTTATATAAATCAAATAATTTGAATAATTCAAATTTATTATTTAATTTATTTAATTTATTTAAATTATAAAAATTAGATTTGTTGAAATTTTATTTTAATTCTATTATTAAAAATTTTATTAAGATTAATGATATAGATAATAAATTATTAATTAAAATAAAAGATTTAATTTTAGATATTATAATGATTTGTTTTAAATAAAAAATTAATTTAAATATTTTTGATAGTTCTATTAATTGCTTTTTTGCTTATCAATTTATTTGAAAAAATAATTTTATTAAAGATATTTTTCAATTATTCTAATATTATTTCTAATTTATTTATTATAATCAACTTTATATTATTAAATATTTTATTCATCAATTATTAATCAATTCTATATATAATTTAAATATAATTCTATTTTGATTTATAAATAATTATTTTTAAAATTATAGTCAAAATGTATTGGTAGAAATTCTATTATATTAAAATTATGTATTTAAAGTGAATAAAGAATTATTAAATAAAAATTTAATTATTATTAATTCTATTCAAAAAGATATGTTTTTTTATAAAAATATTATAATTAATATAAATAATCTAAAAAAGTTATTTAAATTGATATTAGATTTAATTTATTCTTTTTTTAATAAATCAATTTTAATAAAAATTGATTTAAAAGATTTTTTATATATACAATTAAATGAATTCTATAAATATGAAAATCATAAAAATATAACTCCCTTTAAATTTTTTAAAGATTTTCATTTTAATATCAAATTAAATAATAAATATCTAATTAATAAAATAATTGAAATTGAGAGATTGTAAGATTATTTTTTTATAATTTCGAATAATAATTTAAGATTAAATAAATCGAATTATAAGAAATATTTAAAGAATATTTCGAAATTTAAAAAGATATTTTTCTTATTAATTTATTTGATTAATAATTTACCTTCAAAAGATATTGAATTATATACTTTAAGATATTAAAATTCGAATAAAAATCAGAGAGAATTATTTTTGAATATAGGTAATATTTTATTTATTATTAATATATCAATTAATAAATCAAGATTTTATATAGAATTTTGTGTTTTTAAATTTAAATATTTTTTTTAATTAATTTCTAATATTTTATTAAAATATATTGTTTGCATTAACCCTTTTATTAAAACATTAAATATCACTAATTTTAAATTCGATTTCAATTTGATAAATTTTTATTTAAAATATTTCAACAAATGTTTTTTTATTTCTTTTGATTTCTTATATATTCTTCAAAAATATTTTCAATTAATATTAAATATAAATTTGAATTTTCAAAAATATAAATAAATTATTGTAAAAGTAATAAAGGAATTTATAAAAAAGAAGATAAATTTAAGTGATTTAACTCTTGAAAATAATTCAATTTAAATTAATACAAATCAAATTTAAGATAAAATAATAGAATATATTTTTGAAACCAATTTTATGTATTATAATTGTTTTATCATTATATTCAAAAATATCCTTTTTAATAAATAGAATAAATATTTAGAATTAAATTTATAATTTTATAAATTTTTTGATTTGAGAGATTATATGGTTGAATTGAATCCTTTTATTAATAATATAAATATTAGAAATTAAATGATATTAAGAGAAAAGAAATCAAAACTTAATAATTTATTAATGAAATTTAGCAAAGATTTTAATATATATAAATATTATCAAAAAATTAATTCTATTAATAAAAATTCGAATAAAATAATTAAGAAATTAAAGATTTCCAAATTTCAATCATTTTTTAATAACCCCTTTTCCCATTCAATTTTAAATCAATTATTAAAAAAATTTTCAAATAATTCAAATGCTTTATTTTGTATTTTAGAGTAAGAGATTTTTATTAAAAATATTTTATTAAAAATTCCATATATTTTAAAGGTTTTGCCTACAAATAATAATAAATCTTTGAATTATTTATTAATTAGTGTATTAATTATTTCAAAAATTATTATAATAATTATCCCTTTAATTACTTTAAAAACTGATATTTCAAATCGAATTAAAAGTTTTAATATTTCTTATTCCATTTGAAAAGAAAAACAAGAGTTTAAAAATCTTATTCTAATTAATATTAAATCAATTATTTAAAAAAACTTTATAATAAAATTAATTGAATTAATCAATTAAAAAAGGATTAATCATTTCATTATTAATAAATATCATTTACTTATTATTAATTCAAATTATTGAAATATTATATTTCGTTTTCAATTTCTCTTATTGAATAAATATCAATTTGTCTTTTTAATTAATACATTACTATTTTTTATTGAGAAGTAATTAACAAATCATTTATTTTTGAAAAATATTTCAATTATTAGAGCATCTAATATTCGAAATAATATTAAATATAAAATAAAGATTTTTAATTTATTTAATATAAAAAAACAATTTATTAAAATTCAATCATATATTAAAGATTTTAAAACAAAATCTTTTTTAAATAAAAAGGATAAAATTATTATATTTTGTTCTTTTAAAAAAGATATAATTTTATTATCAAATTTTTTGAATTATTCTTTTTATCATTTCAATTTAGATTTAGAAGTACAAAATAATATATTGAATAATTTCTTTAATATTTTTAATAATTTTTTTAAAATTATTATTAATATATCTAATTTAGAAAAAGGAATTAATTATTCTAATATTTGTTTAGTTATTTATTTTAAATTTTATTAATTTTTTATTGATTTTTATTAAGATTCTAATAGGGGAGAAAGAGATTTAAGATTCAATAAATCTTGTTTTTTTTATTAAAAATCTAAAGAAAATAATTGAATAAAGAATATCGATTTAGATTGAATTGAATTACATCAATATTTAAAGGAATCTTTGTATAAGCAAAAAATGATTAATCTATATTTGAATAATAATATTACTAATAAATATTTACTTTTTTAAAAAATATATAATTTATATATAAAAAAAAAAAGCAAGCGAATATAATAATTTATTATATTAGAGCTCAAAGAATTTAATAAAAAAAGAAAAGAAAATCTGTTTATGTAACAATTAATAATTTATATTTAAATAAATATTGGATTTATAATATAATTCAATTATATAATTTAAATAAATCTTTTTAAGCTAATAATTATAAATTTAATAATTATTCTAATTAAAATGATTATTTGAATAATTATTTTATATAAAAAAAAAAAAAAGATTTCGAAAATTTCAATATTCCCTTGATTTTAGATAATTATTATTTTAAATATTTATTTCCTATTTATTTTTATTCCATTTCCAAAAGAGCTTTTAATAAAAAAGAATATGTTTTCCTTAAATTTTATATAATTTTTCTTTTTGATTTTATTTGAAATATTTATCAATAATTTCAGAAAACTTTTTATTATACAAATGAATTTTTTAAAATCTTTTTTTATAATTCTTTTATCAATAATAGAATTGTATTTTATAAAAAGTTTTTAAGCAAAATTCATATTGAAAAGATTAATACAAATTCTATTTATAAGTTTTATTTTCTTTATAAGATTTTAAGCAATTCTAATTTCTATAAATAATTTTTCTTTTTTACGAATTCAAAATATTATATACATTATTTTAAATTTTTAATATTTTTAATAATAAAATTGAAATGTAAAAATTAAAAGATTTTATTATTGAAAAAATATAATTTAAAAAATATTATTATTTTTAATATGAAAACTAATATTTTATAATTTAATTTTATTTTTAATAAGAAATTTTATTATTATTATTGAATATTTTTTAATGAATATAAATATAAAGTAAAATAAAATTAAAAATATATTGAAAATAATAAAAGAATATTTATAGAAATTAAATAAAAATTTATAGAAATTAAATAAAGATTTATAAAAATAAAATAAAGATTTAAATAAATATTTATAAAGATTTTAATAATTAGAGTAATTGAAATAATAATATTGAAATTTCAATATTAAATTTAAAAATATCAATTTAATATTAGAATATTATATATTAGAAGAATATATTAAAAGAATATATTAAAAGAATATATTAAAAGAATATATTAAAAGAATATATTAAAAGAATATATTAAAAGAATTATCCTAAAAGAATAATAACAAATATTATAATTTAAATAAAATAAAGATTAATATAAATAACTCTAAAGATTTTAATAATATTAAAATAGAAAAAAGATATTTAAATATCGAAATGAAAATATAAAAATAGGAAAATATTAATTCAATATTAGAAGATTATATATTAAAAGAATATATTAAAGAAATAATAAAAATCAAATTAAGATTTATAAAAATGAAATAAAGAATAATAAAAATTAAATAAAGATTAATATAAATAACTCTAAAGATTTTAAGAATATTAAAATGAAAAAAAAGATATTGAAATATCGAAATGAAAATATAAAAATATGAAAATATTAATTCAATATTAAAAGATTTTATATCAAAAGAATATATTAAAAGAATAATAAAAATAAAATAAAGATTTATAGAAATGAAATAAAGAATAATAAAAATGAAATAAAGAATAATAGAAATTGCTCTAAAGATTTTGATAATATTAAAATATTAAAATGAAAATTTAATAATATAAGAATATTAAATCAATATTAGAATATTATATAATAAAAGAATATATTAAAAGATTATATCTAAAGAATAATATTAAATATAATGAAGATTAATAAAAGAAAATAAAGATTAATAAAATAAAGTAAACTCTAATATAAAAAAATCTAAAGATTTTAATAATTAGAATTATTGAAATAATAATATTGAAATATAAAAATATTAAATCAATATTAAAAGATTATATATTTAAAGAATGTATTAAAAGAATTTGATAAAAGATTATATTAAAAGATTATTAAAAGAATATAGTAAAAGAATATATTATATATTTTCATATTGAATAATTTAATATGAAAAGATTTAATATCAAAGATTGAATTAATATTAAAAGATTTCAAACTCTAATATTTTATATTGAAAGATATAGTATTAAATAATTTAATATTAAGAATTGAATTAATATAAAAAGATTTAAGATTTAAAATTTAAAAATTATAAGATTTAATATTGGAATATTTAATATTGGAAATTAAATATTGAAAATTAAATATTAAAGCTTTAATTTTAGTAAGCTTAAATATTAAAAGCTTGAATATCAATAATTTGAATATCAATGATTTAAATATCGACGATTTGATTCTGATAAATTTATTCCTAATAATTTAATTCTAATAAATTTATATTTAATAATTATAAATTATATAAATCTAATATATAAATCTTATATATTTATAATAAAAATCATTGATATTAATATTAATAATATTAGTTTTTCATATAAAATAATTTATTAGAAATTATTTTATTTATATAAATCAATTATATATAGAATTTCGATTAATAAAAACTTTATAAATATATGAAAAAAGTAAGCTAAAAAACATTTAATATAAATAATTCTAATATTAATATTTTTTAGATTTCAAAAAGTTATTTTTAATTTATTTTTTTTAATCTAAATTTTAAATATTAATATTAAATATTATATTTAAAGACTTTATAATCTATAATTTTATTTTTAATATTTAGAATCTTTTTATATATAAATAAATATATATAAAATTAATATAAATAAAATAAAATATTATAGATTATTAATTAGTATATAAACACCCTATTACTTTTTAATTAAAATTTAAATATTATTAATTTAATATTAGCTTTTAATAAATTATATATACTTTTTTTTTAATTTTAATAATTTAAAGGCTAAATTTAATAAATAGGGAATTCAAGGATTTAAAAATTTAAGGATTTTTGGAGATTTTTTTAAAGATTTTAAAATATTATAATATAAGAATTAATTCTAACACCCTATTAATTGGTATTATTAGTTTTATTGGTATTACAAAATATTTAGGGTTTTTAGAATTAAATATATATATATATATATATATTTGAAATCTAGAAAAAATTTAGGATTTAATAGTGTTTTTACTTTTTTGCTAGTATTATTTCTTATTGAATTCTATTTTTAGAATTTTAACTAATATTACAAAATATTTCGCTTAATATTAGAGTTAGCTTATTAAAACCAATTTTTTGAAACTTTTCAAAAAAAACTGAATTGATTGATATAATTTTTATTCAAATCGGGCTTAATTCGTTTTTGATTTAGAAAAATACGATTTCCTTTATTTTTATAAAATTTTCAATTTAATATAAAAGCTGAAATATTAGAAATTTCGAAAAATGTATAATATATTACTATAAATAGAATTTAAAACTGAATATTTTAGTATACTTTTTATTATAAATATATACAATTTCATTTTTTATTTTCTAATTTTACTAGTATTATTAAAATCCAACTGATATCACAAAATATCTTACATAATAATGAAGCTAGCAATATAAGAATAGTATTTTTGAAATCTTTAAAGAATTTCGAATTATATAGTGTTTTTAAATTTTTCAAAAGCTTCAATTTTATAATTGAATTTGAAATCACGTGATATTCACGTGATATCAATTCGAATCCGAATCTCGTAAAAATAATATTAGTATTATTAGTATTATTAGTATTATTAGTATTATTAGTATTATTAGTATTATTAGTATTATTAGTATTATTAGTATTATTAGTATTATTAGTATTATTAGTATTATTAGTATTATTAGTATTATTAGTATTATTAGTATAATCACTCTTATTATTTATTATTATTATTAAAAAGAAAAAGAAAATAATAAATATTAATGAATAAAAATAAGAATTAGAATAAAAATACTAATGAAAAGAATATTAATAAGAAAAATACTAATAAAAAGAATATTAATAAGAAAATTATTAATAAAAATAAGAATACTAATAAGAAAATCAATAAGAAGAAGAAAAATAATAATAAAAAGAATAATAATAAGAAAAAGAAAAATAAGAAGAATAAATATAAAAATTATATAAAGAAAAAGAATATAAAAAAACAAATTATTAATAAAAATATTGATAAGAATATTGAAAAGAATAATAATAAGAAAAATAAAAATGAATAAATAAGAAGAATATAAATAAGAAGAATATAAATAAGAAGAATATAAATAAGAAGAATATAAAATAATAAGTTATTATTAAAAATATTAATAATAATAATAAGAAGAAGAAAAAGAATAATAATATTAATAAGAAGAATTTCAATAGAAATATTAATTATAAAAAGAATAAGAATATAAAAAATATAAAGAATATAAAGAAAAAGAATAAGAATATAAAGAATATTAATAAGTAGAATATAAATTATAAGAATATTAATAAGAATATTAATAAGAATATTAATTATAATTAGAATATAGATAATGAGTATAAGAAAAATGAGAATATAGAGAATATAAAGAATACAAATAAGAAAAACAAGAATAAGGAGAATAAAAATAATAAAGAAAAGAAAAATAATGATAAGAATTAGAATAATATTAATAATAATATTAATAAGAATACAAAGAAAAATATAAATAAGAAAAATGTTAAAAAAAATTAAAAATAATATTAATAATAATAAGAAAATAATTAATAAAAATATTATTAATAATAACTTATTCATTAGAAATTTAGAAAATATAATTATTATGAAAAGGAAAAAAAAGAATTAAATAGAAATATTAGAATAAACTTAAAGAAAGAAAAGAAAATAAAATCAAAAGAAGAAATAAATTAAGTTTATTTAGAAAGATAGATTTATTTTCAAAAAAAGAAAGATGGATTGAAATTTGAAAGGAGAAAGAAAGATAAATTAAGTTTATTTAGGAAAATAGATTTATTTCTAAAAAAAGAAAAATAAATAAACTAAATCTATTTAAAAAAGTATATTTATTTTCAAAAAAAGAAAGGCAGATTGAAATTCGAAAATAAAAAGGCAAAAGAAAATCTAAAGAGTAATTGTTAATATTTTATTAATTAATATTACTAGTTTTATTAATATTACAAAATATTTAGGATTTTTAGGGTTAAATATATATATATAAATATATTTTTAAAATTTAGAAAAAATTTGGGATTTAATAGTGTTTTTACTTTTTTGTTAGTATTATTCCTTATTAAATTCTATTTTTAAAATTTTAATTAATATTATAGAATATTTTGTTTAATATTGAAGCTAGCTTATTAAAACCAACTTTTTTAAACTTTTCAAAAAAAACTGAATTGATTGATATAATTTTTATTCAAATCAGGTTTAGTTCGTTTTTGATTTAGAAAAATATAATTTCCTTTATTTTTATAAAATTTTCAATTTAATATAAAAACTTAAATATAAGAAATTTCGAAAAATATATAATATATTATTTTAAATAAAATTTAAAACTAAATATTTTAATATAATTTTTATTATAAATATATAAAATTTCATTTTTTATTTTCTAATTTTATTAATATCATTAAAATCCAATTAATATTACAAAATATCTTATATAATAATAGAGCTAGTAATATAAGAATAGTATTTTTGAAATCTTTAAAGAATTTCAAATTATATAATGTTTTTAAATTTTTCAAAAGTTTAAATTTTATAATTGAATTTAAAATCATATAATATTTATATGATATCAATTCGAATTTTAACATTCTATTAACTAATATTACTAGTTTTACTAATATTACAAAATATTTAGGGTTTTTAGAATTAAATATATATATATATATATATATTTGAAATCTAAAAAGAATTTGGGATTTAATGATGTTTTTACTTTTTTGCTAGTATTATTTCTTATTGAATTCTATTTTTAGAATTTTAACTAGTATTATAGAATATCTTGTTTAATATTAGAGCTAGTTTATTAAAACCAATTTTTTTAAATTTTTCAAAAAAAACTGAATTGATTAATATAATTTTTATTTAAATCAGACTTAGTTTGTTTTTGATTTAGAAAAATATGATTTCCTAATTATTATTCCAAGGATTTTATTGGTAGTCAGTATTAATAATAACCTCAATCCTAAGAGAGGTGGTAATCCAGTCAAAAACGCTTTAATTGATTACCACCTCTTCTGACTTCAATTTAGAACTTTTCAAAAATCTAAAAAAAGAAATAAATAAAGATTCAATTGAATTTTTTATATATAAATTTAGAATTTCGAAATCTTTTATATTAAAACTTTTATATTGAATTGAAATAACCTTAATTTTGAAAAGGTTGAAAAAAAGCTATAATAATTTTTAAAGATAGGGGGGTAATAATTATTAAAAAAGTATTAAAAGTTATCAATTGGTTATCACTTTTTCTAATCTTAATTTAAAGTTTTTTAAAAATTTAAAAAAAGAAATTAATAAAAATTCAATTGAATAATGATTATTTAAAATTAGATTTAGAAAAGTCTTTTTATTAGGGTTTCTATATTGAATTGAAATAACCCTAATTTTAAAAAGATTGAAAAAGTTATAATAATTTATAAAAAATAGGGGAATAATGATTAATGAAAAAGTATTAAAAGTTATTAATTGGTTATTACCTCTTCTAGCTTTAATTTAGGGCTTTTTGAAAATCTGAAAAAAGAAATTAATATAAATTCAATTGAATAATATTTATTTGAAATTAGAATTCGAAAACCTTTTATAATAAGGTTTTTATATTGAATCGAAATAACCCTAATTTTGAAGAATTTAAAAAGATTGAAGAAAAAGCTATAGTAATTTTTGAAGGTAGGAGGGTAATGATTAGCAAAATAAATAAATTTGATTACTATCTTTAATTTAATATTAAATAGAAAATTTAATAAAGTTTTATAAAGAATTAAAACTTATTTTCAATAATATATTGAATTTTGAAAATAGATTTAAATTATTTTTTAAATTGATCGATTTATATTAATTTTGAAAAAGCTTTAATTTATATGATAATAATCAGTCAAAAAGAGATATAAAATAATTGAATTATATAATCGAAATTTCAATATTAACTTAATACTAATAAAAAGAATATTAATAAAAAGAATATTAATAAAAAGAATATTAATAAAAAGAATATAAATAAAAAGATTATTAATGAAAATAATATAAATTATAAGAATATTAATAAGAATATTAATAAAAATACGAATAAGAATATTAATTATGATTAGAATATAAATAAGAAGAATAAGAAGAAGAATAAGAAGAATAAGAAGAATAAGAAGAATAAGAAGAATAAGAAGAATAAGAATAATAATAAGAAAATATGAAAAAAAAAAGAAGAATAATAAAAAGAATATATAAAACTAATATAAATAAAAATATTAATAAGAAAAATATTAATAAGAATAAGAATAAGAATACTAATAAGAAGAATATTAATAAGAATAAGAATACTAATAAGAAAATTAATAAAGAAAAGAAAAATAATAATAAGAAAAAGAAGAATAAGAAGAATATAAATAAAAAGAATAGAAATAAGAAAAAGAATAATAATAAGAAAATATGAAAAAAAGAAGAAAATATGAAAAAAAGAAGAAAAATAATAATAATAATAATAATAATAATAAGAAGAATAATGAAATGAATATATAATATTAATATGAATAAGAATATTATTAAGAAAAATATTAATAAAAATAAAAATAAGAATATTAATAAGAAGAATATTAATAAAAAGAATATTAATAAGAAAAAGAAGAATATAAATAAAAAGAATAGAAATTAGAAAAAGAAAAATAAAAAGAATATAAAAAAACAAATTATAGATAAAAATATTAATGAGAATATTGAAAAGAATAATAATATTAATAAGAATATTAAGAAAGATATTAAGAAAAGTATAAAGTAAAAAAAAAGAATATTAATAAAAAGAATATTAATATTTATTAATTATTGAAAGAAAAAAGAAAATAATGAATATTTATAATGATAAGAAAAAGAATAATAAGAAGAATAATGAGAAGAATAATAAGAAGAATAATAAGAAGAATAATAAGAAGAATAATATTAAGAAGAAAAAGATTAAAAATAATTATAAAAAGAAAGAATAATAATTAGAATATTAATAAGAATATAAATAAGAAAAAGAAAAAAATAAGAATAATAATAATAAAATTATTGAAAAAAATATTAGAAAGAATTTAAATAAAGAGAATATTAAGAATAATAAGAATATTAATGATTAAAAGAATATTAATAATTATAAGAAAAATTATGATAATAATAAGAATATTAAAAGAATATATAGAAAAATAAAAATAAAAAATATAGAAATAAAAAGAATATAAATAAAAAGAATGTTAAAGAAAATAAAAAATAAAATTTTATTAAAAGAAAAATGAATTAATTTTAATAATAATAAGAATATAATAAATAATAATAATAAGAAAAAAAAGAATATAATAAATAATAATAAAAATAATATAATTAATATAAAGAATATTGATTAAAGAGATAGATTTTTTTAAAAGAGATAGGAAGGTAGATTGCAATTTGGGGGGATAATTTATGTAATAATTTTATGGGGTTTTAGTGTATATAAAAAAAAAGTATAATTTTATATAAAGATTAGATATAAAATTAAGGTTAAATCAAAATTAAAAAAATATTTTGTTTTTTTTGATATCATTTGATTCATTTTAATTCAATGAATCGAATAATAATAATTATTTTTTTATTGAAATATTATAACAAAAGTTATAATTAATTAAAAATAGGATTTATAATATTATAAATTTAATTTAATAAAGAATCAAATATTATTAATTATTATATTACTTTTTTTAATTAAAATTATTTCTAATACAATTAATTATTATTCAAAACACTTATTTTATATTTATTAAAAATATAGAAATTTGATATTTAATATCTAGCTATATAAAAATACTATCAATCTTAATTATAAAAACAAAAATCAATATTAAATAAAATTATAATTGATTCAAATTAATCTTAAAAATTAATAAAAATCAATTACTTTACCTTCTCAATTAAAATTATTTCTAATACAATTAAATATTACCCAAATATCTATTCTATATCTATTAAAAATATAAAAATCTGATATTTAATATCTAACTATTATTCCAAGAATTTTTTTAATAATTAATACTAATAATAACTTTAATTTTAAAAAGAATAATAATCTAAACAAAAAATCATTATTTGATTATTATTTTTTTATACTTCAATTCTAAATTTTTTAAAAATTTGAAAAAAAAAATGAATAAAAATTCAATCGAATTTTTTTTATATAAATTCAGATTTTCGATATTTTCAATATTAATTGATTTATAAAAATAATTCTAAAGTTTGAGATTAAAAAGGTTTAAAAAAAACTATAATAATTTTCGAAATTAAAAAATAATAATTTACAAAATAAATAAAATTGATTATTATTTCTTTATATTTTAATTTTAGACTTTTTAAAAATCTAAAAAAAGAAAAGAATAAAAAATCAATTGAATTTTTTATATATAAAATTAAATTTTCGATATATTCAATAATAATGAATTTGTAAAATTAATTTTAAAGTTTAATTTTAATGAAATTGAAGAAAAGCTATAATAATTTTCGAAATTAAAAGATGATGATTTACAAAATAAATAAAATTAATTATTATTTTTTTATATTTCAAATTTAGGTTTTTCGAAAATCTAAAAAAAGAAAAGAATAAAGAATTAATTGAATTTTTTATATATAAAATTAGATTTTCGATATATTTAATAATAATAGATTTGTAAAACTAATTTTAAAATCTAGTTTTGATAAAGTTGAAGAAAAGTTATAATAATTTCGAAAATAGGGGGGTAGTGATTTACGAAATAAATGAAATTAGTTATTATCTTGAATTCAATAAAAAATAATAAATTAAATAAAGTTTTTTAATAATCTAAAGGTTATTTTAATCAATATTTGGAATATTAAAAACAAATTTAAATTATTTTTTAAATTGATTGTTTTATATTAGTAATTTTAAAACTTGAATTTGAAAAAATATAAATAATAATAATTCAACAAAAAGAGATGTAGAATAGTTAAATTATATAATCGAAAATCTAATATTAATAGAAATATTATTAATTAGAATATTAAAAAGAAAAAATATTAATAAAAATATTAAAAGATATATATTGAAAGATTTTTAATGAAATATTAGAATTTTAAAAGAATAATATTGAAAGATTTATAAGAAAATATTAGTATTTTTAGAGAATAATATTAAATTATATTAAAAGATTCGAAATGAAATATTAATATTTCAAAAGAATAATATTGAAATATATTGAAAAAATTTTAATAAAATATTAATATTTTTAAAAAATAATATTAAAAAATTCAAAAGAGAATATTGATATTTTCAAAGAATAATATTGAATTATATCAAAAGATTTTTAATAAATTATTAGTATTTTGAGAGAATAATATTAAATGATATCGAAAGATTTTTAGTGAAATATTAATATTTTTGAAGAATAATATTAAATTATATCAAAAGATTTTTAGTGAAATATTAATATTTTGAAAGAATGATATTGAAATATATCGAAAGAATTTTAATGAAATATTAGTATTTTTAAAGAATAATATTAAAAGATTTATAAAAGAATATTAGTATTTCGAAAGAATAATATTGAAAAATTATATATTAAAAGATTATATATTAAAAGAATATATATTGAAAGATTATATATTGAAAAACTTTTAATGAAATATTAGTCTTTTGAGAGAATAGTATTGAATTTTATTATAAGATTTTTAGTGAAATATTAATATTTCGAGAGAATAGTATTGAAATATATTAAAAGATTATATATTGAAAGATTTATTGAAAAATTTATTGAAAGATTTATTAAAAGATTTATTAAAAGATTTATTAAAAGATTTATTAAAAGATTTATTAAAAGATTTATTAAAAGATTTATTGAAAGATTTATTAAAAGATTTATTGAAAGATTTATTAAAAGATTTATTAAAAGATTATATATTGAAAGATGCCGGTGAGCTTTATTCCAATGATATTCTAATATAGATCCATTTATAGACTTAAAGTTTTAAATGGGCTTTATTATAGACTCCATTATAAACATTAAAGTCTATAAACAACTACCGATAAATGAATATTAATAAACTAAGCCAGTGAACTAAACCCAATAAGCTAGGCCTAATAAGCTTCAATTCAATAGTTATAAATTATATAAGCCTAATATATAAACCCTATATACCTATAAATAGATCACCAAAAACTAATAATATTAATATTAATTTACATATTAAATAATTTGTTGGAAAATATTTTTTTAATCGAAATCCATTATATATAGAATTTCAATTAATAAGGAGTTTATAAATATATAATAAGAATAACTTGAAAAGCATTTAATATAAAGTAATTCTAATATTAATACTTTTTAAACTTACTCTTATTAATATAAACTTTGAATATTATATATTCTAGGTTTTTATAGCCTATAGATTCTATTATTAAAAGCTAGAATTCTTTTATATATGAATAAACATATATAAAATTAGTATAATTAATATTTAGATTTTAATAATTTATAAACTCTATTATTGAAAGTTAAAATCCTTTTATATATGAGTGAATATATATAAAATTAATATAATTGATATATAAAGTTAATAGAGGATTTTGGATACTATTATATAAGAATTCATTTAATAACTTTTTGATTAGAATTCTAATATTATAATATAATATAAAAATTCTATAAACTAAAAGAGCTTTATTTAATCTTAATAATATAATATTATAATCTAATATTTAGAGGTTTTATATATTAGTATTTGAGGTCTTTTATTTTTGATATTAGAAGTTCTAATTTTATTATTTCGGAGATTTAATTTTTTAATATTAGAGACTCTTATTTTATTATTTTGGGGTTTTAACTTTATTATATTGAAAGCTTTTATTTTTGATATTTAGGGTTTTTATTTTATTCTTTTGGAGACTCTTATTTTTAATATTAAGGGCTCTAATTTTTGATATTTGGGGGCTTTTATTTTTGATATTCAAAACTTTTATTTTTAATATTAAAGGTTTTTATTTCATTATTTCGGGGGCTTTTATTTTTGATTTTCAGGGTTCTTATATTTAATCTGGGGGCTTTTCTATTTGATATTAATAACTTTTATTTTAATCTTTTAAGTCTTAATAGCCTATAAATTTTATTATTAAAAACTAAAATACTTTTATATATAAATAAATATATATAAAATTAATATAATTTAAATATAGAGTATTAAGATTAATTTATTTAAAAGATTAAAATATTATAATACAAGAATTCACTTTATAACTTTTCGATTAGAATTTTAATATTTTAATATAATATATTCTAATATTATATATTCTAATATTATATTTTGATATTAAAATTTTATAGATTAAAAAAACTCTATTCAATTATAATGATATAATATTATAATATAATATATAAAGAGTTTTTATTTTTAAATTTTAAGGGTTTTGATTTAATATCTAAAAGCTTTTTATTTGATATTTCAAGGCTTTTAATATTGATTTTAAAAACCTTTATTTTGATATTTAAAGGCTTAATAATTTATAAACCTTAATATTAAAAACTAGAATTTTTTTATATATAAATAAATATATATAAAATTAATCTAGTTATTATATATAATAGATATTAAGATGTATTTATATTAAAGATTTTATTTCAAATTCGGAAATTTATATTTTGATTTATAAAAGATTTTAATTTAATATTGAAGGCTTTTATATTTGATTTTAAAGATTTATTATTTAAATTTAAAGGTTTTTAATATTCATTTATATTGAGGATTGATAATTCAAAATGAGGGAATTAAAATATTAATATTGAAATTATAATATTAATAAATAAATTATAAAATATAAATTTTATATAATATATTGAAATATTTATATATAATATTTGAATATAAATATTTTAATATATTATATATAATAATATTATATTTATTTTAAATATTAAATATTCAAATATTTTATATTATAATATAAAGAAAATTAAAAAGTTTATAGAAAATATTATATTTATATATTAGAATACTTCGAAAATATAAATATAGCTTTTAATATATTATATTATAATAATTTCTATTAATTTTCAATATATTTTGAATATTAACCTTATAAATTTATAATATTTTTAATAAAATAAAGTAATAATATTGATTTTAAATCCCTAGTAAGAATTATTCTTGATTTTATTTGTAGTTTTTTTAGTTTCAAAATTATAGATTTTATTAAAATTAATATTAATTAGAAAATATATATATAAAAAAGAAGAAATTCGATTATAATTTTTCTATATTTTATTTTCAAGTTTTTGGAAATCCTAAAACCCTTTAAATATAAATATTTGATTGAATTATATTTATTTGAAAATTAAATTAAATTATTTTCTGAATTGATTCATTATTATTAATCTAAATAAATATATTATATTGATTTCTTCAATTTTATTAAAATATTAATATTCATAATATAAAAACTTAGACTTTTTTTTCATATAAAATATTAATTATATCAAAAAAATTATTATCTAATCTTAATATATTAATTCAATTATTCAATTCAAAAAGAAATATTAAAAAAATAAAAAAATATATATTTCAAAATTCTAAGATTAAAATTTTTTTTATAATACTTTCAAAATCAAAAAATATCAATATTGAAAATTCACAAATTATATATATATATTAAAATAAAATTGTTTTATTATTTAAATCAAATAATATAAATCTCATCATATTAATACCTTAGCATTAATGATTTTCAATATTATTAATACCCAAATTCTAAACAAAACCACCCCAATATATAATATAACATAACAAATTACATTTCATAAACAACAATTCAAAATTCCCCTACAAATTCTATTGAATTTATAATAATACTCCATATAATATTATAATTCAAATAATATTTCATATTAAAATTTAAAATATTAATTGATTATTTAATATATTAATCAGTAATACACCTCTTATAACAAATCAATTTAAATCAATATCATTTTATTAATTTGAATATCAATTAAAATATTAATTAGAAATCAATTAAAATTCAATATTACTATAACAACTATAATATTTATATATATAAAATGAATTTCCCTTTAAATTAAAATCTTTTTTTCCTTAGAATTATATTCTAAATCTAACACTTATTAAATCTTCAATCTTCAATCTTCCTTTAACTCTTCAATTCTTATATTATTCTTTCAAATCAATATCATTAAAAATAACTAATTATCAAAACTCTCTTTCCCTTTTCAATTCTCTTTTCTTTTTCAATCCTATTGAATTCAATATTAATAAATTATTCAATAAATTTTATAAATCTAAAGACTTTTAAATTAAATTGATTTTTTAAAAAATTAATAAAATATTATTTCTTTTATATTATTCTATATTTCGATTTATTTTATATAATATTTATCAAATTTATATTCAAAATCTTAAAACCCATCTATAAAACAAATACTTTTTTGATTTAAATTTTTTTTATAAAAAAAAAATAATTCAAAAAGTTTATAATATATATGATTTTCTAAATATTAAATCAATTGAATAAAATCTTTATTTAATTTATTTATTTTAATTCAAATTTTCTTTAATTTCTTTCCCCGAATTACTTATTAAATTCTATTTCCAATATTCCCTTTGCATTATTATAAAATTGAATTTAAAAAATCTCAAAAAATATATTAATTCTAATTATAAAAATCTTTTTTTAAATTCACATTTGAATTTAATTCAAAATATTTCAAATCAAGAACTACTATTAAATCATTTCTTTTTTGAAATTCAAATAAAAAAAAAGAATTATTTTAATAAAAGGGTTTTAGGGTTTAGGTTTAGGTTTAGGTTTAGGTTTAGGTTTAGGGTTAGGGTTAGGGTTAGGGTTAGGGTTAGGGTTAGGGTTAGGGTTAGGGTTAGGGTTAGGGTTAGGGTTAGGGTTAGGGTTAGGGTTAGGGTTAGGGTTAGGGTTAGGGTTAGGGTTAGGGTTAGGGTTAGGGTTAGGGTTAGGGTTAGGGTTAGGGTTAGGGTTAGGGTTAGG